>CM065591.1:54406544-54984697 GCA_033119425.1 Bufotes viridis
CTTGGCCTTTTAAATAAAAATTCCCTCACTGGAATACTTTCAGTCTTTTGACTGTATGGATTACAGATGGAATGACTGTTATATGTGAGTACCGCTTTCTTTGACAGATTCTAGTATGGGTACATATATGTTTTCCCAACCCCAGCACATTAGTTTGCTAATTCCAGATGTATGAAACGCAGGCCTAACTGTATCTAGTATATTGAACGCCAGATAAACTAACTTGGCCTTTTTAAATAAAAAAATTCCCTCACTGGAATACTTTCAGTCTTTTGACTGTATGGATTACAGATGGAATGACTGTTATATGTGAGTACCGCTTTCTTTGACAGATTCTAGTATGGGTACATATATGTTTTCCCAACCCCAGCACATTAGTTTGCTAATTCCAGATGTATGAAACGCAGGCCTAACTGTATCTAGTATATTGAACGCCAGATAAACTAACTTGGCCTTTTTAAATAAAAAAATTCCCTCACTGGAATACTTTCAGTCTTTTGACTGTATGGATTACAGATGGAATGACTGTTATATGTGAGTACCGCTTTCTTTGACAGATTCTAGTATGGGTACATATATGTTTTCCCAACCCCAGCACATTAATTTGCTAATTCCAGATGTATGAAACGCAGGCCTAACTGTATCTAGTATATTGAACGCCAGATAAACTAACTTGGCCTTTTTAAATAAAAAAAAATCCCTCACTGGAATACTTTCAGTCTTTTGACTGTATGGATTACAGATGGAATGACTGTTATATGTGAGTACCGCTTTCTTTGACAGATTCTAGTATGGGTACATATATGTTTTCCCAACCCCAGCACATTAGTTTGCTAATTCCAGATGTATGAAACGCAGGCCTAACTGTATCTAGTATATTGAACGCCAGATAAACTAACTTGGCCTTTTTAAATAAAAAAATTCCCTCACTGGAATACTTTCAGTCTTTTGACTGTATGGATTACAGATGGAATGACTGTTATATGTGAGTACCGCTTTCTTTGACAGATTCTAGTATGGGTACATATATGTTTTCCCATCCCCAGCACATTAGTTTGCTAATTCCAGATGTATGAAACGCAGGCCTAACTGTATCTAGTATATTGAACGTCCAGATAAACTAACTTGGCCTTTTTAAATAAAAAAATTCCCTCACTGGAATACTTTCAGTCTTTTGACTGTATGGATTACAGATGGAATGACTGTTATATGTGAGTACCGCTTTCTTTGACAGATTCTAGTATGGGTACATATATGTTTTCCCAACCCCAGCACATTAGTTTGCTAATTCCAGATGTATGAAACGCAGGCCTAACTGTATCTAGTATATTGAACGCCAGATAAACTAACTTGGCCTTTTTAAATAAAAAAAAATTCCCTCACTGGAATACTTTCAGTCTTTTGACTGTATGGATTACAGATGGAATGACTGTTATATGTGAGTACCGCTTTCTTTGACAGATTCTAGTATGGGTACATATATGTTTTCCCAACCCCAGCACATTAATTTGCTAATTCCAGATGTATGAAACGCAGGCCTAACTGTATCTAGTATATTGAACGCCAGATAAACTAACTTGGCCTTTTTAAATTAAAAAAATTCCCTCACTGGAATACTTTCAGTCTTTTGACTGTATGGATTACAGATGGAATGACTGTTATATGTGAGTACCGCTTTCTTTGACAGATTCTAGTATGGGTACATATATGTTTTCCCAACCCCAGCACATTAATTTGCTAATTCCAGATGTATGAAACGCAGGCCTAACTGTATCTAGTATATTGAGCGTCAGATAAACTAACTTGGCCTTTTTAAATAAAAAAAATTCCCTCACTGGAATACTTTCAGTCTTTTGACTGTATGGATTACAGGTGGACTGGTATTAGTAGGGGTGACACAAGCACACCCAAGTCCCTGATGTAGGATTTCTATGGCACAGACCACTATTACAAGTGATTAATGGACGTTGGGAGAGATTGTGCTGCAGCACTAGTCCCAAGATGGCCGCCGCCTATCAGCCCAGTAACATGTGCCACAAAATGGTCTGCACAACCTTTAAAAAAAATAGCCTTGGACTGTGCTGCTAAATCGCTATTGGTCTGAATCCCAGGTGTAGATGTCTGACTTGTTTGGAGCTTTGGAATGCACACTGGTGCAGCTTCTGCTGCAGCACTACAAGTCACAAAATGGCGGCCGGCGGTCAGCCCAGGTACATGTGGATGGAAAAATCACTCTGGCCACTCTAAAAATAGCCAATCCCTATCAAAAAAGCAGCTCAGCTGCAGTTGTTCAGATGAATCACAGGTGGAGGAGAGAAATTTGCTTCCAGTTATTCAATTATCCCTGCCTATTCTCGCCCTAGCATCAGCTGCGTCTATCCCTGTTCTATTCACATCGGGAGTGAGCACGTCCCGACGTGCGCACAAGCTTATAAAGAGGCTGAGGCACTCGGCCAATCACAGCCTTGCCAATAGTAGGCATGGCTGCGATGGCATCTTAGGGCAAGTAGTATGATGCATGTTGATTGGCTGCTTTGCAGCCTTTCAAAATGCGCCTAAATACATGCCGAACGACGAACCCGAACCCGAACTTTTTTGAAAATGTCCGGGTTCGGGTCCGGGTCCCGGACACCCCAAAATTCGGTACGAACCCGAACGATGCTCGAACTGTTCGCTCAACACTACTTTTGAACTCTGCATTTACATAGTTGGTTGCATGCACACTGGTTTTGTGGTAGATAGCACATTTGCGGTGTACTCTGCATTTCTGACAGTCAAATTAAACCGTTAACTTCTGTTTTTACATTGTTGTTTTGAAAAATCCAATTTTTGGTGATTGTGAAGTAATTGTATTGAATTGCTCCATTACACTGTTGTGTGACCTAAAGAAATGTATTCTGTTTATGACACGGGCACTGCCTTACTGTTATTGAACTTAATTGGTGACTATTGGCAATTAAATTGACACCGGAGACAAACCATCTGTTAGTTTGGTGGACAACAAATAATGAGGAGAATATCAAATAAGGGACGTGGGCATGGTCGCGGTGGTGGTGTTGGTGGAGCTCTTGTTGCTGGGAGAAGACGTGGCCATTCAGCACCAACTACAGGTCCAAGTGAAACACCTTCCTCAGGTGTGAGTAGGCAACAGAACCTACAGCATTATTTGGTAGGCACGAATGCCGCTCTACGGATGGTAAGGCCAGAACAATTACAGGCGCTAGTAGATTGGGTGGCTGACAGCGCCTCCAGTTCCTTCATGTTGTCTCCCACTGCATCCCCTGCTGAAAGCTCAGAGTTGGCAACAGCAGCCCATCAGTCTATCACCTCAACCCCTTGCAAATCAGCCAAGCAGTCTGAGCCCCAAGTCATGCAGCAATCTCTTATGCTTTTTGATGACTCTGCTGGCAGGGTTTCCCAAGACCATAAACATAGCTCTGCCCCAGAAGTGGAAGAGATTGAGTGCACGGATGCCCAACCACTTAGGTTTGAGGATGAGGACATGGGAAGACCACCGCAGCACATCTCTGATGATGATGAAACACAGGTGCAAACTGCTGAGGCTTTCTGCAGTGTGTAGACCGACAAAGAGGGCAGGGGTGAAGACTGGGTGGAAGATGATGTTGAGAACGATGAGGTCCTACACCACTTATATATATACCACTTAAATCCATGTTATTCATGGGTGGTGAAAACAATAGTATAGTTAATCCGTCTGGGAGTTCAGGGGTTGACATATTCCAATTTTTTGCTGTCAAATAACCCTGCACTGCATAGGTGACAGGGACTGAAAATTTGAAAAATCTTCTTTTAAATTGTTGGGTACAAAATTACCATTTTTGCCGGGTACAAATCCCTGCTCTGCATAGGTGACAGTGACGGAAAATGCGGAAAATCTTTTAAATTGTTGGGTGAAATATTACCATTTTTGCCTGGTACAAACCCTTGCTCTGCATAGGTGACAGGGACTGAAAATTTGAAAAATCTTTTAATTTGTTGGGTGCAAAATTACCATTTTTGCCGCGTACAAACCCCTGCTCTGCAGAGGTGACAGTGACCGAAAATGCGGAAAATATTCTTTTAAATTGTTGGGTGAAATATTACCATTTTTGCCGGGTGCAAACCCTTGCTCTGCATAGGTTGCAGTGACCGAAAATTTGAAAAATCTTCTTTTAAATTGTTGGGTGCAATATTACCATTTTTGCCTAGAATAAACCCCTCCTCTGCCTGGGTGCCAGGGGCCTACATTTTTAAAAATCATCTGTTCCATTGGTGGGTGACATGAAGCCCGTTTTGCCATGAATAAACCCCAGCTCTGCCTGGATGCCAGAGGCCTACATTTTTAAAAATTGTCTGTTCCATTGGTGGTTGACATGAACCCCGTTTTGCCATGAATAAATACCTCCTGCTTGGGTGCCAGGGGCCTACATTTTTAAAAATCGTCTGTTCCATTGGTGGGTGATATGAACCCCGTTTTGCCGGAGAAAAACCCTGCTTTGCTGACAGTGAACCAAATTTGGTAAAAACGCATGTTAATGATCGAAAGATGAGTGACTACAAACGCATGCTGGTAGACGCGCTGCTGATGGCATTCCCCCCTGACGCCTCTTTAACCGCCTACTCAACCGCCTACTCAACATCCATTTAGTCCTCCTAGATCAAGATTTAGATTTTCAATTTTTATTTATTTTATTTTAAGTAATTTGCTTATCCACATTTGTTTGCAGGGCACTTACCCACATTTTGCTGTCTTTTACAGCCCTCTAGCCCTTTCCAGGACTTTTTTACAGCCATTTTAGTGTCCAAAAGTTTGGGTCCCCATTGACTTCAATGGGGTTCGGGGTCAAGTTCAGGTTAACCGCTACAGGACCGCCGCACGCAGGATTGCGTCCTGGCGGCGGCCCTGTAGCTCTGATCGGACGCATCGGCGCGTCATCTCGCGAGACTCGAGATGACGCGAGGACGCGCCCGCACATGCGCAATGCGCGCCATCGGCGCGCTCGCATGTAGTTATACTACAGCCTGCCAGCGCCGATCGTGCGCTGGCAGGCTGTATATGGCAGAAAAATCGCAGATCAGACGTTGTTCTGTGAACAGCGTCTGATCTGCTTGCTACCCGCTTCTCTGGTGGTCCCTTTGCTTGGGACCACCAGAGAAAAATATCAAAGTGCACCAATCACCACACAACCCCCCACCGCCCCCACCCACCCACCACCCCCCTGTCACTGATTAACCCCTGATCTCCCATGTCACCCCCTGATCACCCCCTGTCACCCCCCTGTCACTGATCACCCCTGTAAGGCTCATTCAGATGTCCGCATGTGTTTTGCGGATCCACGGATCCGCAAATCCGCGGATCCATAAAGCTACGGACACCAGCAATGTGCTTTCCGCATTTTGCGGATCCGCACATTGCCAGAACTATATAGAAAATGCCTTTTCTTGTCCGCAATTGCGGACAAGAATAGGACATGTTCTATACTTTGCGGATCTCCAATTACGGATCCGCAATTACGGATCCGAGCGGGACAAAGTCTGTCCCCATAGAATTGAATGTATCCACATTTCTGTTCCGCAAAATTTTGCGGAACAGAATTGCGAGCAGCTTGAATGAGGCCTTAGGGTCCCTTAGCGATCGCAGCTTTATAGCTTTTCCCTCTTTTTTTGCACATTTTTAGAGATTTTTTCATCCACATTGATCAATGTGAATGGAAAAATCTGTGACGTTCATTTTTTTCTTTCAGCGCAGAGGCTGAACGGAAAAAAATTCTCATTACCCGTATGGTCAATATAAGGAGAATAGCAAAAACTCCTAATTCTGGCCATACGTGTAATGATTGCGGAGACCCCTAAAATGCCAGGGCAGTACAAAAACCCCACATGTGACCCCATTTTAGAAAGAAGACACCCCAAGGTATTCCGTGAGGGGTATGGCGAGTTCATGTAAAATTTTATTTTTTGTCACAAGTTAGTGGAATGTGAGACTGTAAAAAAAAAAAAAAAAATACCATTTCCGCTAACTTGTGCCAAATTTTTTTTTCTGTGAACTCGCCATGCCCTTCACGGAATACCTTGGGGTGTCTTCTTTCCACAATGGGGTCACTTGTGTGGTATTGATACTGCCCTGGCATTTTAGGGGTCCTAAAGCGTGAGAATCCAAATGCGTAAAAATGTCCTGTGAAATCCTAAAGGTACTCATTGGTTTTAGGGCCCCTTTGCGCATCTTGGCTGCAAAAAAGTGTCACTCATGTGGTATCGCCGTACTCAGGAGAAGAAGGGCAATGTGTTTTGGGGTGTATTTTTATATATACCCATACTGTGTGTGAGAAATATCGCTGTAAGCGACAACTTTTTAAATTTTGTTATTCAAAGTTGTCAATTTACAGAGATATTTCTCTCACCCAGCATGGGTATATATAAAAATACACCCCAAAACACATTGCCCTACTTCTCCTGAGTACGGCGATACCACATGTGTACACTTTTGCAGCCAAGATGCAAGAGCCCTAAAACCAATGAGTACTGTTAGGAGGGCATTTTTACGCATTTTTCTTCTCACGCTTTAGGGCCCTAAAATGCCAGGGCAGTATAAATACCCACATGTGACCCCATTTTGAAAGAAGACACCTCAAGGTATTCGCTGAGGGCATAATGAGTCCATGAAAAATTAAACTTTTGTCAAAAGTTAGCGGAAAGAGAGACTTTGTGAGAAAAACAATAAAAATTAATTTCCACTAACTTGTGCCAAAAAAATCTTCTATGAACTCGCCATGCCCCTCACGGATTACCTTGGGGTGTCTTCTTTCCAAAATGGGGTCACATGTGGGGTATTTATACTGCCCTGGCATTTTAGGGGCCCTAAAGCGTGAGAAGAAAAATGCGTAAAAATGCCCTCCTAAAAGGTACTCACTGGAATTAGGGCCCCTTTGCGCATCTTGGCTGCAAAAAGTGTCACTCATGTGGTATCGCCGTACTCAGGAGAAGTAGGGCAATGTGTTTTGGGGTGTATTTTTACATATACCCATACTGGGTGAGAGAAATATCTCTGTAAATTGACAACTTTGAATAAAAAATTTAAAAGTTGTCGTTTACAGCGATATTTCTCACACGCAGCATGGGTATATGTAAAATACACCACAAACACATTGCCCTACTTCTCCTGAGTACGGCAATACCACATGAGTGACACTTTTGCAGCCTGGATGCTAAAGGGGCCCTAAAACCAATGAGTACCTTTAGGATTTCACAGGCCATTTTTATGCATTTGGATTCTCACACTTTAGGGGCCCCTAAAATGCCAGGTGAGTATAAATACCCCACATGTGACCCCATTTTGGAAAAAAGACACCCCAAGGTATTCTGTGAGGGGCATGGTGAGTCCACAGAATTTTTATTTTTGGCATAAGTCAGCGGAAATTGTTTTTTTGTTTTTTAATTTTGTTTTTACAAAGTCTCATATTCCACTAACTTGTGACAAAAATAAAATTTTACATGAACTCACCATACCCCTCACAGAATACCTTAGGGTGTCTTCTTTCCAAAATGGGGTCACATGTGGGGTATTTATACTGCCCTGGCATTTTAGGGGCCCCTAAAGCGTGAGAAGAAGTCTGGAATCCAAATGCGTAAAAATGCCCTGTGAAATCCTAAAGGTACTCATTGGTTTTAGGGCCCTTTGCGCACCAAGCTGCAAAAAGTGGCACACATGTGGTATCGCCGTACTCAGGAGAAGTAGGGCAATGTGTTTTAGGGTGTATTTTTATATATACCCATACTTTGTGTGAAAAATATCTCTGTAAACGACAACTTTTAAAAAATTTTTATACAAAGTTGACAATTTACAGAGATATTTCTCTCACCCAACATGGGTGTATGTAAAAATACACCCCAAAACACATTGCCCTACTTCTCCTGAGTACGGCGATACCACATGAGTGACACTTTTTGCAGCCTGGGTGCGCAAAGGGGCCCAAATTCCAACGAGTACCTTTAGGTTTACATGGCGGCTCACAATTTAGCCCCGCCCAAAATGCCAGAACAGTAAACACACCCCACAAATGACCCCATTTCGGAAAGTAGACACCCCAAGGTATTCACTGAGGGCATAGTGAGTCCGTCTGAGATTTTTTTTTTTTGCCAGAAGTTATCAGAAATTGAAACTTTTTTTTTTTTTTCTCAGAAAGTGTCATTTTCCGCTAACTTGTGAAAAAAATGAAATGATACATGAACTCACCAAGCCCCTCCGCGAATACTTTGGGGTGTCTTCTTTCTAAAATGGTGTAATTTGGGGGTATTTATACTTTCCTGACATTCTAGCACCTGAAGAAACATGACAGGCGCTCAGAAAGTCAGAGCTGCTTCAAAATGCGAAATTCACTTTTTGCACCATAGTTTGTAAACGCTATAACTTTTACCCAAACCAATAAATATACACTTATTGGATTTTTTTATCAAAGACATGTAGAACAATAAATTTAGAGAAAAATTTATATAGAAATGTAGTTTTTTGAAAAATTTTACAACAGAAAGTGAAAAATGTCATTTTTTTGCAAAAATTTCGGTAATTTTTGATTAATAGCAAAAAAAGTAAAAATGTCAGCAGCAATGAAATACCACCAAATGAAAGCTCTATTAGTGAGAAGAAAAGGAGGTAAAATTCATTTGGGTGGTAAGTTGCATGACGGAGCAATAAACGGTGAAAGTAGTGTAGTGCGGAATTGTAAAAAGTGGCCTGGTCATTAAGGGTGTTTAAGCTAGGGGGGCTGAAGTGGTTAAGTATGGATCCCGAACCCGAACTTTTTCGTGAAGTTCGGCCGAACCCGTCCGCTCAAACCTAGTAATGACATGGAAAATTAAAAATATCACCAAAAATTATTTAAAAATATGTCTAACAAAAACTTGATTTACAAATGTCAGTTTCTGATGACATATTTCATTTATATAGAGATTACCAAATTGATTCTAGATTAATCAAATTTGTTTACAATCTTCCAAAACATTTTGAGGGAATCCAAAGCTTTTGTATTCGATTTGGGTGAATTTCTCAAAATTGCATATGCCATATTACTGATTAGAAGTAGAGATGTCCCGAACTATTCACCGGCAAACAGTTCCCGGCGAACATAGCTTGTTCGCGTTCTCCACGGCGGGCGAACATATGCAATGTTCGGTCCGCCCCCTATTTGTCATCATTGAGTGAACTTTGACCCTGTACCTCACAGTCAGCAGACACATTCCAGCCAATCAGCAGCATACCCTCCCTCCAAGACCCTCCCACCTCCTGGACAGCATCCATTTTAGATTTATTCGGAAGCTGCAGTCTTAGTGAGAGGAGGGACAGTGTAGCTGCTGCTAATTTAATAGGGAAATCGATAGCTAGGCTAGTGTATTCAGTGTCCTAAAAGACTCATCTGATCTCTGCTGTAAGGACAGCATCCTGACTGCACCCCAAAAAGCCCTTTTTAGGGCTAGTACATCAGTCTGCTTTTTTTTCCCCCTGTGTAATCTAATTGCAGTTGCCTGCACGCGTGAGTGTTTCAGGCCCTGCAAGTGCACAGTGTCACCAGTGCAACTCATATCTGGTGTCACAGTAGATAGCATTTAAAAAATAAAAATAAAATTTTGACTGTAAAATAATAGCAGTCAGTTGCCAGCACGCGTGTGTGTTTCAGGCCATGCAAGTGCACAGTGTCACTAGCGCACCTCATATCTGGTGTCACAGTAGATTACATTTAAAAAACAACAACAATTTTGACTGTAAAATAATAGCAGTCAGTTGCCTGCAAGCTTTTGTTCTTCATGCCCTGCAAGTGCATAGTGTCACCAGCACAACTCATATCTGGTGTCACAGTAGATTACATTTAAAAAAAAATAATAATAATTTTGACTGTAAAATAATAGCAGTCAGTTGCCTGCATGCGTGTGTGTTTCAGGCCCTGCAAGAGCACAGTGTCACCAGTGCAACTCATATCTGGTGTCACAGTAGATTACATATAAAAAAAAACAACAACAATTTTGACTGTAAAATAATAGCAGTCAGTTGCCTGCAAGCTTTTGTGCTTCAGGCCCTGCAAGTGCATAGTGTCACCAGCACAACTCATATCTGGTGTCACAGTAGATTACATTTAAAAAAATAAAATAAAAATTTTGACTGTAAAATAATAGCAGTCAGTTGCCTGCACGCGTGTGTGTTTCAGGCCCTGCAAGTGCACAGTGTCACCAGCGCAACTCATGTCTGGTGTCACAGTAGATTACATTTAAAAAAACAACAACAATTTTGACTGTAAAATAATAGCAGTCAGTTGCCTGCACGCGTTTGTGTTTCAGGCCCTGCAAGTGCACAGTGTCACCAGTGGAACTCATATCTGGTGTCACAGTAGATTACATAAAAAAAAACTATTCTGACTATAATAGATTGAATAGCAGTTAGTTATCTGCAAGCGTGTGTGTCAGGCCTACAGCATCAACTCTGCCAACTTCTGCCAGTGCACAGTGCCACTCATATCTGGTGTCACAGTAGCTTGCACGCATTGTACAACTAAACTAATCTAAAAAAAATGACAGGCAGAGGCAGGCCACTCCGTAGGGGCTGTCGTGGTCGTGGTGCTGTGATTTCCTTTGGCCCTAGAATAATTACCAGTGTTCAGAGGCCAGGTACCCTGAACTTGAAAAGTTCTGAGGACATACTTGGCTGGCTAACACAGGGCATCCAATCTTCTACAGCTTCCGCTCGGAACTTTTACGCACCATCCTCCTCCAGCTCAGCTTCGTGCACCTCTCAAGTTACTACTCGCCCGCCTGCCGCCACCACCAACATTAGCACCACAGCTGCTTCACTTGATCTGTCAGAGTAGTAATTTACACATCAGTTGGAAGAAATGAGTGATGCGCAACCATTATTGCCAGAGGAGGTAGATAACAGGGATATGTCTCAGTCAGGCAGCATTACACACATCGACATACGGTGTGATGATAATGATGTTGTACCCGCTGCTGCTTCCTTTGCTGAGTTGTCAGATACAAGTGAAGTGGTTGATGATGACAATGTGTCCCTGGATGTCACGTGGGTGCCCGCTCGAAGAGAAGACGAACAGGGGGAAAGTTCAGATGGGGAGACAGAGAGGAGGAGGAGACGAGTTGGAAGCAGGGGGAGGTCATCGCAAGAAGCTAGTGGCACAGTCCGACAGCATGTATCGGCACCCGGGGTCAGCCAGACAGCACGCCAATCAACGCATGCTGTTGCCACCACCAGAATGCAGTCATTGCAAAGCTCAGCAGTGTGGCATTTTTTTGTGTGTCTGCCTCTGATAACAGCGATGCCAATTGCAACCTGTGCCAAAAGAAACTGAGTCGTAGGAAGTCCAACACCCACCTAGGTACAACTGCTTTGCGAAGGCACATGATCTCACATAACAAAAGCCTATGGGATCAACACATGACTACAAGCAGCACACAAACTCACAGTCACCATGCTCCTCCTGGTCCAGCATCTTTAGCCATGTCAACCACTGCTATCCTCCCTGACCCCCTCTCAACCACCCGCCACTCCGCCTCTCACCTTCAGCAGTTCCTGCTTATTTCCCCACAGTCAGGTGTCTGTCAAGGACATGTTTGAGCGTAAGAAGCCAATGTCACAGAGTCACCCCCTTGCCCGGCGTCTGACAGCTGGCTTGTCGGAACTCTTAGCCCGCCAGCTTTTACCATACAAGCTGGTGGAGTCTGAGGCCTTCAAAAAATTTGTAGCTTTTGGGACACCGCAGTGGAAGTTATCCGGACGAAATTTCTTTTCGCAAAAGGCAATCCCCAACCTGTACTCTATTGTGCAAAAGGGAGTCATGGCATGTCTGGCACACAGTGTTGGGGCAAGGGTCCATCTGACCACTGATACCTGGTCTGCAAAGCACAGTCAGGGCAGGTATATCACGTACACTGCGCATTGGGTAAACCTGCTGACGGCTGACAAGCATGGAATGCGGCTCTGCAGCGGAGTTGGTGACACAGCCAGGAATTTCAGGCAGGCCTGCTGCCACCTCCTCTACTCCTCCTACTCCATCCTCTTCGCTAACCTCCTCGGCTGAGTCCTCTTCTGCTGCTGCATCTTGCTCCACATCATTAACTGCACCCCCCCCCCCCCAGCTCCCCAGAGGCTATTCCACATCCCGGATATGACAGTGTCACGCAGTCTTGGGGTTGACTTGCCTGAAAGCAGAGAGTAACAACGGACCAGCACTCCTGTCCGCCCTGAACGCACAGGTGGATCAGTGGCTGACTCCGCACCAACTGGAGATCAGCAAAGTGGTGTGTGACAACAGAAGCAATTTGTTGGCGGCATTGAATTTGGGCAAGTTGACACATGTGCCGTGCATGGCACATGTGTTGAATCTGATTGTACAACGCTTTGTGCATAAGTTCCCAGGCTCACAGGATGTCCTCAAGCAGGCCAGGAAGGTGTTTGGCCATTTCAGGCGTTCTTACACGGCCATGGCGCACTTTTCAGATATCCAGCGGTGAAGCAACATGCCAGTGAGGCGCTTGATTTGTGACAGCCCGACACGTTGGAATTCAACACTCCTAATGTTTGACCGCCTGCTCCAACAAGAAAAAGCCGTCAACGAGTATTTGTATGACCGGGGTGCTAGGACAGCCTCTGCGGAGCTGGGAATTTTTTTGCCACGTTACTGGACGCTCATGCGTAATGGCTGTAGGCTCATGCATCCTTTTGAGTGACAAACCTAGTCAGTCACACTGAAGGCACCATCAGTGACATCATCCCATTTGTTTTCTTCCTGGAGCGTGCCCTGCGAAGAGTGCTGGATCTGGCCGTAGATGAGCGTGAAGAGGAAGAGTTGTGGTCACTATCACCACCAGAAACAACCGTATCAGCATCGCTTGTTGGACCTGCGGCACTGCTGTAAGAGGAGTTTGTGGAAGAGGCAGGGCCGGCGCATCCTATAGGCTGACTAGGCAGCCGCGTAGAGCACCCCTTGGGAAGGGGCGCCGCTAGGAGCGCCGGCCCCCCTCATGCTGCAGCTGCCCGAGCACTCTATATTGAGCCTCTGGCGGCTGCAGCACTGCCCGGGCTGGCGAGTCCATGAGGGCGCACCACCCGGGTGCAGCATGAAGAGAGGGACTGACAGGAGAGAAGCGCTCAGCACTCCCTCCTGTCAGTCCCTCATTGTAGCGTGGCCGAGTCCTGTATGGTCCGCGGGTACAGAGAGCATCTGTCTCCTGTACTCGCCGGACTGACATGAAGTGCGCACACAGTGTGCACTTCCTGTCAATCCACCCGGGTACAGGAAACTAAAGCTCCTGTACCCGTGGACCATACAGCGCTTGGCCACGCTACACTAGAAGTAGGGGGGGAGGGGGGAGGGAGGAGAAAGAGAATAACAAGGGGAGGGGGACAATGGCAAGGGGACAATAATGACAAGAGGGAAAAAGGGAAAGAGAATAACAAGGGAGTAAAGAGAATGACAAGGGAGGGGGTGAAGAGTGACACAAAAGGGAAAGAGAATAACAAGGGGAGTAAAGAGAATGGCAAAGGGGGGGGGGTGGAGAGTGACACAAAAGGGAAAGAGAATAACAAGGGGGGAAAGAGAATGACAAGCGGGGGAAGAGAATGACAAGGGGGGAGAGAGAGAACTGGCGTTAGTTAAAGGGGTTCTGCAGTTTATTTACACTGATGATCTATCCTCTGGATAGATCATCAGCATCTGATTGGCAGGGGTCTGACACCCGGGACCCCCGCAGATCAGCTTTTTGAGAGGTCAGCCGCACTGGCAGTAGTGCCTCGGCATTCTCAATGTTTACCGCAGGCACAGTGACTTCACGACTAGTATCACTTGAATGAAGCTTAGCTCCACCAAGGCCAGTGATACAAGTCGTGACGTCACTGTGAGAAGGCTGAGGCACTACAACCAGCGCAGCTGCCTTCTCAAACAGCTGATCGTGGGGGTCCCGGGTGTCAGACCCCTGCCGATCAGATGCTGATGATCTGTCCAGAGGATAGATCATCAGTTTAAATAAGCTGCAGGGCCCCTTTAACCAGTTCCCGACCGCCGTACGCAGGATTGCGTCCTGCGGGCGGCCGGGATCTTCTGTTTGGACGCGCCGGGGCGTCATCTCGCGAGACGCGAGAGTTCCTGTGAACGCGCGCGCGTGCGCGCGCGCGTTCACAGTGAAGCGCGGCTCGAGAGTTGGACTACAGCCTGCCAGCGATGATCAATCGCTGGCAGGCTGTAGATGCGATATAAATCGCATCAAACAGCTATATCAGACGCTGTTTTATGAACAGCGTCTGATATAGCTGCTACCTGGTCCTCTGGTGGTCCCATTTTCTGGGATCGACCACCAGAGGACCAGGTAACTACAATAAAAGTTGCACCAAACACTACACTAACCCCCCACCCCCTCACCTATTAACCCCTTGATCACTCCATCTAGACCCCTGATCACCCCCTGTCATTGATCACACCCCTTGTAAGGCTCCATTCGGACGTCCATATGTGTTTTGCGGATCCGTGGATTCCGCGGATCCGTGGATTCACGGATCAGCGGATCCGATCCGCGGATCGATCCGCGGATCGATCACGGATCCTCAAAACACGGACACCGGCAATGTGCTTTCCGCATTTTGCAGATCCGCACATTGCCAGAACTATATAGAAAATGCTTTTTCTTGTCCGCAGTTGCGGACAAGAATAGGACATGTTCTATATTTTTGCGGAACGGAAGTGCAGACCCGGAGCGCGGATCCGTAATTCCGGATCCGAGCGGGACAAAGTCTGTCCCCATAGAAATGAATGGGTCCGCAATTCCGTTCCGCAAACAGAATTTCGGACGTATGAATGGGGCATAAGGGTCCCTTATCACCGCCAGTTAGTTAGCTACTTGTTAGGTAGCTAGCGCCCAGCCCACCGCACCGCAGTCACTGATTTTGGCAGAGATTTTTCATCCACATTGATCGATGCGAATGAAAAAATCTGTGCCGTTCATTTTTTTTTCAGCGCAGAGGCTGAGCGGAAAAAAAATCTCATTACCCGTATGCTCAATATACGGAGAATCGCAGAAACTCCTAATGCTGGCCATACGTGTAATGATTGCGGAGACCCTCAAATGCCAGGGCAGTACAAAAACCCCACATGTGACCCCATTTTAGAAAGAAGACACCCCAAGGTATTCCGTGAGGGGCATGGCGAGTTCATGGAAAATTTTATTTTTGTCACAAGTTAGTGGAATATGAGACTGTAAAAAAAAAAAAAAAAAAACAATTTCCGCTAACTTGTGCCAAATTTTTTTTCTGTGAACTCGCCATGCCCCTCACAGAATACCTTGGGGTGTCTTCTTTCCACAATGGGGTCACATGTGGGGTATTTATACTGCCCTGGCATTTTAGGGGTCCTAAGCGTGAGAATCCAAATGCGTAAAATGGCCTGTGAAATCCTAAAGGTACTCATTGGTTTTAGGGCCCCTTTGCGCATCTTGGCTGCAAAAAGTGTCACTCATGTGGTATCGCCGTACTCAGGAGAAGTAGGGCAATGTGGTTTGGGGTGTATTTTTACATATACCCATACTGGGTGTGAGAAATATCGCTGTAAACGACAACTTTTTACATTTTTTATTCAAAGTTGTCAATATACAGAGATATTTCTCTCACCCAGCATGGGTATATGTAAAAATACACCCCAAACACATCGCCCTACTTCTCCTGAGTACGGCGATACCACATGAGTGACACTTTTTGCAGGCAAGATGCGCAAAGGGCCCAAATTCAATGAGTACCTTTAGGAGGGCATTTTTACGCATTTTTCTTCTCACGCTTTAGGGCCCCTAAAATGCCAGGGCAGTATAAATACCCCACATGTGACCCCATTTTGGAAAGAAGACACCCCAAGGTATTCGCTGAGGGGCATAATGAGTTCATGAAAAATTAAACTTTTTGTCAAAAGTTAGCGGAAAGGGAGACTTTGTGAGAAAAAACAATAAAAATCAATTTCCACTAACTTGTGCCAAAAAAAAATATTCTATGAACTCGCCATGCCCCTCATGGAATACCTTGGGGTGTCTTCTTTCAAAAATGAGGTCACACGTGAGGTATTTCTACTGCCCTGGCATTTTAGGAGCCCTAAAGCGTGAGAAGAAAAATGCGTAAAATGCCCTCCTAAAGGTACTCATTGGAATTTGGGCCCCTTTGCGCATCTTGCCTGCAAAAAGTGTCACTCATGTGGTATCGCCGTACTCAGGAGAAGTAGGGCAATGTGTTTTGAGGTGTATTTTTACATATACCCATGCTGGGTGAGAGAAATATCTCTGTATATTGACAACTTTGAATAAAAAATGTAAAAAGTTGTCATTTACAGAGATATTTCTCTCACCAGCATGGGTATATATAAAAATACACCCCAAACCACATTGCCCCACTTCTCCTGAGTACAGCGATACCACATGAGTGACACTTTTTGCAGCCAAGATGCAAAGGGACCCTAAAACCAATGAGTACCTTTAGGATTTCACAGGCCATTTTTATGCATTTGGATTCTCACACTTTAGGGGCCCCTAAAATGCCAGGTGAGTATAAATACCCCACATGTGACCCCATTTTGGAAAGAAGACACCCCAAGGTATTCCGTGAGGGGCATGGTGAGTCCACAGAATTTTTATTTTTTGGCACAAGTCAGCGGAAATTGTTTTTTTTTTTTTTTTAATTTTGTTTTTACAAAGTCTCATATTCCACTAACTTGTGACAAAAATAAAATTTTGCATGAACTCACCATACCCCTCACAGAATACCTTGGGGTGTCTTCTTTCCAAAATGGGGTCACATGTGGGGTATTTATACTGTCCTGGCATTTTAGGGGCCCCTAAAGGGTGAGAAGAAGTCTGGAATCCAAATGCGTAAAAATGCCCTGTGAAATCCTAAAGGTACTCTTTGGTTTTAGGGCCCTTTGCGCACCCAGGCTGCAAAAAGTGGCACACATGTGGTATCGCCGTACTCAGGAGAAGTAGGGCAATGTGTTTTGGGGTGTATTTTTATATATACCCATTACTTTGTGTGAAAAATATCTCTGTAAACGACAACTTTTAAAAATTTTTATACAAAGTTGACAATTTACAGAGATATTTCTCTCACCCAACATGGGTATATGTAAAAATACACCCCAAAACACATTGCCCTACTTCTCCTGAGTACGGCGATACCACATAAGTGCCGCTTTTTGCAGCCTGGGTGTGCAAAGGGCCCAAATTCCAACGAGTACCTTTAGGTTTTACATGGCGGCTCACAATTTAGCCCGCCCAAAATGCCAGAACAGTAAACACACCCCACAAATGACTCCATTTCGGAAAGTAGACACCCCAAGGTATTCACTGAGGGGCATAGTGAGTCCGTCTGAGATTTTTATTTTTTTGCCAGAAGTTATCAGAAATTGAAACTTTTTTTTTTTTTTTTTTCTCAGAAAGTGTCAATTTCCGCTAACTTGTGAAAAAAATGAAATGATACATGAACTCACCAAGCCCCTCCGCGAATACTTTGGGGTGTCTTCTTTCTAAAATGGTGTAATTTGGGGGATATTTATACTATCCTGGCATTCTAGCACCTGAAGAAACATGACAGGCGCTCAGAAAGTCAGAGCTGCTTCAAAATGCCGAAATTCACTTTTTGCACCATAGTTTGTAAACGCTATAACTTTTACCCAAACCAATAAATATACACTTATTGGATTTTTTTATCAAAGACATGTAGAACAATAAATTTAGAGAAAAATTTATATAGAAATGTAGTTTTTTTGAAAAATTTTACAACAGAAAGTGAAAAATGTCATTTTTTGCAAAAATTTCGGTAATTTTTGATTAATAGCAAAAAAGTAAAAATGTCAGCAGCAATGAAATACCACCAAATGAAAGCTCTATTAGTGAGAAGAAAAGGAGGTAAAATTCATTTGGGTGGTAAGTTGTATGACGGAGCAATAAACGGTGAAAGTAGTGTAGTGCGGAATTGTAAAAAGTGGCCTGGTCATTAAGGGTGTTTAAGCTAGGGGGGCTGAAGCGGTTAATATGGTAGATTATATAGGTGGGGCATTGTGATGTCACATGGGGGAGGGGGGGCGGCAAACTTTTCTTTTGCCTAGGGCGGCAAAAATCCTTGCACCGGCCCTGGGAAGAGGAGTCAGAGGAGGAATGTGGCTTTGAGGAGGAGGAAGACCAACCACAGCAGGCATCCAGGATGCTCGTTGTGGTCACCTATCTGGGACCCGTGGTGTTGTAAGTGGCTGGGGGGAAGAACAGACCTTCAGTGAGATCAGTGAGGACGAGGAACGGGACACGAGTAGCTTGGCATCCAACCTTGTGCAAATGGGGTCTTTCATGCTGTCGTGTCTGTTGAGGGACCCTCATATAAAAAGGTGGAAGGAGAACGACCTGTACTGGGTGGCCACGCTACTAGACCCCAGTATAAGCAGAAACTGCCTGAAATGTTACCGAATTGCCAGAAGTCGTAAAGGATGCAGCAGTTCCAAAATAAATTAAAAAGTATGCTTTGCACAGCTTATAAGGGTGATGTCACAGCACAACGGGAATCTAACAGGGGAAGAGGTGAAAGTAATCCTCCTCCTACCACGACCACGCTGGCAAGGACAGGACGCTTTACAGATGTGTTGTTGATGGAGGACATGCAGAGCTTTTTAAGTCATACGCATCACCACAGCCCTTCAGGGTCCACCCTCAGAGAACGACTCGACCGACAGGTAGCAGGCTACCTCACCTTAACTGCAGATATCGACACTCTGAGGAGCGATGAACCCCTTGACTACTCGGTGTGCAGGCTTGACCTGTGGCCTGAGCTATCCCAATTTGCGATAGAACTTCTGTCCTGCCCCGCTTCAAATGTCCTGTCAGAAAGGACCTTCAGTGCAGAAGGAGGTATTGTCACTGAGAAGAGAAGTCGCCTAGGTCAAAAAAGTCTAGATTACCTCACCTTTATTAAGATGAATGAAGCATGAATCCCGAAGGGACTGACAGTGAGCGATACATTTGACTAAAAAAGGCCTGATGAGATTAGCTGCCTTGGGCTAAAAATGGTCCCCACACTGCTGTATTTTATCTCTGCTTGACTTGCCTGACTTATCCGCCACCAACTAGGGTTCAAGCCGCAATGTTTTAGTGCACTTTCTACCTGGAAAACATCCATTTTTCTGCCCACTGCTACAGCAGCGGCTGCAACAATACCTAATTTTTCAGGCATGTGTACATGCCTAATTTTTCTGGCCTCTGGTGCAGCACTGTGGCTGCAAAAACTAAACAAAACAAAAAGGCACATAGATGTGTCAATTCCCCTTTGTGATCGTTACCTTGTTGTGGTGAAGGGGCTTGTGTATCTCAATGAATTGACCATATCTATGAGTGTGTTGGCAATGGCAATGTTGGCACACCCCAGATGATAAGGTCGTCAGCTTCACTGTGAACAGACCAAAAGCGATCGGCTGGATAAGTTTGCATAGAAAAACATTAATTTTCTTTGTGATCATCTAAGGTGATCATTAAAGCCTACTAGGCCAACAATGGGCCCACACTGCAGAATCATTGTTTTCTGGGTCACTTAACTGTCACTGAACTACCTCAGCAAACCATAGGCTTTGAAAAACCCCATCGCCTGCAATCTCCCAAGCGTGCGCACGAGCACAGTCATCACTACACCAAGATTGACGCATAGAGGAATAATATTTATGTCAGGAGTGTGTCAACTATTGACAACTCTTTGCGGTTGTCTAAAATCTATTCCATACACGTCCCCTGATAGTGGACGTAACAGGGATTAAACTGATAGGAATAGTACTACTTAACACACCACTCATATCTGGTGGCACAGTACATTGCAATGCGTACGTGCAGTGCCCCAAATTGGAAGTAGCAGGACCAACCAAGCATCTTTTTCCGTCTCCCGTTTCCTAAAATCTATTCCAAACACGTCCCCTGATAGGGGACGTAACAGGGATTAAACTGATAGGAATAGTACTACTTAACATACCACTCATACTGGGATTGCACAGTACATTACATGGCGCACGCGCAGTGTCCCAAATTGGAAGTAAGAGGACCAACCAAGCATCTTTTTCCATCTCCCGATTCCTAAAATCTATTCCACACACCGGCCCCTGATAGGGGACAAAACAGAGATTAAACTGTTAAGAACAGATTTTTCTTAATTTTAAAAAATGAGGACAGCCTCTGCAGAGCTGGGTATTTTCTGGCCACCTTAATGAACGCTCATGCACAATGGCTGTAGGCTCATGCGTCCTTTTGCGGAGGTGACAAACCTGGTCAGTCAAACCCAATGCAACATCATCGACCTCATCCCATATGCGTTTTTTCTGGAGCGTGCCCTTCAAAGAGTGCTGGATCAGGCCGTAGATGAGCATGAAGAGGAAGAATTGTGGTTACCATCACCACCAGAAGCAGCCTTGTTGTCGTCGATTGCTGGACCTGCAGCAACGCAGAGAGAGGAGTCTGAAGAAGAGGAGTCAGAGGAGGAAGGTGACTTTAAGGAGGTGGAAGACCAACCACAGCAGGCGTTCCATGGGGCTTGTTGTCACCTTTCGGGGACCCTTGGTGTTGTACGAGACCTTCAATGACATCAGTGAGGACAAGGAACAGGACATGGCTAGCTTAGTATCCAACCTTGTGCAAATGGGGAGTTTGCGGTTGTGCAAATGGACTGTTTGCGTTTGTTTGCGGTGCATTAAACGGGGAGTTTGGTCTGTCAGAGTTTGGTCTGTCACTGTAAAGCAGGTGTAACCATTGCACTACCTGATCGATACAACATCATACCTGATGGTATACATACACTGGATGTTTTAAAGCACTGTGGGGGGTTTGCTCTGGTCTCGGGGATCATTTGCACAAAGATTGTCGTCCACCGCAGCTTTAGGGGCCAAGCATTGCTTTTATTGTGGAACACGGCACAGCAGAGATGACAAAATACAAAATAAAACACCTTGCCCGTCTGGGCTCTAACTAAACAGGGATAATCCTGCCTCACTGAACAAACATCGTTCACACACGGTACCAACATGCGGCTTTTTCACCCATGCAGTCCAGCAGCCTCCCGACTGTAGCAAGTCCAGTGCCTTTGGGGAGTGTGGCCCAGTAGTCTTCCCGACTCTGGCCTTGTGACCCTTGTACCTGCAGGCGTCACTGCGTCCCCAAAGTTCAGGCTATCGCCTAGCCCCGTGGCCCCTCAGCAAACTTGGCCGAGACCACTCACACAGGGCCTCTGCCAAACTCTGTCTCCAAAACTCTCTCCACAGTGGGACCCCACCCATGTCCAACAAGAGGATTAAATAGCATCCCTGGACATGGGCGTTGTCAAAACCCCGGACTGGAGCATGGGAACAGGCACCCACCCAGCACATTGCCTGTTCCCAGTAAAAGCCCGCCCTGGACTAGCTGGAGCCAGCTAAGCTAGTTATCTTGGTGACCACCAACTAACTTAGTGGCCACCCATCTCTAGACTAGGGCCTTTACTTCACCAAGGCCGGGCCCCTTGGTGACACGCTCCTGGTGCAAACAACACCCCTTGTTATTCACATTGCCACAGCACGTTATTCCAAACAATTCAGGAATGTTAGGTGATTTATGTCCTTTATGGATTAAAACTTGACTCTGCGTCAACTACGTAATTTTCCATGGGAGTTTTGCCATGGATCCCCCTCCGGCATGCCACAGTCCAGGTGTTAGTCCCCTTGAAACAACTTTTCCATCACTATTGTGGCCAGAAAGAGTCCCTGTGGGTTTTAAAATTCGCCTTTTATGTTTACCACATTTCTAATTAGAAGACAGCATAGCAAGGTAGGAAACATAAAGAAGTAGGATCACATAACCCCAGCAAAGCCTTGGCTGGCGGGCTTGCTTAATGTTTTTCAGTCAGCCTCAGCCTATCAGAAGCGATGCCAATTACATGTATGCAAAAGCCCACATAGAGAAGCCATGTGCATTCTGAACTTGTACACTGATGGGACAGGACTTGTGCTGAGCAAACTTGTGTTTTCAAGTTCAGCGTACAAGGTTCAGGTTATCTAAGAAGTCCGTTATGGATTCTGTTAACACGGACCATACCTTATGGACTGTGGTAGCGGAATCCATAACAGAATTCTTTGAAAGCCCGAACCCGAATCTTGTGCGCCGAACATGAAAACATAAGTTCGCTCAACACTAGTTAGAACATCTTTCACAGAGACAGCGAAGCAAGCTTTATCTTTAGACATACAATACAGTTACTTTAGGGTCAAACAGGGACAGATAAGGAATGGAAGATAATATGAAGATTTCATTAAATCGATAGAGAAATTTTAGCTAGTGACAGGATAGGGTCAGCAGACTCAGTTTAGTGTGTCTTTCACTGGGCCATTTCTATCCACTGAAGCTCTGGTTGCAATTCACATCAATATTTAAAGCTACTGTACTCAATTGCGGTTAATCTGTAGGAGCCAGATAGCAGTCCAGTAAACATTAAAAAAAAATCATAAATGCACTGGCTGACATATTATCTGTCACAGCTGCAATGGAAGCCATTCAATTGAATATTTTTTTTTCCGAAAACTGTTGCAAAGTTTCTTAAATTAATAAATGTTACAAATATTATTGTGGATTCTCTTCAATTGTACATTTTGTTAAAAAAAAACATTCCTTAACGACTAGTGCACCGGATATGCTGTTCTGTGTATTCAGGTTGTCAGACTCCATATTGTACTGCTGCCTCTACTAGTTCCATACACAGCCACATATCTGCTGCCGTGTTCATCTAGTTCCATACTATTCCATACTACCTTTACAAAATGGCTATATACTGTAAGTCACAGTCACTTTGACATCACTGATGTCAAGGGCCCTTTCAAGAGTTTGAAAAGGGCTGGATACAATTATAGGAGACCTCAGAGGGTCAGATACAAGGGCAATATTAATACTTTTGATTTAGGTTGAATTTATTTGCACCTAAATCAAATCTGACGATTCTTTAAATTCACTTTTCAAGAATTTTGCTCTTTTCTTCAACACTTCCGACATGGCAAACATGAAACCAATAGTTTACAGTTGAGTCTTTCCAATAAAAGAGATTGTCATAGGCAGTGGTGTATCTTGGTTTTGTGCTGCCCTAGTCGAGACTAAACTCGGGCACCCCCCTAATATAAATTTGATCCACCCTTTCCTGTGAAGACCAAACCCCTTTCTCTGTTAACCCCACCCTTCCTCTTTAAGCTCCACCCTTTCCTGTTAGAGCTTCACATCTTCCTTTCTGTATTTAAAAGTGAATAACCAAGGACAATATTTTGTGTTTTCTGTATCAAATGTTGCATCTATTATTTAAAGAGAATCTTTAGATATAATAATACAAAGTGTAAATTAAACCACTTTACAAAGATATACTCGCCGTATAAGACTACCCCTGAATGCCTAGCCCTCCCTGTCTTCAAGACAATCTTCTTCAGTCCAGGGAACTGACTGGGATCTGTCGATGGCACTGTTATGGGGAGGGGGATCAGTGGATGACACTGCTATGGGGGGATCTATGGATGACACAATATAGCATCTTATGCTGTCATCCACAGATCCACCCCATGACAGTGTCATCCACAGATCGCCCTCCCTATAACAGTGCCATCCACAGATCCCCCTAAACAGTGCAATCCACAGATCCCCCTCCCTATAACAGTGTCATCCACAGCTTCCTCCTCCCTATAACAGTGCCATCCACAGATCCCCCCTAAACAGTGCCATCGACAGATACCACTCCCCATAACAGTGCCACCCAAAGATCCCCCCTAAACAGTAACATCCACAGATCCCCCTCCCTATAACAGTGTCATCCACAGCTTCCCCCTCCCCATAACAGTGCCATCCACAGATCCCCCTCCCCATTACAGTGCCATCTACAGATCCCCCCTAAACAGTGCCATCCACAGATCCCCCTCCCCATAACAGTGCAATCCACAGATCCCCCTAAACAGTGCTATCCACAGATCCCCCTCCCCATAACAGTGCCATCCACAGATCCCCCTAAACAGTGCCATCCAAAGATCCCCCTCAGGAGCGTGACGTCAGTGAGTGAGCGTCGCCCGCACTGCTACCTGTTACCGGACTTCAGACTGAGAGTAAGATACCCTACTAACAAGATAAGCCAGCGCTCATTTAAAGTTAAAGTGACAGATTTCAGTTAATAAATGTATAATCCTCTGAGCAGCGGGGCCCTGTATATTCTAACCCCCAGGCAAGCGTCCCCTTCACCATGGGAACACCTGGCTGGGGGTTAGAATATAATTTCTAGTGTTAAAAAGTCACTGGTAACTATAACTATCAAGGCATTTTGCCGCCCCATTGGCAAGTGCCACCCTAGGCTAATGCCTTGTTTGCCTCGTGATAGAGACACCCCTGGTCATAGGTACCAGTAACATTACATTTAACCTTCAAAGATACGGTATAATAAAATTAATGCAAATTAGTACATTTTGTTTTGAACTCTACTGTATTGTGAGTACTCAAGCTACAATGTTCTGATGCTTGAGAGGTGACACACATAGCCAGTCGGATCAGCTCAGCTGCATGACTAAACTAGGCTAATTCTGATATTTTATGGCTACATTTTTAGAGAGAAAAAACACTCACAAAATAATTTGATAAATTGCCATTTTACTGCTTGCACAGTATATCTGAGGAACTTAGAAAGCAGCATCAAATCCACTGCGCCGGGGCCAAGTCACTGAGTAGATTTCACACTAGTGAAAGAACACAGGCCTAGATAAGAGGTGCTTCTAGTGCTCAGACTTGCCCCTTGGTTCTCATAATAGGTAATTTGCATAAACATAAAAAACTAATATATCTTGGAAGCAGTTTACCCAGGAGACAAAAATAAAGATGTCATTTTGATCAACATGATCAAACCTACCAGAGAAAATGTCAGGTTTCATAGGGTTGATGATGCTGACAAATGTTCTTCTGTCTTGAGATGTTACTCCATTTTTGGCACCACCTTTTTAATAAATTTTGATTGAGACAGTTTTTGGGACCTTTTAAGCACAAAATATCTCAAAGCCCTGTTTTGAGACTTTTTGAAACCAGGATGTGATACATTTCTGCTAGTTAAAATGTAAGCACATCTGTCAGAGTATAATAAATATGTGCCTTTTTAGGCATTATAACCGCATAGAAACAAAAATCACAGAAATATAGTGGCCAATATGGGGGAACTGCTCAGACCCCAAACACTGTAGCGTGTTTCTCATTGGGGAGCAGTCCCACCGCATGTGGACCGCAGCAAACGGCCATCCCCAGCAAAAATTGCGTACAATGGAGGATGCCAGCTTTTAATATCTGCTTGTTTGACTAGCTAGTATAGTCAGTGGCATATCCGTTTGGTGCATTTTTTTCTGTGATTTTTATATTTATATATCTCATCCGCACAATGCTCCGTTTTGTTTAGGATGCCTTTGTGGTGCATGTGGTCCGCGCCGGCATCCTCCATTGTACGCAATTTTTGCTGGGAATGGCCGTTTGCTGCGGTCCACATGCGGTGGGACTGCTCCCCCAATGAGAAACACGCTACAGTGTTTGGGGTCTGAGCAGTTCCCCCATATTGGTAATTGGTAATGGTGTTGTCCCTAGAATGGGACTTGTAGTGCTGCTTAAGTATCGTATTTTTATATTAGATACACACAGCCAGGAATAGGTGGGTTACTCTGAAACCACACATAGTGGAGAGGTCTGCTACAGACTCCTCTATACCGATGATGACAGTTGGGTGTGAGCAAATGTTGCGAGAGGTCAGGGACGTGTGCAAGACCCAGATGAGGGTGACAAAAGTGACAACCCAACAGATATAGATGATGATGTAGCTGATCGCATGTTGTAGCCAGGTGAAGAGGGGGCATTGCCATCATCAGAAGATTAGGGTGGCAGCATGCCCGTGAGGTAGCAGGGTTGAAGCATGCCCATGAGACAGCATGGTGGAAGCAGTGGGAGATCTGCAGACAAATACGGTAGGGGTGCACTGTAAGCTACTTGCGAGCTGACCTGTGAGGAACACACTAGCAGTGCACGGGTTCATAAAAGTAGCAGGAGACAGGCATCATGCACGTGGTGAAGTGAAAATGTCATACTCGAGAGATGTTAGTGTGGCGGTATGCAGGATATGTGGGCAGAAGGTGAGGCAGAGCCTAATGTTGGTATGACGACCATGCGGTAACACATGGAGAGTCACCATAAAGTGGCTTGGGAAAACCATTCTACTCATTTAGTGTTACAGCCTGATGCAGCAACCTTTGCATCTCTCACCGGCCCGCACCCCCTCTCCATTAGTCAGGGCTCGACAACATCAGAAGAAGAAAGCTGTCATTCCATCCCATTGACTTCAAAGTCCTCTATTGCTCCTCCTTCTCCTCGTTACTTGTTTCATCAGCGATAGATCACAGAAGCAATTGTAAAAAGACAACAGAATGCATGAACTCATCCAACGGTGCAGAAGCTGAAAATGCAACTGACCAAATTGCTGGTACTACAGTCCCTCCATTTACATTTAGTTGACACATACATTGAGCAGATGGTGGGCCAGTCCTTGGGCCTCTCTGTTTCTGGTAGAGTTCATGCCAGTGCTGACATATGGAGTTGTTACTGTGATCAAGGACAATATATAAAAGTGGATAAATGTGGTTCCGGCCCAGGCACACCAGCAGCTTGGCCAGGTGATGGAAATGCCTCTTTCACGTTGTAATGCTGGGATTTCTGCACCAATGTCCTCCTGTGCCTCCTCATCCTCCACCTTGTCAACACCCTCCCCTTTAGGCACATTTCACAGTGATCCTCCGGCATATCAACTATGCAAATCTAAACGTTGTCCTGCAGTTCTGCATCTGGTCAGCCTTGATAAACAGAGCCACACCAGGGAGGAACTGCTCGGCGTCATCAATAAATCGAACACTGGCTGTCTCCTCACCAACCATGGTTACTGATAACGGGGAGCATTTTGACTGTGCTGCGTCAGGGAGAGCTGATCCATGCAACATCTTTAATCTCATTGTCAACCAACTCCTCAAGTCTTCCACTGAACCGCAAGAGCTGTTAAAATGTTCAGGAAACTGTGTATGCACTTCAGCCACTCTTACCATGCAAAACACGCTCTCCTTGAGCTGCAAATTGGGCATAAGGCCGCTTTCAAACTGTCACTAAGTGGTCAGTATTTTGCATCAAAGTTTGATTAGAATTTTAAGCCAAAAGCAGGAGTGGGTCCAAAACACAGAAGAGATGCAAATATTTATTTTAAATTTTATTACTGTTTTGGAACTACTCCTGGTTTTGGCTTGCAATTACTGATCAACTACTGACTGTCTTAAGGAGGTTTATGAATGCTCAAAATATAGACTTTAAAAAACAACAACAAACAGTGATGTGAACACAGTCTAACTGCCACTGCCCCCCCCTCTCACTCTGTCTTGGGGCCACTACTGTCACTGGTACTGTCACTGCTGCCAACCTCCTCACTCAGTCATCGGACCACTATTGTCAATGGTACTGCCACTGCTAGTGCTGCTGCCACCCTCCCCACTCTGTCATGGGGCCACTACTTAAACCTTGGGGCAGTCAATGGCAATAAATTAGACCTGACGGTAACAATGACCTTTGATACTGACACACAGTAAATCAACAGCTAACATAAGGAATTAAAAAGCATGTGTTTGAACACAACATGCATTTAAAAGAGCAATTTTTTTTCTCCACTACTTTATTGATGCTGCCTCCATTACTTTGTTTTGTTCTACTAAGGAGCCATTTGAACACAGCTCCTGCTGGGGCGCGCATGGGTTTTTGGATTTACTGAAGGGTGCTGTATGCTTTTATGTTTGTTTATCAGAAGGGATTAGCTTAAAATCTTGGTGCATGTAGATGGCAATACATTACACTTGCAATACTGAGTATTAAGCACAGTACCTATAGAACAGATTAACTATGAATGTGGGTGAATTAGAATGTAATGCAAACAGCTATACACTTTCCCTTCACTCTTCCTGCAGTTTAAGTTCCAAGCTGAGATTGGGCCACCGAGTGGGATGAATATGATTAGAGAGAGTGGCCTAGGTATACCTGCTTTATCACAATTTGTGATTAATTAATTTGTAACAAATCAAATTTCTTGTCCGCAAATCTGCCAAATCAAATTTTTCAAAACTTCGCTTATCTCTACTGGAAATCATGCCAAATGAACCTTCTATACCATTCCTACTACGTGTTACATCTTTTCAGAAGGTGATATGCTTTATTGAAAACTTATTATGACTGAAGTAAATGGAATTTCACATCAAATTTAAAACATTAAATGGAAATACATATTTGCAATGCATATGAGAGAACTATGTGTTGTTGTTTTAGGATGTTAAACTAGTCTTCATTTTCATTTTCCTTTTCTTTGCATGTTAGCAAATAGCAAAGTATTTCTACTTTGCATTAAAGTCATTAAGTCATAAATAATTTATGAAAGATAGATATTGAATATTGAAATAGCCTCACAAGAGAAAACAAATGAGTATAGACTAGCAAAATAATGAGAGCAGCAAACTATGCTTTCCTCTTAAATGGAATTAACCCTTTATCAGAATAAAGGGCTGGAACACACACAAAAATTGAATACATTGCAAATTACCCTGGTAAAGACTTCATCACCAAAATGATAGTTTTTATTCCATGAGTTTTCCATTACTCTTAAGACTCTTATAGTAACTGTCCCTTTTTGCTTAAAGGGGTTGGCCACTTTCTGGTTATTGTTGACCAATGTATATATAAGATAATTATAAAACACTTACTAATATAGCCTTTGTTCAAATTCTGTACAATTTTCTATATTTCATAAGGTACACAAAGTCTTTTGTACTGTCCACACAGAGGTCTTGGCCATAAAATGGCAGCTGATGGAGGAGCATGTGACCAGGCAAATCGCCTCCATGTGATGTCTCCTTCATTCTCACACACACTGTACCTACACTAACCTCCAAACAGAAAAAGTGCAGATGGCAGGAGCAGTTTATCTGAATGGAGGAGATGTCACATGAAGGGGATTTGACTGGTCACATGACCCTCTATCAGCGGCCATTTAATGAACTAGACCTCTGTGTGGACAGCACAAAAGACTTTGTGTTCCTTATGAAATATCGAAAATGGTGCAGAAAAAAAGGCTGTAAGTGCCATATAATCATCTTATGTACACACTGGTCAACAATAACCAGAAAGTGGCCAACCACTTTAAACTTACCAAAATGATGTTGCTAAAGTAGTTATTCTTAACCCTTTTTTAGAAAAATTTCTTTTTTTTTTTTAATCAGTTTTCTTTTTATTGAAGTAAATATTATCAATCACAGATCAATGGATCGGGAATAGGTTTCACCTCTCAACTAAGATTAATCACGGAAAGGGGAGAAGTGTGAAAAGTGAGATAAAACTCAATTTTATTGGTATGTATTAAAATATTAGAGAGTGAAGGGGGATACCCATAAATTTTTATTTTGCTCAATCTTAGCTACTATCTCATGCAGGCAGAGGACGACATGCAATTAGGTCATACCGCATATGAGAATGTGCAAAGCGAGCCACTACACCCTAAAACACCTATGGTAGGAAGGCTTAGTATATAATCAGATTGCACAGGAGTAAATGTGTACTGGCAATGGGAACTCTGTCAGTTATCCCTAGTGCAATCCTAGACCATACCAGATAAACCTTAAGTGTTTAAGGGTAAGTAGATGTTACACCAGTAATTGACAAGGGGACCTGTCTCTTTAAATCACAAGTACCAATGGATCCATAGAGACATAAGCGGTCCGATGTCTATCATCACATCAGGAAGAAACTTGAATGTGGGTCCAAATCGGCATAAGCCTGGCGTCCCCCCACAAGAGAAGGATCTTACAGCCTTGCTAGCAATGATGCCAATCTAGACTGGTGGTGCACATCTACACCTCAATAGAGATGTCCTGAACTGTTCGACAGCGAACAGTTCCCTGCGAACATTGCTTGTTCGCGTTCGCTTCTGCCAGTGAACATTATGCTATGTTCGATTCGCCCTGCATTCTTACATTCAGCTTACCTTCCTACCAAAGCCAGGCATAGTGAATTCAATTTAAAGCTGCAGTGTTAAAGCAGGGAGAGTATTACCTAGTGTCCTCTGTCCACCCCAACCCACAAACCAAAAAAAGGCCATTCTAAAAATGATATATTATTAATAATCATTTTCCATCACATTTCACTTAAACCACCCAGTTCATGCCAAAAGCCAGGTATGTGCAGGCTGACTATCTATCCATAAGACAGGGTGTCAGCATACCTTACAATGACAATCATGAGTTTTCAAACATAAGTTCTCAATCCAAAAGGAGAGAAATTGGTTAGCATTGGTTGGCTATCTAGAGGGACCTGAACCCTAGACCATTATCATTAGGGCGACAAATATTGTAATTTTATATGCCAGCCTAACTCCTCTCTCACTGCCTAAGAGAGCTGCATAAACATTTCCCAACATTTAAAACTCATTTGCATACACATGACCAAGAAATGCTAATGAGCAATATAGCAGTATCTGCCTTGTTTGTAAACTGAAACACGATTTGCATGGCTTTCCCATAGTCCCATGGTATGCAAATGAGTTTATATGACAAAACAGAATAGAAAGATTATAAAGTTAGTCTTTAAAAAATTGCAAAATAAAAAAAAACTATGCAGCCTTCCTAATCATTGAGATGAGAGTTAGGTGGCATATTAAAAAAAAAAAAAATGTTGTCACCCTAATGATAATCATCTATGTGCACAGGTCCCCCTAGATACCTAACCCTAAACAGACAATTTTCCTTTTGGAAAAACTGTTTAAAAACTGTCTGATGGATTGTTGGTCCTGCATATACCTGGTGCTTGGCGGCCATAGGGGAGAACTGTTCTGTGTTGTTAATTGGATGTTTTATGTAATAATGCAAACAACAACAATAATAAGATTTTATGATAGGCAGGCTAGGGTAAATGTCTGTAAGTCTGTCTTTGTCTGTTTTATAAAATACAAAGATTAGTTTTTTTAGTCAGCTACTTTACTGTATGGTTGATTGAGTATTATACCTTAAAGGGACAGGCTGTTTTACTATATATATATATATATATATATATATATATATATATATATTCCTGTATTAGGATCCTTGATCTCTGGTGCTTGGTGGCCATAGGGGAGAACTGTTCTGTGTTGTTAATTGGATGTTTTATGTAATAATACAAACAACAATAATAATAATTTTGTCTTTGTCTGTTTTATAAAGGACAAAAATTAGGGCTTCATTATCTATTTTACCATGTGTTTGATTATTACATCTTAAAGGGATACTGACTACCTGTTCCTGCTGTGCCATCCACTTCCTGGTGGCGGGCTTAGTTTTGTTTGATTGAAGGGTATAATTCTGCTGTGCTGCGCATGGGCCTAGGAAGTTTATTCTTCACTAGGAATAAGTCACCATAGTGCATGCACATTCAGGACAGCTCATGGTACAGACAGGAGAAAATGAGTCAAGCACGGCCAGCGGAATCCCTGACAGAGGAAAATTACGAATAAAAACTTTTTATAGACATTATGCAAAAATAGTGTTTGATGATAATAGCACAGTTTTACTGAGATCAAGGATCCTAATACAGGAAAACATATATATATATTTCTATAAGGTAAAACAGCCTGTCCCTTTAAGGTGTAATACTCAATCAAACTAACAGTAAGGTAGCTGACTAAAAAAAACTAATCTTTGTATTTTATAAAACAGACAAAGACAGACTTACAGACATTTACCTTAGCCTGCCTATCATAAAATCATATTATTATTATTTGTATTATTACATAAAACATGCAATGGACAACACTGAACAGTTCTCCCCTATGGCCGCCAAGCACCAGGTATATGCAGGGCCAACAATCCACCAGACAGAAAGATCATCAGCATACCTTAGCAAGGCAGCCTGGGTTTTAACCAGTTTTTCCAAAAGGAAAAGGGGGACTTGTGCACATAGATGATTATCATTAGTGTGACAACATTTTTTTTTTTATTTATTATATTTTTTTTTTTAATATGCCACCTAACTATCATCTCAATGATTAGGAAGGCTGCATAGTTTTTTTTATTTTGCAATTTTTTAAAGACTAACTTTATAATCTTTCTATTCTGTTTTGTCATATAAACTCATTTGCATACCATGGGACTATGGGAAAGCCATGCAAATCGTGTTTCAGTTTACAAACAAGGCAGATACTGCTATATTGCTCATTAGCATTTCTTGGTCATGTGTATGCAAATGAGTTTTAAATGTTGGGAAATGTTTATGCAGCTCTCTTAGGCAGTGAGAGAGGAGTTAGGCTGGCATATAAAATTACAATTTGTGTCGCCCTAATGATAATGGTCTAGGGTCCAGGCCCCTCTAGATAGCCAACCAATGCTAACCAATTTCTCTCCTTCTGGATTGAGAACTTATGTTTGTTTGTCTAAATTGCTCAAACCTGTCATTGTAAGGTATGCTGACGCCCTGTCTTATGGATAGATAGTCAGCTTGCATGTACCTGGCTTTTGACATGGTGTAGAGTGATTTTTTTTTTTTTTTATAAGTAATAAAATTATGTTAAATAATTAAATTAGCATTTAAAAGTAGGTTAGAAAATAAAATGTTAGAGTAGATTTAGATGTCATAAAATAGGTTATTTTAAATTATTTAAAAATATTAGTTGATTTATGCCCTTTAGTTAGTCAACTTAAAACAACTTTTCTATCTCTATTGTAGCTAGAACAAGTCACTGTGGGTTTTAATATTTACTTGCCAATAGGAGTCTATTGCGGTTCGCCTGTTCGCGAACATTTGAGTAAGTTCGGGTTTGTTGTTCGCAAACAGAAAATTTTCTGTTCGCGACATCTCTACACCTCAAATCCACAAAGGGAGCGCTGCATGGTTTTACATGCACTCCGGTTGGTGGAGCCGTGGCAGCCCATATCAGTGTGAATCTAACATGTCCAGCCAGAGGTTCGACGCGTTTCTAAATTCATCAGGAACCTGTCTCATGCTAAGTTATTGTTAGAGATTAAACCACTGTCTAGAATATTGCTGCTCAATCAGCTCAATCCACTGGCGTGGAGACAGCCTGTCGGTGCTAGTATGGCTGTGAGGCCGCGGCCACTCGCGCGCGTTTAAAACAGGGAAGCACCACCCTCCTACATGACGTCGGTACCGCATTGACCAATCAGGAAATCATGAAGTGGGCAGATGCCTGAGGCCTCACGATAAACTGTCAGTCAAAGAGATACTGCGGATCGAACGGCGAAGGTAATGTGCATACAAACAGCAGAAGTATTGGTTAAATTGCAGGGGGTATATAAGGCGGTGGAGCCGCAAAGGTCACTTTTGCCCTGCGGTAGGAGATGAAAATATCATCTCCAGCATTCAGGTAGGGATGAGCTGGTAGGTAAAGCAGACTCTATAGATCGAAAGGGAAAGATTCAAAGCGAGGAGATCCTATCATACAAAAATTACGAGGATTGTGACTAAATGAGGCCACTATAAAGCAGGGACATTTAAATCACCTTAGATGTCAATAAAGCTGACAAAAGAAATAAAGTCATTAAGGCCTTGTGGTTTCAGTGACTTCACCTTAAAGGTCCACTGCACCTCTTTTTGTAAAATTCTTTGATCTAGGTCACCTCCTCTCGGTGATGCGCGAATCATCTCGATACCCTGGAACTTGATGGCATTGGTATCTCCACTGTGACAGGCATTAACATGCCGAGCCACAGAAGTATCCACTTCATTGCGTACATCGTTGAGATGTTCTCCGATGCGGCGACGCAATTCCCGTATGGTTTTAACAACATATTGTATCCCACAGGTGCAGGTCAATAAGTACACCACACCTGTGGTCATACAATTTATGAAAGCGCGTATGGTGTAAACCTTGCCAGTGACCCTACTGGTAAATGTAGAGCCAGTAAGGATAGAGTCACAGGCAATACATCTGCCGCATCGGTATGTGCCTTTAAGAGGGTTGCACAGCCAAGTCTGTGCCTGAGAGCTCTGAAAGAGACTATGACAAAGTCTATCTTTCAGGTTCCGCCCTCAGTGATAGATCACCGTGGGTCCAGGACTAACCAGATGACCCATGTCTGGGTCCATAGTAAGGATTTAAAATTATGTTAAATAATTAAATTAGCATTTAAAAGTAGGTTAGAAAATAAAATGTTAGAGTACATTTAGATGTCATAAAATAGGTTATTTTAAATTATTTAAAAATATTAGTTGATTTATGCCCTTTAGTTAGTCAACTTAAAACAACTTTTCTATCTCTATTGTAGCTAGAACAAGTCACTGTGGGTTTTAATATTTACTTGCCAATAGGAGTCTATTGCGGTTCGCCTGTTCGCGAACATTTGAGTAAGTTCGGGTTTGTTGTTCGCAAACAGAAAATTTTCTGTTCGCGACATCTCTACACCTCAAATCCACAAAGGGAGCGCTGCGTGGTTTTGCATGCACTCCGGTGGGTGGAGCCGTGGCAGCCCGTATCAGTGTGAATCTAACATGTCCAGCCAGAGGATACTGTTAGTATTAACAGCACCTTCAAGAATCTGACTCGGGCTTATAAGGAGAATATCAGGGGATGGTGGGAGATCCAAACCTTGGAAACCTATCTGAGGAATAATATCGTGCCCAGAGGGCTTAGGATCCCACTATTCCCTGGTACACGTTTCAGATCTAGTGAATTCCTAAAGAAATGGGAGACCGCCTCTATTAAATCATCCCTAAAGTTAATGAGCCTATTAATAGAGGAAGAAAAAATCCTCTTTGATAAAAGTACTGTAGCACTTCAGGAACTCACTGAATCAGCTAAGAAATTTACCACACACATTGAGTTCCAAAAGAAAGAGCAAAAAATAGAGCAAGCAGTACAGAAATACACCACCCAGTTAAAGGAACGGAAGCACGCTCAGTATCGGAGAGACATCTCAGACTTTAGGGAAGGTCACCTCTTTGATTACAACACTCCTACCGTCAAAGCCTTGGAGGCAGCAACTGAGCCGTCCTCATCTGAGGGTGAGACAGAGACGGAGGTTGTTAATATCCAAAGAGGTGGCTCTCTGCCTAGTAAGTCTGGCAGAGGCCAAAATAGAGTCAGATCCCGTAGAGGCTGAGGCCCTTAAAGGGGTAATTTTTTTATGCCAGGGCCCCCCTCTTTCATCATACTTGCTCAGAGGGAGGACAGATCAATAGGTATGTGCCTCTCAAAAGAAAAAGTCGACCGCCCGAATCAGGATGAGCTCCAAGTTATCAACTTGTCCCACAGAATTCTCACGGAGGGGGAAGAGGGCCTCCTTAAAAAGGGGCCATTTTTTGTACCCAGACATTCCTTTGACCTTTTCTCTTGGGTCAAGGATTTAAACATCTTCGTGAGAAATCTTAAGTGGAAAAAATTCTTCTCCTTGAAAAACAGACGTCAATGCGAAGAGATGAATATTAGTCCAGATGACTTGGAATGTGTTAGAGACCTTATGGGACTCTTAGATGAGTCCAATATGGTCCCTGGCGAAGGACGGTTTACCTCAATGAGGAATCGCTCACGGCTTAATCCCCCCATTAATGATTTAACGCCCATGGATGTCTTCCTTAAGCTTGTCAGTGATGAACTGACTCACTTGGAAGGTCAGAAAATGGGTGGTTCTAACCTCAGCAGGGATGAGTTGTCAGGCCTGTTATCACTGGAGTCAGATGACTCCATTGTTATCAAACAGGCTGACAAAGGGGGTAATATTGTGGTGCTCGACCAGGATCAGTATGTGAACATGTGCCGTTCCATCTTGGACAATAAGGAATGCTATAAAGTACTACCATCTAATCCCATCCCTCAGCACACTGAGGAATTAAAGGTTATTTTGGGGGATGCTCTGGAACAACGGTTAATCAGCAAAGCAGAATTTGATACCCTTCTGGCCAAATACCCCCAGATGGCATGTTTTTACAGCCTGCCGAAAATACACAAGGGGCATAACCCCTTGAAAGGCAGACCCATTGTGTCCAGCAACAATAACCTTGCCCAAAGGATCAGCACGTACGTGGACACTATCTTGCGCCACTTTGGTAAATAAGCTTGATGGCCTCCATGTCAGTAACAACACTCTCCTTGCGAGTCTTGACGTGGAGGCGTTATATAGCTCTATTCCCCACATGGAGGGACGCAGGGCCATTCAATATTTTTTGAGCGAGAGGGGCAATGTTCTGGAATCACATAACAACTTTGTGATCTCCCTGCTTGACTTCATTCTCCAACACAATGTCTTCCTCTTTGATAGACGCATCTACCATCAGCTCAGGAGTGTTGCTATGGGGAGTCCCTGTGCGCCAACTTATGCCAACTTGTACCTGGGCTGGTGGGAGAGGGAGACAGTGTTTGGAGATAAGATGAGTATATGGGCACACAACATTGCCCTTTGGCTGCGTTGTATTGATGACGTGCTGATCCTTTGGGAGGGTTCTGCTGATGAGTTCAGGCATTTTGTGGATTCCTTGAACATAAACAATTACGGGCTGTTCTTTACTTTTGAGATAGATCCTATAAAGATTACCTTTCTAGATCTATCTATTCATAAGAGTAGTGACGGTTGCATACATACCAGCTTGCACTGCAAGGAGACTGCCACCAATGCCTTGTTACACTGGTTAAGTTGTCACCCATATCCACTCAAAAGGGCATCCCCAAGGGCAGTTTTTGAGAGTAAGATGCAATTGCTCCTCAATGGATGATTATAGAGCCAAATCAAGAGATCTATCTGAGAGATTCCGCAGTAGGGGGTATCCCAGGAGGATGGTATCTGAGGCACATCAACATGCATCTTCATGTGTCCGGGAATCGTTATTAAACCCCCAGCAGAAGGTTGGAGGTAACGACCAGGTCAGGCTCATTGCCTCCTATGATGCAGCAAATGTCCAGTTCAGAGAGATTCTATCCAGGCACTGGGAAATCCTTACTATGGACCCAGACATGGGTCATCTGGTTAGTCCTGGACCCACGGTGATCTATCACTGAGGGCGGAACCTGAAAGATAGACTTTGTCATAGTCTCTTTCAGAGCTCTCAGGCACAGACTTGGCTGTGCAACCCTCTTAAAGGCACATACCGATGCGGCAGATGTATTGCCTGTGACTCTATCCTTACTGGCTCTACATTTACCAGTAGGGTCACTGGCAAGGTTTACACCATACGCGCTTTCATAAATTGTATGACCACAGGTGTGGTGTACTTATTGACCTGCACCTGTGGGATACAATATGTTGTTAAAACCATACGGGAATTGCGTCGCCGCATCGGAGAACATCTCAACGATGTACGCAATGAAGTGGATACTTCTGTGGCTCGGCATGTTAATGCCTGTCACAGTGGAGATACCAATGCCATCAAGTTCCAGGGTATCGAGATGATTCGCGCATCACCGAGAGGAGGTGACCTAGATCAAAGAATTTTACAAAAGAGGTGCAGTGGACCTTTAAGGTGAAGTCACTGAAACCACAAGGCCTTAATGACTTTATTTCTTTTGTCAGCTTTATTGACATCTAAGGTGATTTAAATGTCCCTGCTTTATAGTGGCCTCATTTAGTCACAATCCTCGTAATTTTTGTATGATAGGATCTCCTCGCTTTGAATCTTTCCCTTTCGATCTATAGAGTCTGCTTTACCTACCAGCTCATCCCTACCTGAATGCTGGAGATGATATTTTCATCTCCTACCGCAGGGCAAAAAGTGACCTTTGCGGCTCCACCGCCTTATATACCCCCTGCAATTTAACCAATACTTCTGCTGTTTGTATGCACATTACCTTCGCGGTTCGATCCGCAGTATCTCTTTGACTGACAGTTTATCGTGAGGCCTCAGGCATCTGCCCACCTCATGATTTCCTGATTGGTCAATGCGGTACCGACGTCATGTAGGAGGGTGGTGCTTCCCTGTTTTAAACGCGCGCGAGTGGCCGCGGCCTCACAGCCATACTAGCACCGACAGGCTGTCTCCACGCCAGTGGATTGAGCTGATTGAGCAGCAATATTCTAGACAGTGGTTTAATCTCTAACAATAACTTAGCATGAGACAGGTTCCTGATGAATTTAGAAACGCGTCGAACCTCTGGCTGGACATGTTAGATTCACACTGATATGGGCTGCCACGGCTCCACCAACCGGAGTGCATGTAAAACCATGCAGCGCTCCCTTTGTGGATTTGAGGTGTAGATGTGCACGCCAGTCTAGATCGGCATCATTGCTAGCAAGGCTGTAAGATCCTTCTCTTGTGGGGGGACGCCAGGCTTATGCCGATTTGGACCCACATTCAGGTTTCTTCCTGATGTGATGATAGACATCGGACCGCTTATGTCTCTATGGATCCATTGGTACTTGTGATTTAAAGAGACAGGTCCCCTTGTCAATTACTGGTGTAACATCTACTTACCCTTAAACACTTAAGGTTTATCTGGTATGGTCTAGGATTGTGCTAGGGATAACTGACAGAGTTCCCATTGCCAGTACACATTTACTCCTGCGCAATCTGATTATATACCAAGCCTTCCTACCATAGGTGTTTTAGGGTGTAGTGGCTCGCTTAGCACATTCTCATATGCAGTATGACCTAATTGCATGTCGTCCTCTGCCTGCATGAGATAGTAGCTAAGATTGAGCAAAATAAAAATTTATGGGTATCCCCCATCACTCTCTAATGTTTTAATACATACCAATAAAATTGAGTTTTATCTCACTTTTCAAACTTCTCCCCTTTCCGTGATTAAATAAAGATTATCGCATAAACAACAATCAGTAGGTCGTAATCTGTGTACAGTTGAAAGAAGTACAGAATAATATTAAAGTGATGGTGCATGCAGACACCATAAAAAGTTAAATATATCAAAAAGCAAAGAACCAGTACAACATATCTGGTCATAATCACCTCAAGATAACCAGTATTACATTGGAACTTTTTAACTCTATAATTTCCCTGGGTAAAGGATTTCAAAACTCCCCCCGACTGAAGTTGTCCCAGGAACAATACTCCCCTCTCCTCCCATGGAGAAAAACTTTCCAAATGAAAAAAATCAAGCAATTGAGGGTTACGCCATAGGAGAGTAACGTCGCAGAAGCCAACCATATTTACTAGATCTTTAAATTTAGCCCATACTTTGGACATAAGGGACAGTGTAGGAAGATTTCCAGGGAACATTCGGGGACAGCTTAATTCCACTGTGGCAATAGGAGCCTTCTGCCTGGTTATACAAGAGACAACAGCGGCCGAAGAGTCCAGCTCCTCAGTGTGATGCCACCATCTAAAATGCTGCAGCTGGGCAGCGATAAAATAAAACCATGGATTCGGTAAGGACAGTCCTCCCCGCTCTTGGCTTTTTTGTAGTGTATCGATTCTTATCCACGGCTACTTTTTCTTCCAAACCAGGGATCTGAAAATTCCCTGAATTTTGAAGAACAAATGGCGTGGGATCCAAACTGGGGAATTGTGGAGAAGATATAACAGTTGAGGCATAAACACAATTTTTATCAAATTATTGCGGCCAATCACTGATAGAGGTAGCTTGCACCAAGCATTAGTTTTAGTGACAAATTTAGCTATTAGGGGCTCCAAATTTACTCTAACATAGTCAGTCGGGGATGGTGTCACAGTTACCCCCAGATATTTAAAGCTATCAGTCACCTGTAAAGGCAAGCTATTGACATCAAGTAGAGCTGGAAGTGGATCCAGCGGCAGAATTGTGGACTTATTCTAGTTAGTGGTGAGACCAGAGTTTTTTCCGAATTCGACAACTTCCTGCATTATGGGATCTATAGACTTTTTCAGATTGCCCACATATAGGAGCAGATCATCCGCATAAAGCGAGAATCTATCGACAACCCACCAGGAAACCCTGCCAATGTGGCGATGTGCGGAACAGACAGGCCAAGGGTTCAATGGCTATCGCGAATAATAAGGGAGACAGAAGGCAGCCCTGCCGAGTACCCCTGTGCAAAGGAAAATAGTCAGAGAGCGTCCCGTTAGCCCTAATTCTCGCAAAGGGGGAGTGATACAATAGCCACACCCAGGAGGTAAAACCGCTGCCAAAGCCCATGGCCGCAAAGACTTCCCACAGTGTCTTCTACACTGTTAAAATCCTTGTTGGCGTCTAAGGAAACAAAGGCCCGACAAGCCCCAGTATGCGCCTGTCTTTGTATGTTGAGAAACAGTCGCCTAAGGTTTAACAGCTGTGCTTCTTTCAGGCATAAATCCAGACTGGTCTTTATGTATCAGTGGGATAATGACCTTATTAAGCCTATTGGCTAACACTTTGACCAGCAATTTAACATCATTTTGGAAAAGAGAAATGGGCCTTTAAGAATCGGGTTGAGTTAGGCCTTTGTTAGGCTTTGGAATCACCACAACTATAGCTTCATGCATAGATGCGGGTAGGATCCCGCCCTGTAATGCCTCATTGAGTGTGTTCAATAAGTGGGGGAGAAGATTCTCCTTATATCCCTTAAAGAATTCCGCCTGAAGTCCGTCGGAACCCGGGGACTTCTCATTAGGGAAGGAGCTCAGAGCTATCTCCAGTTCCTCCAGAGTCAGGGGTTCATCTAGGAGTGCGGCGGATTCCGGGGATAGCCTAGTAAGCGATATATGTGCAAGATATTGATGAATATCAATCTCACTCACTGCTACTTTAGAGGGAGTACAGCCTATATTAGATACCCTATAGTAGCCGTGAAATACATCCAATATAACAGCATCCTCAGCAGAAAGATCTCCGCCTGGAGTCCGTATTGCCGCGATTCTAGAAGGGCCCTCCTGAGAGCGGAACACCCTCGCCAACAAACTACCCGTACTCTCATCCGCCTCAAAGTATTTCTGTTGCAGAAAAAATCGCATGTTATTGGCTATATGTAATAAATGATCATTGAGTCTAGCCTGCGCCTCTCTCCATTGGGCCTCAACTTGTGGGGATGGAGTACTAATATAGCTATGTTCCCACGTCCGTACCTCAAGTTGTATGGCCTCAGTTAGCGCTCTGGATTTGGTTTTACGCCTCTGAATCCACTGAATACATAATCCACGCACATACGCCTTCATGGTGTCCTATACCGAGCTCATGGACTCGGTCCCAACATTATTGTCAAAGAATTCTACCATAATTCTCGTTAAAGGTTCCTCCTCATCCAGCAATTGGATCCAGAATGGGTTAAGATTCCAGAAAGTCATTCCCCGGCTATTCCCAGATCCACCAAGCTGCAGTTCAAGATGGATGGGGGAGTGGTCAGAGATACTGTGGGACAAATTTTTATAACATTTCTTAAGTGAAAGACATACTACCATTGCAAATATTGATAGTCTGCATTATGTGAAATTAGTTGTTAACAATGTAACCCAACAGCCACCATAATACTGCTTTACATCTATCCAAAAATCATATAATTGAAAATGTTTGGTCAGTGCCCAATTAAAAATAATTTGCTCTAAATCCAAGTCGCCAAATATTATAGGGAAGATATACATTTCCTATTAGATATTTAGACAACGTAAACTTAGACTTAGCTAGCAGATTCACTAAATATATCACTGTGGCACGCGTTGTGTAATAGTTGTGGCGCACTAAATGTTTGACACTTTTCTTTTACTTAGAACAACTCTTGCTCTTTAGACCTGATCTTTGTGGAATAATTATGGCACACATCATTTGTACATTTGGGACAACTAGCAAAGCCTCTAACCCATACCCCTTTTCTAGACACTTTGCCAAAGTGGCTAGTAGGAGCAAAAATGTAATAAATATGGCACACAGCATGGGCAGTGGAATTCTGTTTTGTTTTGTTTTTATTACATAACTGATATATCTAGATCCCCAAACTACAGTTGGCCTTTGGCTAGATTTCCTTGAGGCAAAATAAGCCTATGCCAATAGGAGGCCCTAGGAAATGTATAAATAAATGCATTGAACAGTTTTAAATTAATGTATGTGTATTTGTGTTAAACAGGTTTTCTACTACATGAATTTTTTTTTAACAGCTTACAGTGATATTAAATAACAAAAGGCGTATAGTAATTTAGAAGAGCTGAGTTTATAGTTTTGAAACAGTCATTGTTAAAGCAGCAAAGTTTTAGTTGTGGAGCTGCGGGACCAACCAAATGTAAAGCTGGGATCATTTGTGGAGCTACAGATAGGAACTGAAACCAGGTATACAGAGCCCTGGAGATACTGGTAGCGACAACCCGGAGCAGTGACCAGGAGTAGAAATTGGACAGAACCTGAAGACACCAGCAGGGCCTCAGATCGAACCAGGAGATACCAGGAGCAATGACCAGAAACAGGTCTTGGATTCAGAACCAGGAGATTCCAGGAACAGGATCCAGAGTGGGCTGGATCAGAACCTGAGGATACCAAGAGCAGTCTTGAAAAGCAGTCAAATCACTGGACAGTGGTCAAAACAGCAGGGCAAGAGCATGGTCACCATTGTTGGGCTGGGCCATGATCACGGCAGTAAAGTACAGTGACATTGTTTGAATATATACGCAACCAACATACATAAATATATTTATTTTGGGGAGTCTGAATAAGTTTTCAAGGCATTGTATATGTGAAAAATCAAAGTTCATTAGTTTTTACATACCTGTAAATAAAATTGTTATATCAAGGCAATAAATTAATTACATTTCTAAATGTAGACTTAACGATTTCGTTATTACAGTGTGTTTCCATATAATGTTATATAAAGGTATGGGTTTTCACATAAAAGCATAACTCAAGTAACTTAAACTTTTATAAATATTAAATAATACAAACAGGATTCCAAAAAAGTTGGGACACTATACAAATCGTGAATAAAAACTGAATGCAATGATGTGGAGGTGCCAAATTCTAATATTTTATTCAGAATAGAACATAAATAACGGAACAAAAGTTTAAACTGAGAAAATGTACCATTTTAAGGGAAAAATATGTTGATTCAGAATTTCATGGTGTCAACAAATCCCAAAAAGTTGGGACAAGGCCATTTTCACCACTGTGTGGCATCTCCCCTTCTTCTTACAACACTCAACAGACGTCTGGGGACCGAGGAGACTAGTTTCTCAAGTTTAGAAATAGGAATGCTCTCCCATTCTTGTCTAATACAGGCCTCTAACTGTTCAATCGTCTTGGGCCTTCTTTGTTGCACCTTCCTCTTTATGATGCGCCAAATGTTCTCTATAGGTGAAAGATCTGGACTGCAGACTGGCCATTTCAGTACCCGGATCCTTCTCCTACACAGCCATGATGTTGTGATTGATGCAGAATGTGGTCTGGCATTATCTTGTTGAAAAATGCAGGGTCTTCCCTGAAAGAGATGACGTCTGGATGGGAGCATATGTTGTTCTAGAACCTGAATATATTTTTCTGCATTGATGGTGCCTTTCCAGACATGCAAGCTGCCCATGCCACACACACTCATGCAACCCCATACCATTAGAGATGCAGGCTTCTGAACTGAGCGTTGATAACAACTTGGGTTGTTCTTGTCCTCTTTGGTCCGGATGACATGGCGTCCCAGATTTCCAAAAAGAACTTCGAATCGTGACTCGTCTGACCACAGAACAGTCTTCCATTTTGCCATACTCCATTTTAAATGATCCCTGGCCCAGTAAAAACGCCTGAGCTTGTGGATCTTGCTTAGAAATGGCTTCTTCTTTGCACTGTAGAGTTTCAGCTGGCAACGGCGGATGGCACGGTGGATTGTGTTCACTGACAATGGTTTCTGGAAGTATTCCTGAGCCCATTCTGTGATTTTCTTTACAGTAGCATTCCTGTTTGTGGTGCAGTGTCGTTTAAGAGCCCGGAGATCACGGGCATCCAGTATGGTTTTACGGCCTTGACCCTTACGCACAGAGATTGTTCCAGATTCTCTGAATCTTCGGATGAAGTTATGCACAGTTGATGATGATAGATGCAAAGTCTTTGCAATTTTTCGCTGGGTAACACCTTTCTGATATTGATCCACTATCTTTCTGCGCAACATTGTGGGAATTGGTGATCCTCTACCCATCTTGGCTTCTGAGAGACACTGCCACTCTGAGAAGCTCTTTTTATACCCAATCATGTTGCCAATTGACCTAATTAATGTTAATTGGTCTTCCAGCTCTTCGTTATGCTCAAATTTGCTTTTTCCAGCCTCTTATTGCTACTTGTCCCAACTTTTTGGGGATTTATTGACACCGTGAAATTTTGAATCAACATATTTTTCCTTTAAAATGATACATTTACTCGGATTAAACGTTTGGTCTGTCACCTACGTTCTATTACAAATAAAATATTGACATTTGCCATCTCCACATCATTGCATTCAGTTTTTATTCACCATTTGTTTAGTGTCCCAACTTTTTTGGAATCCGGTTTGTACTAAATACTGAATATTTTATGGTAAGTATTCATCCATAAATATACTGTGTAAAAAACAAAATAAATTTATGTATATACAACCCCAGTTCCAAAAAAGTTGGGACGCTGTGTAATGTAAATAAATGTGGGTAGAGATACATGGAGCCAAAAACAATAATAAATTACTAATAGGAGTTTACTATAAATCACCTAATATACCAGAGTCCACAGAAAATATATTACTAAATGAGATAGACAAGGACACAAATCATAATGAGGTGGTTATTATGGGGGACTTCAACTACCTGTTAAAACTAACTGTTTTCGCATAAAGGAAACAGGTTCTTGGCAACAACCAAAGACAATTACCTTTCCCAACTGGTTCAGGATCCAACTAGAGGGACAGCCATACTGGACTTAGTATTAACCAATAGACCTGACAGAACAACAGATGTGCAAATTGGGGGACACCTGGGAAACAGTGACCATAAAGTAATAACCTTCCAATTATAATTCAAAAGAGCATTTCTACAGGTAGGAACAAAAATACCCAACTTCAAAAAAGCTAAATTTAGTGATGAGTGGCAAGGGCAAGATTCAAATTTGCGATATTTCACGAATATTTGGGCGAATATTTATAATATATTCGAAAATTCGCGAATTGGTAATCCCCCAGTCATTATTTTCTTGATTGAGAAAATTCGCATATAAAATTTTCATAAAATTAGCATACAAATTTGCTTAAAATTTGCATAAAAATTCGCATAAACTGGTATTTAAAAGGTATCTTTTAAATACCAGTTTATGCGAATTTTTATGCACATTTTATGCGAATTTTTATATGCGAATTTTCGCAATCAAGAAAATAATGACATTATTTTCTTGATTGAGAAAATTTGCATATAAACAATTTTCATAAAGTTTGCATAAAAATTTGCATACGCTAGTATTAAAAAAAGATGAATATTTGCGATTGCGAATATATTTCACAATATTCTAAGTATTCGCGAATTCTCGAAATGCCGATATTCGTGATTAAAATTCGAAATTCGAAAATTCGTGATCAACACTACTAACTAACTGGGACAAAGTCCTCAAAAACTAAAATACAGCCACAAAATGGGATATCTTTAAAGCATCCTAAATTCTCATTGTGAGAGGTACATACCGTATGGGAATAAATTTTTAAGGAACAAAAAGAAACCAATGTGGACAAATAGAAATGTAAAGAAAGCAATAAATGACAAAAAGAAAGCATATAAATCACTAAAACAGGAGGGTAGTGAGGAAGCACTGAAAAACTATAAGGAAAAAAATAGAACATGTAAAAAACAAATAAAAGCGGCAAAACTAGAGACCGAGAAATTAATTGCCAAAGAGAGTAAAACTAACCCTAAAATTTTCTTTAATTATATAAAAAGTTTAGTTAAAAAGTATAAATCTGAAGGTGTCGGCCCTTTAAAGAATAATGAAGGGGGAGTTGCAGAGAGCGACGAGGAGAAAGCAAAGCTGGTAAATATTTTTTTCTCCAATGTATTCACTGAGGAAAATAAACTGTCAGATGAAATGCTGAATGTAAAAATAAATCCCCCATTAAAAGTATCCTGTCTGACCCAAGAAGAAGTACAACAGCGATTTAAAAAGATTAAAATAGACAAATCGCCAGGACCGGATGGCATACACCCCCGTATCCTAAGGGACTTAAGTAATGTCATAGCCAGACCCTTATTTCTGATATTTGCGGACTCGATACTGACAGAGAATGTTCCACAGGATTGGCGCATAGCAAATGTGGTGCCAATATTCAAAAAGGGTCCAAACACAGAGCCTGGAAATTATAGGCCGGTAAGTTTAACATCTGTTTTCGGGGAAACTGTTTGAAGGTTTTCCGAGAGATGCTATCTTAGAGGATATCAATGGAAATAAGCAAATAACGCCATATCAGCATGGCTTCATGAGGGATCGGTCATGCCAAATGAATTTAATCAGTTTCTATGAGGAGGTAAGTTCTAGACTTGACAGCGGCGAATCAATGGATGCCGTATATCTGGACTTCTCCAAAGCATTTTACACTGTACCACATAAAAGGTTAGTATATAAAATGAGGATGCCCGGACTGGGAGAAAATGTCTGTAAGTGGGTAAGTAACTGGCTGAGTGACTTCAAACAGAGGGTAGTTATTAACGGTACACACTCAGATTGGGCAACTTTCAATAGTGGGGTACCTCACGGGTCAGTACTGGGCCCTATTTGTTTCAAAATATGTATTAATGATCTTGTAGAAGGCTTTCACAGTAAAATATAAATTTTTGCAGATGACACTAAACTGTGTAAAGTAATTAACACTGAAGAGGACAGTTTTTTGCTACAGAGGGATCTGGATAGATTGGAGGCTTGGGCAGATAAGTGGCAGATGAGGTTTAACACTGACAAATGTAAAGTTATGCACATGGGAACAAATACTGGAAGTCACCCTTACATATTAAATGGTAAAACACTCGGTAACACTGACATGGAAAAGGATCTAGGAATTTTAATAAACAGCAAACTGAGCTGCAAAAACCAGTGTCAGGCAGCTGCCGCCAAGACCGATAAGATAATGGGTTGCATCAAAAGGGGCATAGATGCCCGTGATGAGAACATAGTCTGACCACTTTACAAATCACTAGTCAGACCACACATGGAGTACTTTGTACAGTTCTGGGCTCCTATGAACAAGGCGGACATAGCAGGGCTGGAGAGGGTTCAGAGGAGGGCAACTAAAGTAATAACTGGAATGGGGCAACTACAATACCCTGAAAGATTATCAAAATTAGGGTTATTCACTTTAGAAAAAAGACGACTGAGGGGGATCTAATATCTATGTATAAATATATCAGGGGTCAGTACAGAGATCTCTCCCATCATCTATTTACCCCCAGGACTGTCACTGTGATGAGGGGACATCCTCTGCGTCTGGAGGAAAGAAGATTTGTACACAAACTTAGAAAAGGATTCTTCACTGTAAGAGCAGTGAGACTATGGAACTCTCTGCCTGAGGAGGTGGTGATGGTGAGTACAATAAAAGAATTCAAGAGGGGCCCGGATGTGAAGTGTAATAATATTACAGGCTATAGCTACTAGAGAGGGGTATCCAGGGAGTACTTCTGATTGCCTGAATGGAGTTGGGAAGGAACTTTTTACTCCCCTTAAGTGGGGAAAATTGGCTTCTGTCTCACAGGTTATTTTTTTTGCCATCCTCTGGATAAACTAGCAGGATGACAGGCAGAACTGGATGGACAGATTTCTTTTTTCGGCCTTATGTACTATGTTACTATGTTACTATGTTACTATGTTATGTACTATGTTACTATGTAATTTACATAAAAACAATGCAGCGATTTTAAAATCTCATAGACCCATTTTTTTTTTTACAATCATAGAATACAGATTAGATGTTGAAGCTGAGACATTTTACTATCTAATGAAAAAGATTAACTCATTTACAACTTGATGGCAGCAACACATCTCCAAAATGTTGGGTTATGTTTACCAATCTGTAGCATCGTCTCTTTTTTCAAAACAGTCTTTAAACATCTGGGAAGTGAGAAGGCCAATAGCTGGAGTTTTAGGAGTGAAATGTTTTCCCAATCTTGTCTGATGTAGCTTTCAAGCTGCAAAGTCCTGGGTCTTTTCTGCTGGATTTTATTGTTTCATGATTCACCAAATGTTTTCTATTAGTGAAAGATCTGGACTGCAGGAAGGCCAGTTCAGCACCTGGAGAAAGAGAGAGAGACACAGAAGTCTTGTAACTGGATAAAGGGCTTTTGTCCTGAAAGACCTATTTGCAGATGTGAGGCTGGCTTAGTTATTTTTCTTGTTTTGACGCATACACATTTTTAAAAGGCTGGAAGGCACCCTGCCAATAAGCTGCATGAAGATAACACGGCGCTCATATGAGATAATTTTAATATATTTCCCAATAACCTAGAAGGGCATTCCATAATGAGAACAACTTCCCTGCTCCAGACATCCCTTTTTCTCTCTCTCTCTCTCTCTCTGCAATTCACCTGAAACGAATCACAAAAAAATTGGTTTCAATAGAAACTTTTTGAGGAAATTTGAACTGGTAGAATTGATTCACTCATTCACATCATATGTTGTTCTAAAAACTCTATATAGTGTTCAATATTGGTAGTGCCTTTCCAGATAAGTAAGCTCAAATCAGGCAGATATTTATCCATTATGCAGTATTTGCAGCACAAAAAAGAGCAAGGAGAAATGGAAGTAATGATATGGCCCCCACAAATCCCTGATCTCAACATCATTAAGTCTGTCTGGGATTACATGATTAGGCAGAAGGATTTGAGCAAGGGTATATTCAAAGAACATCTGTGGTTATCTGTTCAAAACATTTGGAAGAACCTCCCTGCTGAGTTACTTCAACAACTGTTTTGATTAAGGTTTCTCTTACGTTGATGCACTTCACATTTTGATAGTTGATAAAAAATAAACATCTAACACTTCCTTTTTGAAAGGATCCATACTTTGCCACATTTGTTCCACACCTGCTTAAAACTTGTACACAAACTGAACTATATATATATTAATGATGAGCGGCAGGGGCAATATTCGAATTCGCGATATTTCACGAATATTTGGGCGAATATTCGCCATATATTCGAAAATTCGCAAATTCGTAATCTCCAGTCATTAATTTCTTGATTGTGAAAATGCGCATAAAAATTTGCATAAAATTTTCATAAAAATTTGCATAAACTGGGATTTAAAAGGTATCTTTTAAATGCCAGTTTATGCAAATTTTTATGCGAATTTTTATGCGAATTTATGCAATTTTTATGTGAATTTTCTCAATCAGAAAATAATGACATTATTTTCTTGCTTGCGAAAATTTGCATATAAAAAATTCACATAATAAAACGAATATTCGCAATTCTATATATATTCTAAATATTCGCGAATTCTTGAAGTGCCGATATTCGCGATTAAAATTCGCAATTCGAAAATTTGTGATCAACACTAATATATATTTCCAGAGAATCCTCTGGCAGCACAAACAGATTTTATACCCTTAGGAACAACCAACAGGTTAGCATGCATTCATTAAACAATTAGCCAATAACGTGAATCGAAGCTGACGAAGTGGAATTCGATCAAAAATGTCAGTATTTATTCTATTCGCACCAAATGATATTTTCTTATGCTTCATGGTAACAAATTACATTTTTTCCTAAAATGGCTGCTGCACATGTTAGGACATGGAGTAAGGAACTCTGGGAAGGCGGGAGGAACCCATAATGCCATGCATGCAGCCAATCAGCAGCCAGCCAGCCCTGTGATGTCACAGCCCTATAAATACCTTCAGCCATCTTCAATTCTGCCCTTTTCCAGTGTACTTAGTGTAGGGAGAGATGTCAGTAGGTGCTAGGGACGGTGCTAGAAAAAACTTCATTGTGCTAAAAAAATGATTTACAAGTGCAGGGAAAGATTATTCAAGGTGTAAGAAAGGATAGGGAGGAATCATTCCGTAGCATTTCTGTTGAACAGGGTTTAGTAGTGGGGGATACAGCCTGGGTAATAGGAACAATCCTATTACACCTTGCTGCACTGACTGGGCACCCAAATTTCCATTATACAGCTTTGTAATTCCAGAAAAAAACGTTCCTGCTATTGGGGTGCAAGTGCTGTTTGATACAGCCATTAATAGGGTTTATTACAAGGAAATATTTCTAAGTCTTATTTGCCCTTGAGCGGTGCAGTTAAATGTTCTAAAGTATTTTTTGACTTGTATTAGTGGGAGAAAATGGCTTATTAGCCGTTGTGTGGTGAAGTGCGAAAATTACAGCCCTTTTTGTCACGTATTAGTGGCAAAAGAAAAATATATTTGCCATTCAGCTGTGCAGTTATATGTTCTAAAGCCAAAGTAAAATATAAATGAGAAAACAATATGGTGGATCACCCGCTTGCTATCATAGAAAAGGTGCTCTTGTCTATTTGACTCACCCAATCAAAAAGTAAATAGATAATGCAATAATCAATGACAGACACTCCATATCTGAGACCAAACTGAGAATAATGTCTCAACATACATGATTTAATAAATAAAGCCCACAAATAATCCCCCAATAAAACCCAACAGAACAAAAGAGATCAGGACAGGAACAATAAAATGTTTTGACTGTAATATCGACAGCTACATGTATATCATGTGTTTGATGCGTTATTATTAATTAGTGGCATCCATATAGTCGTGCAAATGCCGTCACAACATGCAGCACATAAAATATTATTAATAATATACAGATATGGCGCATAATATCACATCTGAAAATGCATATTGGTATAGATGCTTACTTTATAGTATCTGCCCGCTTTTTAGTAATTTACTCTTTCCTAAAGGGTTAATTGCAGTATTATTTTGGTCGATTAAATATATCTTATAATTTGTGCAAATCATCCTTGTGAGTCATAATCTTTCTTTTCATATTGATCGACAGAGTCAGTAATTAATAGTGTGCATCATATCCATGGTAAATAGTGCGCATAATACCAAGGAAAATGACAACAGTTGGGAAGTCAATTAATATCCTCCAACTTTAAGGTGTATATAAACCCTCTGATCTGCTGGGTAAGTTAAATGTGTTCAGCTGTATATACAATGCAACCAAATAAAAAAATAAAAAATCTCTTATTTTACAAAGCAACACCGTTTCCCAGTACTGAGCAATTTGTGGCCAGACAATAATCAGGTATGTGTATAATATAGGGCAGTCAGGAACTTAAGAGATGCCTACGTGGTGTCCCACATGGCATACAGTACTCTGGCTGCTGTTACCTGTCTACTACTATGAGGTTTTTCTAACACAGTTTAGCATTCAGCTTTATAGCTGAGTGAATAAGGTCATTGACTCTAATGTACAAGGTTGGGATTTCAAATCCTGGTAGAAGCTTTTCAGAAATAGTTATATCGTCAGTTCCACAGTGCTCCAAGTGAGTGCCAGATTGCAAACCTTTTTATGTCTGTGGTCCAGAACTAATTCAGATGCCTTGGTAGTATGTACTGTGCAATGGGGTAATGCCCTTAAATTTCTAAGCTATTAAGCTCCCCAGAAAAATTACTCATAATCAAACCCTAAGGTAGACCTAAAAAAGGTTCTTCCAGTAGTTTAAGGAAAAGGAGTTTACTCCACAATCTTCCCAGTATTCATTACTGGGGGCTGGTGGAGATTATCATTAGACCTCACATATCTCAACTAATTTTTGTTAAAACAATATTTAAAAATAGAAAACATCTGTTCCGTAATGTCACTACTCCAAATTGATGATTACTTGGCTACCACATATTTTTCTCATACCTACCTGATGTTCCTTTACTTCCTAAGCATCATAAGTTCCCCCACATTGCAGTTCTGACTTGTTATAGTTCAACATCTACAGTTTACTTGACTCCAATTTGGCATCTCCTCAGCTCCAAGAGTGTTTATCCAGTTAACAATGGCTTTAACAGTAGCTCCCAGAATGAGATGGATCTGTTTGGTACCAAATCTGGATGACTGGCTGGTGAAAGTCCTATCCCAGCAACAGTTATCAACGGATCTTAGGACTTCTATTCTCCTGTTATAACTCTTTATTCATATTATATCATGCAATCGCTGCCTTCTCTTCATTACTTACCTGCTCGCTGTCGCAATCACAGTGAGAGTAGGTGTAATTACATCTAAGCAGTCCCATTCACTTCAAAGGGACCACTCCTTCCTGAGTATAGGTTATCATTAATATTAATAAAGCAGACAACCCCTTTAACTCCCTTTAGTCCAGAGGCTCACATTTCTAGGATTCATCATAGACTCCCAGAAGATGATGATCAAACTGTTGACATAAAGAAGGCATAAGCTCCTCAAGGGCATCAATTACGTACCTTATTGCTCACTCCAAAGTGACCATTTTAGGGCCTGGGCTTTTTTTCCTCTGCTGTTTATTCCATGAGATGTGAAGAAAGTATAGGAAAATTTGGCAGATGTGATTCACCATTCTAACCTCGTAGGACTTTGTTCACCTTGGCTTGGTCCCTGTCAGGAGGCAACCTATGGACACTCCCACTCAAGAAAGAACTTATATTGCAGGAGGAGGTCTACCATCCCAACCCACAGTTGCTCCATCTTAGGAACTGGAAGCCAGCAAGACGAAAACTGTTTTGGTGGGACGGGGTCTAGCCCACCAATGATCACAATTGCAAATGGGTGAGTTTGAATATTGGTATTAGTTTTTTATACTCTGGTCTGGACACAGTTATTACTATTTATTCCTGGCACTATTTGTAGCAATGTTGTTTGCAGGGTACTATCCCAGTTGGTGTAGTCCAGACCATACATTATCATATACACACCTTTCCATAGTCACCCCCATTTGTAAATTTTCTGGTCTCTGGAGGATGCTTTTTCTGCCACCTGTCCTTGCAGCATGTGATTTTTAATAAAACCTTTTTTTATGATATTTGTATACACAAAAAAACTTTATTATTTTTTATGGGTAGTGTTTTGGGCTTGTTTCGTCTTTGTAGATTGTTTGCAGTTTTTGAGCTAGTACCTTAGTTACCATAATATATGCAGGAAGTGCTCAAGCACAGTGTACTGTACACCCATGATTTAGGTGTTATTATTGCTTGGCCTGTTTTTTAGTTTTTTGTTTTTTTCTAAAGAAAGTATAGGAAGATATGATTCACCATTCTAACCTCACAGGACTTTGTTCACCTTGCTTGGTCCCTGTCAAGAGGCAACCTATGGACTCTCCCACTCAAGAAAGACCTTGTATTGCAAGAGCAGGTCTACCATCAAAACCCACAGCTGCTCCATCTTAAGAACTGGAAGCCAGCAACTGACCAGCAAAACCTTTTAGATTTGGGCTTGTCTCCAGAGGTTTTTAACACCAACATTGCCTCTAGGACAAGGCCGGTGTCAGCAGCCAGCATACCCGGGCAAGTGTCGGGGCCCACAGCACAGCTGCCAGAAGCAATGAGCACTTACATAAATTCAAATGGAAGCGCTCATTGCTGAAGCACAGGGAGCTGGGTCCTGTCACTCACCACTCAGCTACTCTCCTCCTTCAGGCTGATGGCGCTCTGAATGGTGAAGCAGGAAGACTTCTCCCTGCTCCACTATTCAGCCTGCAGGCACGGATCGCCCTGCCGACATGTGTGAGCGGAGCCGGCACTACGGAAATCTGCATAAGCTCCGCCCACACTGTGCTGCAGCGCGATCTGTGCCTGCAGGGAAGAAAGTGAACTGTGAACTTTAGGAACGGGAAAAGGTGGTTAAAAAAACGCTGGCTCCCTCCCCTTTGTTTTAATCCACGGTCACTGCGTCTGCGCAGTGCAATTTACTGTCACACCCGATATGAGTGGTATTTTCTGTAGTACTATTCTCATCAGTTTAATCCCTTTTACGTCCCCTATCAGGACATGTATTGAATGGATTTTAGATAAGTGGTACTACGCGTGCTAGGTACTGTGCCACCCGGTATGAGTGTTGGGCACTAGCAGAGGGCACACTACAGTCTGTGGGCCTGGCACACACACACTGGCAGGCAGGCAACTGAAATTAGATTAAAGTGTACAGATAAAGTGCCTTATTGTAGGCAAAGTCCAGTGCCGCACGTTATGATTGATGGGCAGCACTGGCAGAGGGCACACTACAGTCTGTGGGCCTGACACACACACACTGGCCGGCAGGCAACTGAAATTAGATTAAAGTGTACAGATAAAGTGCCTTATTTTAGGCAACGTCCTGTGCCGCACGGTATGATTGATGGGCAGCACTGGCAGAGGAAACACTACAGTCTGTGGGCCTGACACACACACACTGGCCGGTAGGCAACTGAAATTAGATTAAAGTGTACAGATAAAGTGCCATATTTTAAGGCAAAGTCCAGTGCCACACGGTATGATTGATGGGCAGCACTGGCTGAGGGCACACTACAGTCTGTAGGCCTGACACACACACACTGGCAGGCAGGCAACTGAAATTAGATTAAAGTGTACAGATAAAGTGCCTTATTGTAGGCAACGTCCACTGCCGCACGGTATGATTGATTGGCAGCACTGGCAGAGGGCATACTACAGTCTGTGGGCCTGACACACACACACTGGCCGGCAGGCAACTGAAATTAGATTAAAGGGTACAGATAAAGTGCCTTATTTTAAAGCAAAGTCCAGTGCCGCACGGTATGATTGATGGGCAGCACTGGCAGAGGGCACACTACAGTCTTTGGGCCTGACACACACACACTGGCAGGCAGGCAACTGAAATTAGATTAAAGTGTACAGATAAAGTGCCTTATTGTAGGCAAAGTCCAGTGACGCACGGTATGATTGATGGGCAGCACTGGCAGAGGGCACACTACAGTCTGTGGGCCTGACACACACACACTGGCCGGCAGGCAACTGAAATTAGATTAAAGTGTTCAGATAAAGTGCCTTATTTTAAGGCAAAGTCCAGTGCCACACGGTATGATTGATGGGCAGCACTGGCAGAGGGCACACTACAGTCTGTGGGCCTGACACACACACACTGGCCAGCAGGCAATTGAAATTATATTAAAGTGTACAGATAAAGTGCCTAATTTTAAGGAAAAGTCCAGTGCCACACGGAATGATTGATAGGCAGCACTGGCAGAGGGCACACTACAGTCTGTGGGCCTACATCTCCTCACACACGGGAAAGCCAGGCAACTGCAATATATATATGGAGAAAAAAATTAATAAAATCAGACTAATGTAGAAGCCCTAAAAAGGGCTTTTTGGGGTGCTGTCAGGACGCTGTCCTTACAGCAGAGATCAGATGAGTCTTTCAGGACTGGAGTGGACACTGAATACACTAGCCTAGCTAACGATTACCCTATTAAATCAGCAGCAACTACACTGTCCCTCCTCTCACTAAGACTGCAGCTTCCGAGTGAATCTAAAATGGATGCTGTCCAGGAGATGGGAGGGTCTGGGAGGGAGGGTATGCTGCTGATTGGCTGGAATGTGTCTGCTGACTGTGAGGTACAGGGTCAAAGTTTGCTCAATGATGATGTATAGGGGGCGGACCGAACATAGCATGTGTTCGCCCGCCGAGGCGAATGCGAACAAGTTATGTTCGCCGGGAACTGTTCGCCGGCGAATAGTTCGGGCCATCTCTACTAATGAAGTGATCGATCTACAGCTGTGAATCATTCAACTTCTGCTAGTTAATTGCTCACTGGTTTTTAGGCTGCACAGAGCGTTTTTCTGTCACTTTTTCTGGGGTGATCGGCGGCCATTTTGTGTCTTGTGGTGCACCAGCACAAGCTGCCACCAAGTCCATCAATCTATCAATACTAGTTTTTTTTTGCTATATCCTACATCACGGGCTTGGCTGTGCTTATTGTCACCCCTAGAAACTCAGGATAGAAATTTCTATATTTTAATGAGGGCTTAAATTCAATTGCCAAAATAGCAATCCCCTAAATATGGTGAAGCAATATATCCTTTTTTGTTGTTCCAGCTGGGACTGGACAAGTTTCATAGTGTCCATCAAAGGATGAATTTTTTTCTGGGGTGAAATTCAATTGCCAAAATAGCAATACCATAAATCAGTGGTTTCAGCTGTGGCTTGCCAAGTTTAATAGTGTCCGTCAAAGGATATATTATTTTCGGGGGTGAAATTCAGTTGCCAAGAATCACAGAAATAAACGTGGCCTAAATGGGTGGGACTGCTCCAAACCCCAAACACTGTGGCGTGTTTCTAACTGGGGGGGCAGTTCCTCCGCATGTGGTTCGCAGCGAACGGCCATCCCCAGCAAAAATTGCATACAATAGAGGATACCGGCGCGAACCACAAGCAACACACAAACATCCTACACAAAATAAACCATGTGCGGATGAAAATATATAAACACATAACTCACAGAAAAAAGATGCACCACATGGATAAGCAACTGACAACACTGGCTAATCCCTCACTCTGATGTTAAAAGCTGAGAGATTTACCAATATTTCCAATCAGAAACATATCGGAGCCCCTTCAGGCACCACGTCACGGTATCTCAGCATGGCATGGGGTCCTACCACTAGACTACGTATGGTGTGTGAACAAGGTCTGAAAAGGTATTAAGCAGCCTACAGCCCCCACCCACTCACCTGCATTGCAGGACCAACAATGCAATGGGGAACAAATGAGGCCGCAAGCTACACCTACAACAGACCATGTGACACTGGCTTCTAGGTGCAACAGAATGTTTACCAGCCATATTCAATGGCACATTCAATACATATAAAACAAGAATCACAGAAATAAACGTGGCCTAAATGGGTGGGACTGCTCCAAACCCCAAACACTGTGGCGTGTTTCTAACTGGGGGGGGCAGTTCCTCCGCATGTGGTTCGCAGCGAACGGCCATCCCCAGCAAAAATTGCATACAATGGAGGATACTGGCGTGAACCACAAGCACCACACAAACATCCTACACAAAATAAACCATGTGCGGATGAAAATATATAAACACATAACTCACAGAAAAAGTGTCGGTGTCACATGGTCTGTTGTAGGTGTAGCTTGCGGCCTCATTTGTTCCCCATTGCATTGTTGGTCCTGCAATGCAGGTGAGTGGGTGGGGGCTGTAGGCTGCTTAATACCTTTTCAGACCTTGTTCACACACCATAGGTAGTCTAGTGGTAGGACCCCATGCCATGCTGAGATACCGTGACGTGGTGCCTGAAGGGGCTCCGATATGTTCCTGATTGGAAATATTGGCGAATCTCTCAGCTTTTAACATCAGAGTGAGGGATTAGCCAGTGTTGTCAGTTGCTTATCCATGTGGTGCATCTTTTTTCTGTGAGTTATGTGTTTATATATTTTCATCCGCACATGGTTTATTTTGTGTAGGATGTTTGTGTGGTGCTTGTGGTTCGCGCCGGTATCCTCCATTGTATGCAATTTTTGCTGGGGATGGCCGTTCGCTGTGAACCACATGCGGAGGAACTGCCCCCCCCAGTTAGAAACACGCCACAGTGTTTGGGGTTTGGAGCAGTCCCACCCATTTAGGCCACGTTTATTTCTGTGATTCGTGAAATTCAGTTGCAAAAATAGAAATTCCATAAATCAGTAGTTTCAGCTGTGGTTGGCCAATTTTAAGAGTGTCCGGCAAAGGATATATTTTGTTCTGGGGTAAAATTAAATTGCCAAATTAGCAATACCGTAAATCTGGTGTCCCAGCAGTGGCTGGCCAAGTTCAATAGTGTCCGTCAAAGGATATATTTTTTTTCTGTTGTGAAATTTAGTAGCAAAAATAGAAATACTGTAAATCTGGTGTTCCAGCTGTGACTGAACAAGTTTCATAGTGTCCAGCAAAGGATATATTATTTTCTGGGGGGAAATTCAGTTGCAAGAATAGAAATACCGTAAATCAGTGGTTTCAGCTGTGGCTGGCCAAGTTAAATAGTGTCCGTCAAAGGATATATTATTTTCTGGGGTGAAATTCAGTTGCAAAAATAGAAATACCATAAATCAGTGGTTTCAGCTGTGGCTGGCCAAGTGTAATAGTGTCCGGCAAAGAATATATTTTGTTCTGGGGTGAAATTCAATAGCCAAAATAGCAATACCCTAAATCTGGTGTCCCATCAGTGGCTGGCCAAGTTCAATAGTGTCCGGCAAAGGATATATTTTGTTCTGCGGTAAAATTAAATTGCAAAAATAGAAATACCGTAAATCTGGTATTCCAGCAGTGGCTGGCCAAGTTTGATAGTGTCCGGCAAAGGATACATTTTCTTCGGGGGTGAAATTCAATAGCCAAATAGCAATCCCTTAAATCTCGTGTTCCAGCAGTGGCTGGCCAAGTTTAATAGTGTCCGCCAAAGGATATATTATTTTCTGGGGTGAAATTCAGTTGCAAAAGATGATAATTACTTACCGGTAATTGGATTTTCCCTTTCCCTCCACAACGGCCCTACCTGGAGGGTACCTCTTCAGGGACAGGAAAACGACGAGGATCGAACATAAAAGCCCCCTCCCCTTTACTTCATCAGTCAATAACCTAGAACTTAAGTGGATACAAAAAAGGTTTAATAAAGTTATATATATTTATTTTTTCCAAGAGGATATCCGACAATTATACGCCATTGTCATCATATAGAGCATCACTATAAACAAAACTTTTTTTTTTTTTTTTGGGGGGGGGGGAGAAACCCGTGTCGTTGTGGAGGCTAAGGGGAAATCCAATTACCGGTAAGTAATTATCATCTTTTCCCCACACCTCCACAACGGCACTACCTGGAGGAATAACAAAGGAGACAGTTCTCAGGGAGGGACCACAGCAGATAAGACTTTCCTGCCAAAAGAAAGGTCCTTGTTTGATAAAACATCCAACTTATAATGTTTAAAAAGGTAGAGGGATTAGCCCATGTAGCTCCTCTACATCTCTCTTCAATGGAAGCAGAAGCTCCTTCTGCCCATGAAGTAGCCATGGCTTGAGTAGAGTGGGCTTTCAGACCCGGAGGGGGATTCAATGTCTTCTCAGTGTAGCAGAAGGATATGCAGGTCTTGATCCAATGGGCTATAGATGCTTTGCTTGCCTGCCCTTGATTCGAACCAAGGTACTGGGCCAGCAGTTGAGTTGTCTGCCTGAAGCCTTTTGTTGACTCTAGGTATTGTAGGACACATCTTCACACATCCAGGCTATTGAATCTTCTCTCGCCATCCGATGAAGCCTGGGAACAAAACGAAGGGAGAGACACCTTCTTACGGCAATTAAATTTTGACACCACCTTAGGAACAAATTCAAGAAAATGTTTTAAAATAATCCTGTCCTCTAGAATGGTGAGATAAGGAGACTGGATGGAGAAGGCTTGAATCTCCCCAATCAGTCTAACCGTGGTAATGGCTAATAAGAAGACAGTTTTTAGGGTTAGCAGTTTCCTAGGTATTTCCTGGATAGGCTCAAATGGGGCTTCAGTGAGGACAGAACGAACCAAGTTTAGATCCCAAGGAGGAATTAAAGATCTGAACCTGGGATTTAACCGGCTAGCTCCTTTGAAGAATCTCTTAATTAGGTCAGAATCAGCTAGTCTTTCCCCCCTGAAGGCACTCAGAGCAGAGACCTGAACCTTCAAAGTACTTATCCTAAGGCCATTGTCCAGGCCACACTGGAGAAAATCAAGGATTAAGCCCTGGTCTATAGGATTAAGGGGATTCCATCCGTCTCTAGAGTATTTTAGGAAGGCCCTCCAGTATCTTCCATAAATCTTAGAAGTAATAGGTTTCCTACTATGCAATAAAGTGTCTATTACCTTTTCAGATAGACCTTTTTTTTCTTAGCAGGATCCTCTCAGTCTCCAAGCCGTCAGATGGACCAGAGATGGAACTCGGGTCCCTGGTGTAGGAGGTCAGGAATGGAGGGTAGGATCCGAAACTCTTCTCTCTCCAACAGTTTTAGGATCCTGAACCAGGACCTCCTGGGCCAATATGGTGCTATCAGTATCACTGAGGCCTTCCCCTCTATCACCTTTGTAAGGACCTTGGGGATTAAGGAGAATGGGGTATATGCATAGAGAAGATCTGATGGCCACTTGTGTGCTAGAGCGTCTACTTGTAGAGGGTTGTCCCTGTAGGATAGGGAGTAAAATTTGGTCACCTTTGTATTTTTTCTGGTTGCAAAAAGGTGGAGCTCCCCATATTGCTATGATCTGATTGAAGATGGCTTGGTTCAGGCTCCATTCTCCCTGCTTCAGTTTCTGTCAGCTTAGGAAGTCTGCAAGGTGATTGACTTTCCCCCTTATGTGTACTGCTGAGATGGACTTCAGAGTTGACTCTGCCCAATGAGAGATTTTTTCTGTAATAGCTGAAACGGATTGACTGCTTGTTCCTCCCTGTTTGTTTATATACGCTACTGTCGTGGCATTGTCTGAGAGGATCTTGACGTGGACTTGGGACAGACTGGAAGAGAAGTGGGAGACCGCCAACCAAACTGCATGAAGCTCTCTCTTGTTGGATGAAAAGCTGGCCAGGTCCTGATGCCAAATTTCCTAGCAGGTTATGCCGTCCATGTGGGCTCCCCATCCTTACCTGCTCGCATCCCTAGTGATTACTTTCTGATTTTCCTGGCACCATTCTACTCCCCTGGCTAGATTTTTCTTCTTTAGCCACCATGTCAGTGAATCTCTTACCCGAGAGGGAATCATGAATCTTTTGTTTAGGGAAGTCTGTCTCTTGTCCCAAGTTCTTAAGAGGAAGCTCTGGAATGGTCTTGAGTGAGCCTAAGCCTATTTTACGGCTGGAATGGTGGATGTCATGAGACCTATAATTTTCATGATCTCACTGACTGATGTTCTTTGTAATTTTCTGAATGTTGAGAACCTCTGAACTAGATCCACTTTTTTCGCTTCTGCCAGAAAAGAAGACATATGGTGGGAGTCCAGCAGAACTCCTAAGAAAATCTTCTGTTGGCTTGGCACTAGATCTGATTTTTCTGTGTTCAACAGCCAAATTAGCTGAGATAGTGTCAAAGTTACTGTCTGTAAATGATGATGTAGAGTGTGCTCTGTGGGAGCCAGGATCAAGAAATCATCAAGATATGGAATCAGAGTTATATCTGCTTTGTGAAAGAAACTTGTTACGTCCGACATTACCTTTGTAAATGCTCTCGGAGCTGATGAGAGCCCGAAAGGGAGGACCTGGAACTGGAAATGTTTCAAAGTTCCCTGACACCACACTGCCATGCGTAAACAATTTTGGTAAGAGGGATGGATTGGTACGTGATAATAGGCATCGGATAAGTCCAGTGTTGCCATCACCCAGTCCTTGGAAATCAGATTGATTGTAGACTTGACTGTCTCCATCTTGAATTTTTTGTATAATATAAACCTGTTGAGGCTCTTTAGGTTGATTATCAGTCGGAATGAATTGTCTGGTTTTTTGACAAGGAAGACGGATGAGTAGAACCCTTTCTTCTCCTCTGGATGTGGAGCCTGAATGATTGCCGCTTTTTCTAATTGCTTTATAATCTGGGCTTCCAGGGCTTTTTGTTTGTCTCCTTCTAATTTTGGATTTTCCACATATTTGTCTGGAGGAAGGTCTGAAAATTCCACTGTTACTTCTGTTTGTGGACTGCCATGCAGATCCCTGACCCTTCTTTTTCTGGTCAGCTGCAGGAGGTCTTTTGCCACGAAAATTTCTTCTTTGGTGGAAAAACTTTGATTCAGTGGGGAATCCTTTTTTCCGGTCTTTTCTAGGATGTAATCTAGTGTCTTCCCAAACACATGATCCCCTTCACAAGGTATAGCCCAAAGTCTATTTTTTGACGCCGCATCCCCATTCCAGGATCTTAGCCAGATAGCCCTGCGAGAAGCGTTTGTAAGGGCTGCTGTTTTAGCTGACAGTTTAACTACATCTGCAGAAGCATCTGCTAGGAAATTTGAAGCTTGTTTTAAAGCCGGGATAGAGGCTAGGATGTCTTCTCTGGGCGTACCAGACTGGAGATGTTCTTCTAGTTGTGATAACCATAGAGAAAGTGTTCTAGCTGTATAGGCTGCTAAAATTCCTGGCCGTAAGGTAGCCATTGAAGATTCCCAGGACTTTTTCATAAGTGATTCACATTTCTTGTGCATGGGATCCTTTAGTGTTCCTAGATCTTCGAATGGTAGGGCCGCTTTCTTTGAGATTTTTGCTACGGGAGCATCTACTTTTGGCGCCATATTCCACATTGCTGACTCCTCTTCTGAAAAGGGGTACTTCCTCTTAAACAACCTTGATGCTGCCTGCTTTTTCTCTGGATCCTTCCATTCTTCCGTTATCAGCCTTTTTATGTTTTCATGGACTGAAAAGACTCTTTTTTCTTTTCACCCAGGCCCACAAACAGCTGATTCTGCACAGACAAAGGCTCCTTATGTTCTTCTAGGTTAATTGTTGCCCAAATATTTTTAAGAATGCTCTCGGTCTCTTCAATGGAGCACAACGGGCGACCTGAAGAATCCTCCTCATCACTAGAGTCCCTCCTGAGGAGATAACTTGTGAATCCAAGTCAGAAGTTTGTTTTTGCGTATCCAGAGGGTTCCTATTGGAAGAAGAGGGGCCCAGGGTAGGTATTGCAAGCCTAGCATCAATGGCGGCTCCAATTTCCTCTTAATAAGGGTTTTTAAGGTGTCCACAATAGACGGTGTCTCCTCAGCAACAATCTTATTTGTAAATTTACTGCATAGTAACTTCTTTGAGGAAGAAGACAAAGTCCTCCTGCAAATTTGACATTTCTTCTTTTGTGACGGTTCACCAGAAGGTCTTTTAACTTCCCCCTAGGGAATATAAAAAAACCTAATGTTACCCTTCAATTGAAAACCATCAATTTTTAGTGAACCATCACCAAAGTCACTAAGACACCAAGTGACTATATTAAATTCACACATAAGGTGACATTGGACATTCTCATGGGAAGAGGGCTTACCAGGCTGGAGGGTCTGGAGTCAGCAGTTCTCTTGGTGGGATCCAGATCAGCTGGGCTAGACATAATGCCAGGAACACAGGCCCGAGTAACGCTGAGAGGCCAAACACGCTGTTTGCGATTTAAATTTTCATGCCATCACTTCCTGGATGCGCGTCCCACACGTTCTGACGTCACTTTCGGTTGCGTTCCACCATGGAACGCAGCCGCGAAACCTGAAGTTGGGTCCCCGTGCCTGCCGAACTCAGACTCCTCCGTTTCGGCCCTGCCATGAGGGAAAACTGCCTGGGACAGCCAGCATCCGCCAGACTAACGCCAAGGGGAGGAAGAGCGCTACTCGGGCTCCGGGATCCTAACCCCCTGCAGGGGCCCTCCGGTCATAACCGGGACAACTTACCCAAGACCCCTGCGAACTTCGATCCTCATCTGCCACTTGAGGGACAGGAAAACGACTGGCGAAGGTAAAGGGGAGGGGGCTTTTATGTTCGATCCTCGTCGTCTTCCTGTCCCTGAAGAGGCGGTAACCCTCCAGGTAGTGCCGTTGTGGAGGTGTAGAGAAAAATAGAAATACCGTAAATCTGGTGTTCCAGCTGTGACTGGACAAGTTCAATAGTGTCCATCAAAGAATAAATTATTTTCTGGGGTGAAATTCAGTTGCAAAAATAGAAATACCGTAAATCTGGAGTTCCAGCTGTGACTGGACAAGTTTCATAGTGTCCGTCAAAGGATATATTATTTTCTGGGGTGAAATTCAATTGCCAAAATAGCAATACCGTAAATCAGTGGTTTCAGCTGTGGCTGGCCAAGTTTATTACTGTCCGGCAAAGGATAGATTTTAAATTGTTGGGTGAAATATGACCATTTTTGCCAGGTACAAACCCCTGCGCTGCATAACTGACAGGGAACTTACAATTGGCGGTTACATTATTGCATGAAATAAAGCCTTTTTGGGATGTGAAGCCAAAGCTAGTCACCAATAACTATTTTTTAAAATAAATTAGTGTAGACCCCAAAACATTGGTAAAATATAAAAAATAAAACAAAGTGTAAGTGCACGGTAATATAACAGTGGTTGGGTGAGGCCAGTCTACATGTCTATTCTGCATAAGGTACAAAACAAGTCCTGTGGGATCCATGCCTGGTTCTTTTTAATAGATGAAAGCTTGCCCACATTGTCTGCGGAGCAGCAGCTGCGCTTGTCTGTGATAATGCCACCAGCCATGCTAAACACACGTTCAGACAATACAGTGGCTGCAGGGTAGGCCAGCACCTCCAAGGCATAAAGGGCAACCTCAGGATATATGCCCAATTTGATGACCCAGAAGTTGAAAGGGGCAGACCCAGTGGCGCAGCTAGAAATGATTGGGCACCACAGCAAATATTTGAATGGGGCCCCATCCCCCAGTGATTTTTGCGCAAACCCATTCCTTTCATGCCGCTATGCCTCTGGCTACTAAAGATAGCTTTCTCAGACCAGGCCCAGCAGCTGTTACATTCGCTTTCTACACTGTCTATACTGCCACTGTATATAATTTCATTGTATAATAGTTAGTCCTCCTCCTCCTCCTCCTCGATGTGCCCTTTCTAGGTCACGGCCCCAAAGCAGCTGCTTCCCCTGCTTCCCCTGTAGTTATTCCCCTAGGCAGACCCATTAGTCAGTACGTGTAATGTTCCACCATGTTGCTGAAATGCTGCCTCCTGCTAAGATGTTCCAGATCTGCTGGTGGTGCAAGTTGTTGTGGCGTGATGACAAAGCTTTTCCACATTTTGCCCATGCTAACCCTGCCTTCTGAGGTGTTGCTGATGACCCAGCTGCATTGGCAAATTCTTCCTCCTCCTCCTCTGCCTTCACCTTGTGCTTCCACTGAGTCCCCGGTGTCAGGTGTGAATGCCATCAGCACCGTGTCTACTAGCGGGCTCATCTTCCTATTACACTCCAATGAGGGAATTAAGGACGGCACGTTGTCCTTGTAACAGGGATGCAGCAGGGTGGCCACCCAGTAATCAGGCACAAGTTAGAATGTGTCAGTAACTGGGCGGTCGTTGCGCAGGCACTGCAGCATGTAGTCGCTCATGTCTGCCAGGCTGCCCAGAGGCAAGGACACGCAATCCTCTTTGAGGAAGGTATATCGTCTGTGTCTTCTGTATCCCCCAGCATTCCTCCTACTCCTCTTCCTCATCCTCCAGAAATGTGCCCTGGCTGGACAATTGTGTTCCAGGCCAGGGCCTATGTTGGTGCAGATACCCACCCTCCGAGTCACTTGTATTTGGTTGGCCTTAGTTTAGCTGCCTTATAGTTATTTTAATATGTTTTTAAGTAAATTTTTGAAAATAGTTTGTTAATGGTTTGAGTGAAATGGGGGGGGGGGGGGTGTTGAGTGTGTAGGGTGTAAGGCTGTTTGGGTTTATTTTCTATCCGCTTTCTACAATGTCTATACTACCACTGTATCTAATTTCATTGTATAATACTGTTGAGGGGGCCCTAACAAAGTCTTTTAGTCCTCCTCCTCCTCCTCCTGGTTGGGAGTGAGCTTCCCATGGTTCCCTGTAGCTACGCCCCTGGGCAAACCCATCAGTAAGTACGTGTACTCTTCCACCATGTTGCTGAAATGCTGCCTCCTGCTAAGACGTTCCAGATCTGCTGGTGGTGCAGGTTGTTGTGGCGTGATGACAAAGCTTTCCCACATTTCGCCAATGCTAACCCAGCCTTCTGAGGTGCTGATGGTGACCCAGCTGCCCGTGAGCTGGCTTGGGTGCCACCCTGCTGAGAACACGGTTCCTCCTCATCCTCTTCATCCTACTTATCCTCCTCATCCTCCAGAACTGTGCCCTGGCTGGACAATTGTGTTCCAGGCCAGGGACTATGTTGGTGCAGGAACCCACCCTTCGAGCCACTTGGATGTCACTGGCCTTAAGTTAAGGATAAGGTGTGTATATAGTTTTGTTTGTTTGTATGGTTGGTTTAGCTGCATTATAGTTATTTTAATATGTTTTTAAGTAAATTTGTAAATAGTTTGTTAATGGTTTGAGTGAAAGGGGGGTGGGGTGTTGTGTGTGTTTGATTAACTGAATTTATTTTCACTGTCTGGTGTTTAGGAATTTCTGCACCCCAAATTCAGCACATGTGGCAGACAGGGGATGTGTGTCAAACCGGCTAGGCCCAGACCTGCTAGTATATTTCGCCCATTAGCGCACAACACCAGGCCTGGCTGGCAGCTCAGTGGCACCAACCAATGATCGGTCTGTTGTTCCATGCCTGTCTACAGCTCCTGCGCGGTTCTGGGTTTGTCCCACAAACACACAAGTTTTAAAACAACCTGCTGTCGTTTCCCCCTGGCTGTGCTGCTGTGGGAGGTGAAGGTGTTACGCTGAGTGGATGAGGAGGAGGTAGAGGAGGAGGAAGCCGAGTAGGAGGAGGAGGAGGAGGTAACAGGATACAAAGAGAAATGCCCAGCAATTCTCGGGGCGGAAGGACATGCTATCCGCCTTTGGGCCAGCCGCTACATTTACCCACTGTGTTGTTGGTTATGTGGACGTTGCCACAGATAGCGTTGTGCAGTACACACTTGATTTTGTCCGCCACTTGGTTGTGCAGGGAAGGGATGGCTCGCCTGCAAAAGCAGCGGCGGCTGGGATACACGTACTGTGGGATAGCCACAGCCATAAGGTTTTTAAAAATGTCCACCAGACAGAATGACAGCATTTCAAAGGACCAGGAAGTTGAAATAAGGCATTCAGAGCCATGGGTACGGGTGTACTTCCTCTTTCTATTTATTTTTCTCTCCAGTGTTTGGGAGATGGACAGCTGATAGCCGAACACTTCCATGGGATTTGGTGGAGATGCTTTGTGACAATGACAGATGTGGTGGCGTTGCTGCCACATCCTCTTTTTGCTGGGTGACAGGTGCCACTGTCACTCACTTGGGCTCAAGTTTAGAAAATTTATTTATTATTTTTCTGTATTTTATTTTAAGTCATTTCCCTATTCACATATGTTTGCAGGGCATTTACCTACATTTTGCTGCCTTTTGCAGCACTCTAGCCCTTTCCAGGGCTATTTTAAAGCCATTTAAGTGCCCAAAAGTTCGGGTCCCCATTGACTTCAATTGGGTTCGGGTTCAGGGTGAAGTTCGGGTCGAGTTCGAATTCCGAACCCAAACATTTTCGGGAAATTCGGCCACACTTCTCGAACCCGAACATCCAGGTGTTCGCTCAACTCTATATTGTGGGCTTGTGTTTACTGACGCAATCTTTTATCTGCTGCATCATTTCTCCTGCATAGAGTAGGTCGCATTAATATTTATGTTAAATAAATGACATTTGCAGTATTGCTGATAAAATAACCTGATAAGCTCTACCTGTATATGGATAGGCTCTACTTGTATATGGGTAAATAATTGTGCCTTAATAATGCAGCATGTGAGCACTGAGTGCAAAGAAGGCCTAGAAGTGTCCAGCCACTATTGTCTTTATTTGCAGTGGTGTTGTAAAAAAAAAAAAAACCTGCACTGCCATGGACAGGAACCATAACGTCTTTGGTGATGAACCCAGGTTTTGTTTGGGATCCAACAATAGTTGGGTTGGAGCATGGGGACCTTGTGGTGAGTGTTTCAATTCTGCCTTTGCTGTGACACACTGCCCCAACTGCTTTTGTGATGATCTGGGGGTTCAACACATAATATATTAAGTCACCCCTAATATTGATATAAGGGACACTAACAGCTCAGCGATATGTGCAGGACATCCTAAGGCCACATGTGTTGCCTCTCATGGCGGGGCTTCCAAATGGCATTTTTTAGAAGGACAGTGCTCACCCACACACAACAAGGGTTTCTCAGGAATGTCTCTTCCAGACTGAAACACTTCCTTGGCTTGCCTGGTCACCAAATTAATTGCTAATGTAGCATTTAAAGGACCAGTGGTAATGCCAACTTTGGCAACTTACAAGTGTGCAGGATCTGCAGAACCAGCTACAACATCTGTACAAAAATGTGTCGCAGAATACCATACATAACCTTTATGCCTCCATGCCCAACTGAATCCTGTATCCAGACTAAAGACGCCCAACAGGGTACCAGGGCCTCCTTTTAATTGTACAGCTTTCACTAGAGATGAGCGAATCGAAGTTGACGAAGTGGAATTCGATGCACCGAAGCCAAATTTCCTCACGCTTTATGGTAACTAATCAATTTTTTTCCTAAAATGGCTGCTGCATGTGTGAGGACATGGAAAAAGGAACTCTTAGAAGGCGGGATCACCCATAATGCCATGCATGCAGCCAATCAGCAGCCAGCCATCCCTGTAATGTCACAGCACTCTAAATAGCAACGGCCATCTTACATTCTGCCATTTACCAGTGCACTTAGTGTAAGGAGAGACATGCCTACAGGCGCTAGGGACAGTGATAGGAAAGACTGGTGAAAAAACAATATAGGCCTTTTTCACACGAGCGTGACGGATTAGGTCCGGATGCGTTCAGGGTGTGTTCAGTACAAGCAAGTTCAGTCATTTTTGTCTGCGATTGCGTTCAGTTGTTCAGTTTTTTCTGCGCAGGTGCAATGCGTTTTTCTTGCTCGTGATAAAAAACTGAAAGTTTACAAACAGCATCTGTTAGCAACCATCAGTGAAAAGCGCACTGCATCCGCACTTGCTTGCGTATGCAATGCTTTTTTCACTGAAGCCCCATTTACTTTTATGGGGCCAGAGCTATGTGAAAAACGCATAATATAGAACATGCTGCGTTTTTCACGCAAAACAGAACTAATGCTCATGTACACAGACCCATTGAAATGAATGGGTCAGGATTCAGTGCGGGTGCTATGCGTTCATGTCACGCATTGCACCCGAGCGGAAAACTCGCTCGTGTGAAAGGGGCCTTATAAGTGCACAGTAAGGATAGGGAAGAAAAGTGATGAGTGGCGGGGCAAAATTCTAATTTGCGAAATTTCACGAATATTCGTCATAAATTCACTAATTTGAGAATTTGCGATTATTTTCTTGATTGCAAAAATCAGCAAGGTAATATGGCGTATTGCTCGCGCACTATAGACGTGGGTAAACTTTTGCTCCATTTATCAAGCTGCTACAAGTTTCCTGAGACTGGAGAAAATGGTTGGCATGGCAGAACACTTCAATAGCTTTATATGCATATAGAGTGCTCCGATATATTTGCTATTGTTGTGAACTGACTATCTCCCCGTATCTGTAATATATATCTCAGAACTGCGAAAAACTGCAGAAAATGGCTGCTGGTAGGTTCTTATAAGTAAGGGGTAGGCAACTTTCCTATTGGTTGCTAGGGATGTTGCTAAGCTCAGACAAAGACATTGCAGCCATCTTATTGTCCCACAAGCAAGAAACAGGGAGGGATCATGGGTTCAGATGAAAAAAAATCTAGAATATTCACGAATATATAGCTCTATATTCTAAATCTCGCAAATTCTTGAAGTGACAATATTCGCGATTAAAATTCGTAATTCGAATATTCGCGCCCAACACTAGGGAGGAATCGTTCCACAACATTTATGTAGGACAGGGTTCAATAGGGGAGGTTAGAAAATTGGGTAATAGGAACAATCCTATTACACCTTGGTGCACTGACTGGGGATCCAAATTGACATTATATAGCTCTGTCATTCTGAAAAACTGTTCTTGTTATTGGAGTGCTGTTTGATACAGCCATTAACAGGGTTTATTACAAGGAAATATTTCTACAGTATGTCTTATTTGTCCTTGTGCTGTGCAGTTATACAGTATGTTGTAAAACCCTTTTTGCCGTGTATTAGTGGCAAAAGAAAAATATATTTGCCCTTGTGTGGTGCAGTGATATATTCTAAAGCCCAGTTTGCCATGTATTAGTGGCGAAATAAAATTATTTTTGGCGTTCTGCGTTGCTCTTATCTATTGAAAAGCTTTTTGTGTTGTGGAAAAGTGGAAAAAAATTAGGGCCTAATTGCTGTTCTGCGGTGCAGTGATATATTCAGAAACCCAGTTTGCCACGAATTAGAGGCAAAATAAAAATATATTAACCGTTTATTTTTGCACTTATATGTTGAAAAGCCTTTTGTGTTGTGTAAAAGTGGAAAAAAAATTAGGGCCTATTTTCCGTTCTGTAGTGCAGTGATATATTCTAAAGCCTAGTTTGCCGTGTATTAGTGGTCAAATAAAAATATATTTGCAATTCAGCATTGCACTTATCTGTTGAAAAGCCTTTTCTGTTGTGTAAAAGTAGAAAAAAATTAGGGCCTATTTGCTGTTCTGCCGTGTAGTGATATATTCTTAAGCCCAGTTTGCCGTGTATTAGTGGCAAAATAAAAATATATTCGCCGTTCAGCGTTGCACTTATCTGTTCAAAAGCCTTTTGTGTTGTGTAAAAGTAGAAAAAAATTGGGGCCAGACTGTCATTGTGGCGCTCTGTGGCCTCCTCATGCTGCTTCTACCCCCACACTCTGTGCCCTTGCCACTCTGTGGTGTCCTCATGCTGCTGCCACCTCCACACTGTCATTGTGCCACTCTGTTGCCTCCTACTGATGCTGTTGCCGCCACCTACACACTCTGTCTTTGTGCCACTCTGTGTCCTCCTGATGCTGTTGATGCCACATCCACACTGTCATTGTGCCACTCTGTTGACTTCTCATGCTGTTCCCACCCTTCCCACTTCATGACTGGGCCACTATTTTGCCTTTCGGCCTGGCGGACATCATCATTTATTTGACCCTTATTCTGATCTGTCAGAAGGATGGGAAAATGAGAAGCACAATGGATCCTTTCTGTGTAGCAGCTGTAAGGCCTGTATGGTCGCATTAATATTGGCTTGTGATTTGGTAGCCAAAAGCAGGAGTGGGTACAAAACACAGAAGACATGCAAATATTCCATTCACATGTCATTTCTGATTTGGATCCACTCCTGTTTTTTTTTGGCACTAGCAATACTGATGGATTGCTAACCAAATGCTGACCGAGTGAAGGCGGATGCTCAACAGACAGAATCTTTGGGGGTTATTGTTCTGATGGATCATAGGAAGGGAAAAATAATCAGTGACGAACTTACTCATGACGGTGTAAATGGACTGCACTTCTTCTTGATGCCAACATTGACCTGTAAGGCTGAGTTTACCCTTGAGTTATTTGGTCAGTTTTGGCCCCGTGACTGCCCAAATAAGTGAAGTGTGCAGTGATTCTAAGAGTGACGCCTGTCATCTGCATGTCATACTGACTTACAGTATTATTTAACTTCCAGAGAAGACTTCTTATGCGTGTTACTGCAAGGCACAGTGTTCTACACCACTATAAAGGCTCTCTGAAGCCAGGAAATAGCGTTTTTTTAACGCAATTCACTGCGAATAAATTTGGACCTAACTAAATTTTTCCCAAAAAATTTGGCGAACCGGCGAATCGAATTTTTGAATAATTCGCTCATCTCTAGCTTTCACCCATAAACTTATCCCATTTCTGTAATAATGTAATCACTTACATAAATCATCATTACATTCACATATGGTACATTTTAATCAAATCCAACAACTCCTTCTTGGTGCATTATTTTATTTTTTTGTCAATGATTGCATTTTACATGCAGCATAAACATTTAACAATACCACTGTCATCATTGCATCTGCAAACAATTAAAAATAACTTCACATCTATAGTTATATAAGAGGCAACACAGGAAGACAGTGCAGGAGAAATTAGATACATTATTATTTCCCAAGAGAAAATGTACATAATGTTTTACAGCCCAGGCTATCTAATAACTCATAAAACCAAAATGATTTACATTCCATCTCAATATGCCAAAATATCCCGGAAGTTAATGGACATTATGTAAGGCTCACCTTGAAAATAATACTAATTTGTACACTGTAATACAAATCAATACCATGTAGCTACAATCCTATTGATGTATTTCTAGAAGGAATTTTCAGACCTTTATCTTTAAATAAATAAAGCCTGGATCTATTTGACTTTAGAATTTGCAATTGTCTGTAATAAGGTAAATGATTTACATTTCAGAAGTTGATCTTTTCAATGTGATAGATGTGTCTTTATGCAATAAAGAATACCAGATGAATAATGTATGAAACAACTTGGAATGACTAACACTACATAACTATTACATAGAACAAATCATTCCAATGCACACAAACGTTTTTTGTTTCCGTGTCCGTTCCGTTTATTTTTGCGGATAGTATGTGGACCCATTCATTTCAATTGGTCCACAAAAAATGCTGACAGCACACCGTGTACTGTCATGTCCCTTCGGTAGACCCGCAAAAAAAAAAATAGAGCATGTCCTATTCTTCAACCAGCACTCTGCCCTGCCTCTATGCTAGAAGCTATCAGAGGTTGTTGGTAGTGTTGAGCGAACAGTTCGAAAATCGTTCGGGTCCGTACCGAATTTTGGGGTGTCCGTGACACGGACCCGAACCCGGACATTTTCAAAAAAGTTCGGGTTCGGGTCCGGTGTTCGTCGATTACTTCCCGCTTTCTGAAGGGCTGCACAGCAGCCAATCAGCTAGCGTTTTACTTCTTGCCCTAAGAGCCCATCACAGCCATGCCTACTAATGGCATGGCTGTGATTGGCCAAGTGCAGCATGTGACCCAGCCTCTATTTAAGCTGGAGTCACGTAGCGCCGCACGTCACACTGCTCTGACTAGTGTAGGGAGAGGATGCAGCTTCTGTGAGGGCGAGATAGGCAGGGATAAAGAAGTGATTGAATGATCTACCTTTCTACACCTGTGCATCAGAACAACTCAGCTGAGCTGTTCACTGAAAGTCACTATTTTGTTGAGACTGGCCAGAGCGATTTTTACTGGCACATGTAACTGGGCTGACCGGCGGTGGCCATTTTGGGACTTGTGGTGCGCCAGCACAAGCTGCCACAGAGTCTAAACTAAAGCTCCAAAGAAGTGTAAAATCTACACCTGTGAATCAGAACAACAGCGATTCAGCTGCTCAGTCAAAGTCTATTTTTTTTCTGGATGGGCAGACTATTCTGGCACATGTTACTGGGCTGATAGGCGGCGGTCATTTTGGGACTTGTGGTTCTACAGCAAAAGCTGCCACAACGTCCATTAATCTCATGTAATACTCGATTTTTTCATAGATATACTACATCAGGGATTTGGCTGTGCTTGTGTCACCCATACTAACTGCAAAGATATTTAATATATCAGTGGTGAAACTGAAAGTAACCCACTTGGATAGCAAATCCCATGAATGTGCTGTTCCAGCTAGGCTAGCTAGTGCCACTACAGCCAGCCAAGTCCAATACTGTCAGCCAGAAATTAATATTTTTTTTTATGTGCCAGAAATATAAATTAGAAAAAGCTTTCACCGTAATAATAAAATTATTCTGGTGTTAGACCAGAAGAAGCACTCCAGTCGTAATTAATACTGTAAAAAGGCTTAGGCAATATTTCTCCCAGTGTGGGAAATTTATCTAGCAAAACTAGCATTTTAAAAATTCGGGTGTTCTGAAATACCAGCAGTCCAATGTTGTAATTTTGGTGAAAAAAAGGCCAATTTAATCAATCTGGTGTTTGGTAGACCAAAAACACTAAGCCTCACGTTTTTACTCCTGTAAAAAGGAATTATATCTCCCGTGTGGGAATCTATGTACCCAAACTAGCATTTTAAAACTTCAGATGTCCTACTTTGCAGCAGTTTTCTTGTAAATAATACCGCCAAAAGGCATTATTGTCCAGTGTTGTAATTTTGGTGAAAAAAGGCCAATTTAATCAATCTGGTGTTTGGTAGACCAAAAACACTAGGCCTCACGTTTTACTCCTGTAAAAGGAATTATATCTCCCGTGTGGGAATCTATGTACCAAAACTAGCATTTTAAAAATTCTGATGTCCACTTTGCAGCAGTTTTCTTGTAAATAATACCGCCAAAAGGCATTATTGTCCAGTGTTGTAATTTTGGTGAAAAAAAGGCCAATTTAATCAATCTGGTGTTTGGTAGACCAAAAACACTAGGCCTCACGTTTTACTCCTGTAAAAGGAATTATATCTCCCGTGTGGGAATCTATGTACCAAAACTAGCATTTTAAAAATTCTGATGTCCAATTTGCAGCAGTTTTCTTGTAAATAATACCGCCAAAAGGCATTATTGTCCAGTGTTGTAATTTTGGTGAAAAAAGGCCAATTTAATCAATCTGGTGTTTGGTAGACCAAAAACACTAGGCCTCACGTTTTACTCCTGTAAAAGGAATTATATCTCCCGTGTGGGAATCTATGTACCCAAACTAGCATTTTAAAAATTCAGATGTCCACTTTGCAGCAGTTTTCTTGTAAATAATACCGCCAAAAGGCATTATTGTCCAGTGTTGTAATTTTGGTGAAAAAAGGCCAATTTAATCAATCTGGTGTTTGGTAGACCAAAAACACTAGGCCTCACGTTTTTACTCCTGTAAAAGGAATTATATCTCCCCGTGTGGGAACCTATGTACCAAAACTAGCATTTTAAAAATTCTGGTGTCCACTTTGCAGCAGTTTTCTTGTAAATAATACCGCCAAAAGGCATTATTGTCCAGTGTTGTAATTTTGGTGAAAAAAAGGCCAATTTAATCAATCTGGTGTTTGTTAGACCAGAAACACTAGGCCTCACGTTTTTACTCCTGTAAAAGGAATTATATCTCCCGTGTGGGAATCTATGTACCAAAACTAGCATATTAAAAATTCTGATGTCCACTTTGCAGCAGTTTTCTTGTAAATAATACCGCCAAAAGGCATTATTGTCCAGTGTTGTAATTTTGGTGAAAAAAGGCCAATTTAATCAATCTGGTGTTTGGTAGACCAAAAACACTAGGCCTCACGTTTTACTCCTGTAAAAGGAATTATATCTCCCGTGTGGGAATCTATGTACCCAAACTAGCATTTTAAAACTTCAGATGTCCTATTTGCAGCAGTATTCTTGTAAATAATACCGCCAAAAGGCATTATTGTCCAGTGTTGTAATTTTGGTGAAAAAAGGCCAATTTAATCAATCTGGTGTTTGGTAGACCAAAAACACTAGGCCTCACGTTTTTACTCCTGTAAAAGGAATTATATCTCCCGTGTGGGAATCTATGTACCAAAACTAGCATATTAAAAATTCTGGTGTCCACTTTGCAGCAGTTTTCTTGTAAATAATACCGCCAAAAGGCATTATTGTCCAGTGTTGTAATTTTGGTGAAAAAAAGGCCAATTTAATCAATCTGGTGTTTGGTAGACCAGAAACACTAGGCCTCACGTTTTTACTCCTGTAAAAGGAATTATATCTCCCGTGTGGGAATCTATGTACCCAAACTAGCATTTTAAAACTTCAGATGTCCTATTTGCAGCAGTATTCTTGTAAATAATACCGCCAAAAGGCATTATTGTCCAGTGTTGTAATTTTGGTGAAAAAAAGGCCAATTTAATCAATCTGGTGTTTGGTAGACCAAAAACACTAGGCCTCACGTTTTTACTCCTGTAAAAGGAATTATATCTCCCGTGTGGGAATCTATGTACCAAAACTAGCATATTAAAAATTCTGGTGTCCACTTTGCAGCAGTTTTCTTGTAAATAATACCGCCAAAAGGCATTATTGTCCAGTGTTGTAATTTTGCTGAAAAAAGGCCAATTTAATCAATCTGGTGTTTGTTAGACCAGAAACACTAGGCCTCACGTTTTTACTCCTGTAAAAGGAATTATATCTCCCGTGTGGGAATCTATGTACCAAAACTAGCATTTTAAAAATTCTGATGTCCACTTTGCAGCAGTTTTCTTGTAAATAATACCGCCAAAAGGCATTATTGTCCAGTGTTGTAATTTTGGTGAAAAAAGGCCAATTTAATCAATCTGGTGTTTGGTAGACCAAAAACACTAGGCCTCACGTTTTTACTCCTGTAAAAGGAATTATATCTCCCGTGTGGGAATCTATGTACCAAAACTAGCATTTTAAAAATTCTGATGTTCAATTTGCAGCAGTTTTCTTGTAATTAATACCGCCAAACGGCATTATTGTCCAGTGTTGTAATTTTGGTGAAAAAAAGGCCAATTTAATCAATCTGGTGTTTGGTAGACCAAAAACACTAGGCCTCACGTTTTTACTCCTGTAAAAGGAATTATATCTCCCGATGTGGGTATCTATGTACCAAAACTAGCATTTTAAAAAATTCTGATGTCAAATTTGCAGCAGTTTTCTTGTAATTAATACCGCCAAAAGGCATTATTGTCCAGTGTTGTAATTTTGGTGAAAAAAGGCCAATTTAATCAATCTGGTGTTTGGTAGACCAAAAACACTAGGCCTCACGCTTTTACTCCTGTAAAAGGAATTATATCTCCCGTGTGGGAACCTATGTACCAAAACTAGCATTTTAAAAATTCTGGTGTCCACTTTGCAGCAGTTTTCTTGTAAATAATACCGCCAAAAGGCATTATTGTCCAGTGTTGTAATTTTGCTGAAAAAAAGGCCAATTTAATCAATCTGGTGTTTGGTAGACCAGAAACACTAGGCCTCACGTTTTACTCCTGTAAAAGGAATTATATCTCCCGTGTGGGAATCTATGTACCAAAACTAGCATTTTAAAAATTCTGATGTCCACTTTGCAGCAGTTTTCTTGTAAATAATACCGCCAAAAGGCATTATTGTCCAGTGTTGTAATTTTGGTGAAAAAAGGCCAATTTAATCAATCTGGTGTTTGGTAGACCAAAAACACTAGGCCTCACGTTTTACTCCTGTAAAAGGAATTATATCTCCCGTGTGGGAATCTATGTACCCAAACTAGCATTTTAAAACTTCAGATGTCCTATTTGCAGCAGTATTCTTGTAAATAATACCGCCAAAAGGCATTATTGTCCAGTGTTGTAATTTTGGTGAAAAAAAGGCCAATTTAATCAATCTGGTGTTTGGTAGACCAAAAACACTAGGCCTCACGTTTTACTCCTGTAAAAGGAATTATATCTCCCGTGTGGGAATCTATGTACCAAAACTAGCATTTTAAAAATTCTGATGTCCAATTTGCAGCAGTTTTCTTGTAATTAATACCGCCAAAAGGCATTATTGTCCAGTGTTGTAATTTTGGTGAAAAAAAGGCCAATTTAATCAATCTGGTGTTTGGTAGACCAAAAACACTAGGCCTCACGTTTTACTCCTGTAAAAGGAATTATATCTCCCGTGTGGGTATCTATGTACCAAAACTAGCATTTTAAAAATTCTGATGTCAAATTTGCAGCAGTTTTCTTGTAATTAATACCGCTAAACGGCATTATTGTCCAGTGTTGTAATTTTGGTGAAAAAAAGGCCAATTTAATCAATCTGGTGTTTGGTAGACCAAAAACACTAGGCCTCACGTTTTACTCCTGTAAAAGGAATTATATCTCCCGTGTGGGTATCTATGTACCCAAACTATCATTTTAAAACTTCAGATGTCCTATTTGCAGCAGTTTTCTTGTAAATAATACCGCCAAAAGGCATTATTGTCCAATGTTGTAATTTTGGTGAAAAAAGGCCAATTTAATCAATCTGGTGTTTGGTAGACCAAAAACACTAGGCCTCACGTTTTTACTCCTGTAAAAGGAATTATATCTCCCGTGTGGGAATCTATGTACCCAAACTAGCATTTTAAAACTTCAGATGTCCTATTTGCAGCAGTATTCTTGTAAATAATACCGCCAAAAGGCATTATTGTCCAGTGTTGTAATTTTGGTGAAAAAAGGCCAATTTAATCAATCTGGTGTTTGGTAGACCAAAAACACTAGGCCTCACGTTTTACTCCTGTAAAAGGAATTATATCTCCCGTGTGGGAACCTATGTACCAAAACTAGCATATTAAAAATTCTGGTGTCCACTTTGCAGCAGTTTTCTTGTAAATAATACCGCCAAAAGGCATTGTTGTCCAGTGTTGTAATTTTGGTGAAAAAAGGCCAATTTAATCAATCTGGTGTTTGGTAGACCAAAAACACTAGGCCTCACGTTTTTACTCCTGTAAAAGGAATTATATCTCCCCGTGTGGGTATCTATGTACCAAAACTAGCATTTTAAAAATTCTGATGTTAAATTTGCAGCAGTTTTCTTGTAATTAATACCGCCAAACGGCATTATTGTCCAGTGTTGTAATTTTGGTGAAAAAAGGCCAATTTAATCAATCTGGTGTTTGGTAGACCAAAACACTAGGCCTCACGTTTTACTCCTGTAAAAGGAATTATATCTCCCGTGTGGATATCTATGTACCAAAACTAGCATTTTAAAAATTCTGATGTCAAATTTGCAGCAGTTTTCTTGTAAATAATACCGCCAAAAGGCATTATTGTCCAGTGTTGTAATTTTGGTGAAAAAAGGCCAATTTAATCAATCTGGTGTTTGGTAGACCAAAAACACTAGGCCTCACGTTTTTACTCCTGTAAAAGGAATTATATCTCCCGTGTGGGTATCTATGTACCCAAACTAGCATTTTAAAACTTCAGATGTCCTATTTGCAGCAGTATTCTTGTAAATAATACCGCCAAAAGGCATTATTGTCCAGTGTTGTAATTTTGGTGAAAAAAAGGCCAATTTAATCAATCTGGTGTTTGATAGACCAAAAACACTAGGCCTCACGTTTTTACTCCTGTAAAAGGAATTATATCTCCCGTGTGGGAATCTATGTACCAAAACTAGCATTTTAAAAATTCTGGTGTCCACTTTGCAGCAGTTTTCTTGTAAATAATACCGCTAAAAGGCATTATTATCCAGTGTTGTAATTTTGCTGAAAAAAAGGCCAATTTAATCAATCTGGTGTTTGTTAGACCAGAAACACTAGGCCTCACGTTTGTACTCCTGTAAAAAGGAATTATATCTCCCCGTGTGGGAATCTATGTACCAAAACTAGCATATTAGAAATTCTGGTGTCCACTTTGCAGCAGTTTTCTTGTAAATAATACCGCCAAAAGGCATTATTGTCCAATGTTGTAATTTTGGTGAAAAAAAGGCCAATTTAATCAATCTGGTGTTTGGTAGACCAAAAACACTAAGCCTCACGTTTTTACTCCTGTAAAAAGGAATTATATCTCCCCGTGTGGGTATCTATGTACCCAAACTAGCATTTTAAAACTTCAGATGTCCTATTTGCAGCAGTATTCTTGTAAATAATACCGCCAAAAAGCATTATTGTCCAGTGTTGTAATTTTGGTGAAAAAAAGGCCAATTTAATCAATCTGGTGTTTGGTAGACCAAAAACACTAGGCCTCACGTTTTTACTCCTGTAAAAGGAATTATATCTCCCGTGTGGGTATCTATGTACCCAAACTATCATTTTAAAACTTCAGATGTCCACTTTGCAGCAGTTTTCTTGTAAATAATACCGCCAAAGGCATTATTGTCCAGTGTTGTAATTTTGGTGAAAAAAGGCCAATTTAATCAATCTGGTGTTTGGTAGACCAAAAACACTAGGCCTCACGTTTTACTCCTGTAAAAGGAATTATATCTCCCGTGTGAGAACCTATGTACCAAAACTAGCATATTAAAAATTCTGGTGTCCACTTTGCAGCAGTTTTCTTGTAAATAATACCGCCAAAGGCATTATTGTCCAGTGTTGTAATTTTGGTGAAAAAAAGGCCAATTTAATCAATCTGGTGTTTGGTAGACCAAAAACACTAGGCCTCACGTTTTACTCCTGTAAAAGGAATTATATCTCCCGTGTGGGTAGCTATGTACCAAAACTAGCATTTTAAAAATTCTGATGTTCAATTTGCAGCAGTTTTCTTGTAATTAATACCGCTAAAAGGCATTGTTGTCCAGTGTTGTAATTTTGGTGAAAAAAGGCTAATTTAATCAATCTGGTGTTTGGTAGACCAAAAACACTAGGCCTCACGTTTTACTCCTGTAAAGGAATTATATCTCCCCGTGTGGGTATCTATGTACCCAAACTATCATTTTAAAACTTCAGATGTCCTATTTGCAGCAGTTTTCTTGTAAATAATACCGCCAAAAGGCATTATTGTCCAATGTTGTAATTTTGGTGAAAAAAGGCCAATTTAATCAATCTGGTGTTTGGTAGACCAAAAACACTAGGCCTCACGTTTTTACTCCTGTAAAAGGAATTATATCTCCCGTGTGGGTATCTATGTACCAAAACTAGCATTTTAAAAATTCTGATGTTTAATTTGCAGCAGTTTTCTTGTAATTAATACCGCCAAACGGCATTATTGTCCAGTGTTGTAATTTTGGTGAAAAAAAGGCCAATTTAATCAATCTGGTGTTTGGTAGACCAAAAACACTAGGCCTCACGTTTTACTCCTGTAAAAGGAATTATATCTCCCGTGTGGGTAGCTATGTACCCAAACTATCATTTTAAAACTTCAGATGTCCTATTTGCAGCAGTTTTCTTGTAAATAATACCGCCAAAGGCATTATTGTCCAATGTTGTAATTTTGGTGAAAAAAGGCCAATTTAATCAATCTGGTGTTTGGTAGACCAAAAACACTAGGCCTCACGTTTTACTCCTGTAAAAGGAATTATATCTCCCGTGTGGGAAGCTATGTACCCAAACTAGCATTTTAAAACTTCAGATGTCCTATTTGCAGCAGTATTCTTGTAAATAATACCGCCAAAAGGCATTATTGTCCAGTGTTGTAATTTTGGTGAAAAAAAGGCCAATTTAATCAATCTGGTGTTTGGTAGACCAAAAACACTAGGCCTCACGTTTTACTCCTGTAAAAGGAATTATATCTCCCCGTGTGGGTAGTCTATGTACCCAAACTAGCATTTTAAAAATTCTGATGTCCACTTTGCAGCAGTTTTCTTGTAAATAATACCGCCAAAAGGCATTATTGTCCAGTGTTGTAATTTTGGTGAAAAAAAGGCCAATTTAATCAATCTGGTGTTTGGTAGACCAAAAACACTAGGCCTCACGTTTTTACTCCTGTAAAAGGAATTATATCTCCCGTGTGGGAATCTATGTACCCAAACTAGCATTTTAAAACTTCTGATGTCCACTTTGCAGCAGTTTTCTTGTAAATAATACCGCCAAAAGGCATTATTGTCCAGTGTTGTAATTTTGGTGAAAAAAAGGCCAATTTAATCAATCTGGTGTTTGGTAGACCAAAAACACTAGGCCTCACGTTTTACTCCTGTAAAAGGAATTATATCTCCCGTGTGGGAACCTATGTACCAAAACTAGCATATTAAAAATTCTGGTGTCCACTTTGCAGCAGTTTTCTTGTAAATAATACCGCCAAAAGGCATTATTGTCCAGTGTTGTAATTTTGGTGAAAAAAAGGCCAATTTAATCAATCTGGTGTTTGGTAGACCAGAAACACTAGGCCTCACGTTTTACTCCTGTAAAAGGAATTATATCTCCCGATGTGGGAATCTATGTACCAAAACTAGCATATTAAAAATTCTGGTGTTCACTTTGCAGCAGTTTTCTTGTAAATAATACCGCCAAAAGGCATTATTGTCCAGTGTTGTAATTTTGGTGAAAAAAAGGCCAATTTAATCAATCTGGTGTTTGGTAGACCAAAAACACTAGGCCTCACGTTTTTACTCCTGTAAAAGGAATTATATCTCCCGTGTGGGTATCTATGTACCAAAACTAGCATTTTAAAAATTCTGATGTCCAATTTGCAGCAGTTTTCTTGTAAATAATACCGCCAAAAGGCATTATTGTCCAGTGTTGTAATTTTGGTGAAAAAAAGGCCAATTTAATCAATCTGGTGTTTGGTAGACCAAAAACACTAGGCCTCACGTTTTACTCCTGTAAAAGGAATTATATCTCCCGTGTGGGTAGCTATGTACCAAAACTAGCATTTTAAAAATTCTGATGTTAAATTTGCAGCAGTTTTCTTGTAATTAATACCGCCAAACGGCATTATTGTCCAGTGTTGTAATTTTGGTGAAAAAAGGCCAATTTAATCAATCTGGTGTTTGGTAGACCAAAAACACTAGGCCTCACGTTTTACTCCTGTAAAAAGGAATTATATCTCCCGTGTGGGTATCTATGTACCCAAACTATCATTTTAAAACTTCAGATGTCCTATTTGCAGCAGTTTTCTTGTAAATAATACCGCCAAAAGGCATTATTGTCCAATGTTGTAATTTTGGTGAAAAAAAGGCCAATTTAATCAATCTGGTGTTTGGTAGACCAAAAACACTAGGCCTCACGTTTTTACTCCTGTAAAAGGAATTATATCTCCCGTGTGGGAATCTATGTACCCAAACTAGCATTTTAAAACTTCAGATGTCCTATTTGCAGCAGTATTCTTGTAAATAATACCGCCAAAGGCATTATTGTCCAGTGTTGTAATTTTGGTGAAAAAAAGGCCAATTTAATCAATCTGGTGTTTGGTAGACCAAAAACACTAGGCCTCACGTTTTACTCCTGTAAAAGGAATTATATCTCCCGTGTGGGAATCTATGTACCAAAACTAGCATTTTAAAACTTCAGATGTCCACTTTGCAGCAGTTTTCTTGTAAATAATACCGCCAAAAGGCATTATTGTCCAGTGTTGTAATTTTGGTGAAAAAAGGCCAATTTAATCAATCTGGTGTTTGGTAGACCAAAAACACTAGGCCTCACGTTTTTACTCCTGTAAAAGGAATTATATCTCCCGTGTGGGTATCTATGTACCAAAACTAGCATTTTAAAAATTCTGATGTCCAATTTGCAGCAGTTTTCTTGTAAATAATACCGCCAAAAGGCATTATTGTCCAGTGTTGTAATTTTGGTGAAAAAAAGGCCAATTTAATCAATCTGGTGTTTGGTAGACCAAAAACACTAGGCCTCACGTTTTACTCCTGTAAAAGGAATTATATCTCCCGTGTGGGTAGCTATGTACCAAAACTAGCATTTTAAAAATTCTGATGTTAAATTTGCAGCAGTTTTCTTGTAATTAATACCGCCAAACGGCATTATTGTCCAGTGTTGTAATTTTGGTGAAAAAAAGGCCAATTTAATCAATCTGGTGTTTGGTAGACCAAAAACACTAGGCCTCACGTTTTTACTCCTGTAAAAGGAATTATATCTCCCGTGTGGGTATCTATGTACCCAAACTATCATTTTAAAACTTCAGATGTCCTATTTGCAGCAGTTTTCTTGTAAATAATACCGCCAAAAGGCATTATTGTCCAATGTTGTAATTTTGGTGAAAAAAGGCCAATTTAATCAATCTGGTGTTTGGTAGACCAAAAACACTAGGCCTCACGTTTTTACTCCTGTAAAAGGAATTATATCTCCCGTGTGGGTAGCTATGTACCAAAACTAGCATTTTAAAAATTCTGATGTTAAATTTGCAGCAGTTTTCTTGTAATTAATACCGCCAAACGGCATTATTGTCCAGTGTTGTAATTTTGGTGAAAAAAGGCCAATTTAATCAATCTGGTGTTTGGTAGACCAAAAACACTAGGCCTCACGTTTTTACTCCTGTAAAAGGAATTATATCTCCCGTGTGGGAACCTATGTACCAAAACTAGCATATTAAAAATTCTGGTGTCCACTTTGCAGCAGTTTTCTTGTAAATAATACCGCCAAAAGGCATTGTTGTCCAGTGTTGTAATTTTGGTGAAAAAAGGCCAATTTAATCAATCTGGTGTTTGGTAGACCAAAAACACTAGGCCTCACGTTTTTACTCCTGTAAAAGGAATTATATCTCCCGTGTGGGTAGCTATGTACCAAAACTAGCATTTTAAAAATTCTGATGTTAAATTTGCAGCAGTTTTCTTGTAATTAATACCGCCAAACGGCATTATTGTCCAGTGTTGTAATTTTGGTGAAAAAAGGCCAATTTAATCAATCTGGTGTTTGGTAGACCAAAAACACTAGGCCTCACGTTTTTACTCCTGTAAAAGGAATTATATCTCCCGTGTGGGAACCTATGTACCAAAACTAGCATATTAAAAATTCTGGTGTCCACTTTGCAGCAGTTTTCTTGTAAATAATACCGCCAAAAGGCATTGTTGTCCAGTGTTGTAATTTTGGTGAAAAAAAGGCCAATTTAATCAATCTGGTGTTTGGTAGACCAAAAACACTAGGCCTCACGTTTTTACTCCTGTAAAAGGAATTATATCTCCCGTGTGGGAACCTATGTACCAAAACTAGCATTTTAAAAATTCTGATGTTAAATTTGCAGCAGTTTTCTTGTAATTAATACCGCCAAACGGCATTATTGTCCAGTGTTGTAATTTTGGTGAAAAAAAGGCCAATTTAATCAATCTGGTGTTTGGTAGACCAAAAACACTAGGCCTCACGTTTTTACTCCTGTAAAAGGAATTATATCTCCCGTGTGGGTATCTATGTACCCAAAACTATCATTTTAAAACTTCAGATGTCCTATTTGCAGCAGTTTTCTTGTAAATAATACCGCCAAAAGGCATTATTGTCCAGTGTTGTAATTTTGGTGAAAAAAGGCCAATTTAATCAATCTGGTGTTTGGTAGACCAAAAACACTAGGCCTCACGTTTTTACTCCTGTAATAAGGAATTATATCTCCCCGTGTGGGTAGCTATGTACCAAAACTAGCATTTTAAAAATTCTGATGTTAAATTTGCAGCAGTTTTCTTGTAAATAATACCGCCAAAAGGTATTATTGTCCATTGTTGTAATTTTGGTGAAAAAAAGGCCAATTTAATCAATCTGGTGTTTGGTAGACCAAAAACACTAGGCCTCACGTTTTTACTCCTGTAAAAAGGAATTATATCTCCCGTGTGGGTACCTATGTACCAAAACTAGCATATTAAAAATTCAGGTGTCCACTTTGCAGCAGTTTTCTTGTAAATAATACCGCCAAAAGGCATTATTGTCCAGTGTTGTAATTTTGCTGAAAAATATGCCAATTTAATCAATCTGGTGTTTGTTAGACCAGAAACACTAGGCCTCACGTTTTTACTCCTGTAAAAAGGAATTATATCTCCCCGTGTGGGTATCTATGTACCAAAACTAGCCTTTTAAAAAATTCTGATGTCAAATTTGCAGCAGTTTTCTTGTAATTAATACCGCCAAAAGGCATTATTGTCCAGTGTTGTAATTTTGGTGAAAAAAAGGCCAATTTAATCAATCTGGTGTTTGGTAGACCAAAAACACTAGGCCTCACGTTTTTACTCCTATAAAAAGGAACTATATCTCCCCGTGTGGGTACCTATGTACCCAAACTAACATTTTAAAAAATCTGACATCCACTTTGCAGCAGTTTTCTTGTAAATAATACCGCCAAAAGGCATTATTGTCCAGTGTTGTAATTTTGGTGAAAAAAAGGCCAATTTAATCAATCTGGTGTTTGGTAGACCAAAAACACTAGGCCTCACGTTTTTACTCCTGTAAAAAGGAATTATATCTCCCCGTGTGGGTAGCTATGTACCCAAACTATCATTTTAAAACTTCAGATGTCCTATTTGCAGCAGTTTTCTTGTAAATAATACCGCCAAAAGGTATTATTGTCCAGTGTAGTAATTTTGGTGAAAAAAAGGCCAATTTAATCAATCTGGTGTTTGGTAGACCAAAAACACTAGGCCTCACGTTTTTACTCCTGTAAAAAGGAATTATATCTCCCCGTGTGGGAATCTATGTACCAAAACTAGCATATTAAAAATTCAGGTGTCCACTTTGCAGCAGTTTTCTTGTAAATAATACCGCCAAAAGACATTATTGTCCAGTGTTGTAATTTTGCTGAAAAATATGCCAATTTAATCAATCTGGTGTTTGTTAGACCAGAAACACTAGGCCTCACGTTTTTACTCCTGTAAAAAGGAATTATATCTACCCGTGTGGGTATCTATGTACCAAAACTAGCCTTTTAAAAAATTCTGATGTCAAATTTGCAGCAGTTTTCTTGTAATTAATACCGCCAAAAGGCATTATTGTCCAGTGTTGTAATTTTGGTGAAAAAAAGGCCAATTTAATCAATCTGGTGTTTGGTAGACCAAAAACACTAGGCCTCACGTTTTTACTCCTGTAAAAAGGAATTATATCTCCCCGTGTGGGTATCTATGTACCCAAACTAACATTTTAAAAAATCTGACATCCACTTTGCAGCAGTTTTCTTGTAAATAATACCGCCAAAAGGCATTATTATCCAGTGATGTAATTTTGGTGAAAAAAAGGCCAATTTAATCAAGCTGGTGTTTGTTAGACCAGAAACACTAGGCCTCACGTTTTTACTCCTGTAAAAAGGAATTATATCTCCCCGTGTGGGAGTCTATGTACCAAAACTAGCATATTAGAAATTCTGGTGTTCACTTTGCAGCAGTTTTCTTGTAAATAATACCGCCAAAAGGCATTATTGTCCAGTGTTGTAATTTTGGTGAAAAAAAGGCCAATTTAATCAATCTGGTGTTTGGTAGACCAAAAACACTAGGCCTCATGTTTTTACTCCTATAAAAAGGAATTATATCTCCCCGTGTGGGTATCTATGTACCCAAACTAACATTTTAAAAAATCTGACATCCACTTTGCAGCAGTTTTCTTGTAAATAATACCGCCAAAAGGCATTATTGTCCAGTGTTGTAATTTTGGTGAAAAAAAGGCCAATTTAATCAATCTGGTGTTTGGTAGACCAAAAACACTAGGCCTCACGTTTTTACTCCTGTAAAAAGGAATTATATCTCCCTGTGTGGGAACCTATGTACCAAAACTAGCATTTTAAAAATTCTGGTGTCCACTTTGCAGCAGTTTTCTTGTAAATAATACCGCCAAAAGGCATTATTGTCCAGTGATGTAATTTTGCTGAAAAAAAGGCCAATTTAATCAAGCTGGTGTTTGTTAGACCAGAAACACTAGGCCTCACGTTTGTACTCCTGTAAAAAGGAATTATATCTCCCCGTGTGGGAATCTATGTACCAAAACTAGCATATTAGAAATTCCGGTGTTCACTTTGCAGCAGTTTTCTTGTAAATAATACCGCCAAAAGGCATCATTGTCCAATGTTGTAATTTTGGTGAAAAAAAGGCCAATTTAATCAATCTGGTGTTTGGTAGACCAAAAACACTAAGCCTCACGTTTTTACTCCTGTAAAAAGGAATTATATCTCCCCGTGTGGGAACCTATGTACCCAAACTAGCATTTTAAAACTTCAGATGTCCTATTTGCAGCAGTATTCTTGTAAATAATACCGCCAAAAGGCATTATTGTCCAGTGTTGTAATTTTGGTGAAAAAAAGGCCAATTTAATCAATCTGGTGTTTGGTAGACCAAAAACACTAGGCCTCACGTTTTTACTCCTGTAAAAAGGAATTATATCTCCCCGTGTGAGAACCTATGTACCAAAACTAGCATATTAAAATTTCTGGTGTCCACTTTGCAGCAGTTTTCTTGTAAATAATACCGCCAAAAGGCATTGTTGTCCAGTGTTGTAATTTTGGTGAAAAAAAGGCCAATTTAATCAATCTGGTGTTTGGTAGACCAAAAACACTAGGCCTCACGTTTTTACTCCTGTAAAAAGGAATTATATCTCCCCGTGTGGGTAGCTATGTACCAAAACTAGCATTTTAAAAATTCTGATGTTAAATTTGCAGCAGTTTTCTTGTAATTAATACCGCCAAACGGCATTATTGTCCAGTGTTGTAATTTTGGTGAAAAAAAGGCCAATTTAATCAATCTGGTGTTTGGTAGACTAAAAACACTAGGCCTCACGTTTTTACTCCTGTAAAAAGGAATTATATCTCCCCGTGTGGGTTTCTATGTACCCAAACTATCATTTTAAAACTTCAGATGTCCTATTTGCAGCAGTATTCTTGTAAATAATACCGCCAAAAGGCATTATTGTCCAATGTTGTAATTTTGGTGAAAAAAAGGCCAATTTAATCAATCTGGTGTTTGGTAGACCAAAAACACTAGGCCTCACGTTTTTACTCCTGTAAAAAGGAATTATATCTCCCCGTGTGGGTAGCTATGTACCCAAACTATCATTTTAAAACTTCAGATGTCCTATTTGCAGCAGTATTCTTGTAAATAATACCGCCAAAAGGCATTATTGTCCAGTGTTGTAATTTTGGTGAAAAAAAGGCCAATTTAATCAAGCTGGTGTTTGTTAGACCAGAAACACTAGGCCTCACGTTTTTACTCCTGTAAAAGGAATTATATCTCCCCGTGTGGGTAGTCTATGTACCAAAACTAGCATTTTAAAAATTCTGATGTTCACTTTGCAGCAGTTTTCTTGTAAATAATACCGCCAAAAGGCATTATTGTCCAGTGTTGTAATTTTGGTGAAAAAAAGGCCAATTTAATCAATCTGGTGTTTGGTAGACCAAAAACACTAGGCCTCACGTTTTTACTCCTGTAAAAGGAATTATATCTCCCGTGTGGGAATCTATGTACCCAAACTAGCATTTTAAAAATTCTGATGTCCACTTTGCAGCAGTATTCTTGTAAATAATACCGCCAAAAGGCATTATTGTCCAGTGTTGTAATTTTGGTGAAAATAAGGCCAATTTAATCAATCTGGTGTTTGGTAGACCAAAAACACTAGGCCTCACGTTTTTACTCCTGTAAAAGGAATTATATCTCCCGTGTGGGAACCTATGTACCAAAACTAGCATTTTAAAAATTCTGGTGTCCACTTTGCAGCAGTTTTCTTGTAAATAATACCGCCAAAAGGCATTATTGTCCAGTGTTGTAATTTTGGTGAAAAAAAGGCCAATTTAATCAATCTGGTGTTTGGTAGACCAAAAACACTAGGCCTCACGTTTTACTCCTGTAAAAGGAATTATATCTCCCGTGTGGGAACCTATGTACCAAAACTAGCATATTAAAAATTCTGGTGTCCACTTTGCAGCAGTTTTCTTGTAAATAATACCGCTAAAAGGCATTGTTGTCCAGTGTTGTAATTTTGGTGAAAAAAGGCCAATTTAATCAATCTGGTGTTTGGTAGACCAAAAACACTAGGCCTCACGTTTTACTCCTGTAAAAGGAATTATATCTCCCGTGTGGGTAGCTATGTACCAAAACTAGCATTTTAAAAATTCTGATGTTAAATTTGCAGCAGTTTTCTTGTAATTAATACCGCCAAACGGCATTATTGTCCAGTGTTGTAATTTTGGTGAAAAAAAGGCCAATTTAATCAATCTGGTGTTTGGTAGACCAAAAACACTAGGCCTCACGTTTTTACTCCTGTAAAAGGAATTATATCTCCCGTGTGGGTATCTATGTACCCAAACTATCATTTTAAAACTTCAGATGTCCTATTTGCAGCAGTATTCTTGTAAATAATACCGCCAAAAGGCATTATTGTCCAGTGTTGTAATTTTGGTGAAAAAAAGGCCAATTTAATCAATCTGGTGTTTGGTAGACCAAAAACACTAGGCCTCACGTTTTACTCCTGTAAAAAGGAATTATATCTCCCGTGTGGGTAGCTATGTACCAAAACTAGCATTTTAAAAATTCTGATGTTCAATTTGCAGCAGTTTTCTTGTAATTAATACCGCCAAACGGCATTATTGTCCAGTGTTGTAATTTTGGTGAAAAAAAGGCCAATTTAATCAATCTGGTGTTTGGTAGACCAAAAACACTAGGCCTCACTTTTTACTCCTGTAAAAAGGAATTATATCTCCCCGTGTGGGTATCTATGTACCCAAACTATCATTTTAAAACTTCAGATGTCCTATTTGCAGCAGTTTTCTTGTAAATAATACCGCCAAAAGGCATTATTGTCCAATGTTGTAATTTTGGTGAAAAAAGGCCAATTTAATCAATCTGGTGTTTGGTAGACCAAAAACACTAGGCCTCACGTTTTACTCCTGTAAAAGGAATTATATCTCCCGTGTGGGGATCTATGTACCCAAACTAGCATTTTAAAACTTCAGATGTCCTATTTGCAGCAGTATTCTTGTAAATAATACCGCCAAAAGGCATTATTGTCCAGTGTTGTAATTTTGGTGAAAAAAGGCCAATTTAATCAATCTGGTGTTTGGTAGACCAAAAACACTAGGCCTCACGTTTTTACTCCTGTAAAAGGAATTATATCTCCCGTGTGGGAACCTATGTACCAAAACTAGCATATTAAAAATTCTGGTGTCCACTTTGCAGCAGTTTTCTTGTAAATAATACCGCCAAAAGGCATTATTGTCCAGTGTTGTAATTTTGGTGAAAAAAGGCCAATTTAATCAATCTGGTGTTTGGTAGACCAAAAACACTAGGCCTCACGTTTTTACTCCTGTAAAAGGAATTATATCTCCCGTGTGGGTATCTATGTACCAAAACTAGCATTTTAAAAATTCTGATGTCCAATTTGCAGCAGTTTTCTTGTAATTAATACCGCCAAACGGCATTATTGTCCAGTGTTGTAATTTTGGTGAAAAAAGGCCAATTTAATCAATCTGGTGTTTGGTAGACCAAAAACACTAGGCCTCACGTTTTACTCCTGTAAAAGGAATTATATCTCCCGTGTGGGAATCTATGTACCCAAACTAGCATTTTAAAACTTCAGATGTCCTATTTGCAGCAGTATTCTTGTAAATAATACCGCCAAAAGGCATTATTGTCCAGTGTTGTAATTTTGGTGAAAAAAGGCCAATTTAATCAATCTGGTGTTTGGTAGACCAAAAACACTAGGCCTCACGCTTTTACTCCTGTAAAAGGAATTATATCTCCCGTGTGGGAACCTATGTACCAAAACTAGCATATTAAAAATTCTGGTGTCCACTTTGCAGCAGTTTTCTTGTAAATAATACCGCCAAAAGGCATTATTGTCCAGTGTTGTAATTTTGCTGAAAAATAGGCCAATTTAATCAATCTGGTGTTTGTTAGACCAGAAACACTAGGCCTCACGTTTTACTCCTGTAAAAGGAATTATATCTCCCCGTGTGGGTATCTATGTACCAAAACTAGCATTTTAAAAATTCTGATGTCAAATTTGCAGCAGTTTTCTTGTAATTAATACCGCCAAAAGGCATTATTGTCCAGTGTTGTAATTTTGGTGAAAAAAGGCCAATTTAATCAATCTGGTGTTTGGTAGACCAAAAACACTAGGCCTCACGTTTTACTCCTGTAAAAGGAATTATATCTCCCGTGTGGGTAGCTATGTACCCAAACTATCATTTTAAAACTTCAGATGTCCTACTTTGCAGCAGTTTTCTTGTAAATAATACCGCCAAAAGGCATTATTGTCCAGTGTTGTAATTTTGGTGAAAAAAGGCCAATTTAATCAATCTGGTGTTTGGTAGACCAAAAACACTAGGCCTCACGCTTTTACTCCTGTAAAAGGAATTATATCTCCCGTGTGGGAATCTATGTACCAAAACTAGCATATTAAAAATTCAGGTGTCCACTTTGCAGCAGTTTTCTTGTAAATAATACCGCCAAAAGGCATTATTGTCCAGTGTTGTAATTTTGGTGAAAAAAGGCCAATTTAATCAATCTGGTGTTTGTTAGACCAGAAACACTAGGCCTCACGTTTTTACTCCTGTAAAAGGAATTATATCTCCCGTGTGGGAATCTATGTACCAAAACTAGCATTTTAAAAATTCTGATGTCCATTTTGCAGCAGTTTTCTTGTAAATAATACCGCCAAAAGGCATTATTGTCCAGTGTTGTAATTTTGGTGAAAAAAGGCCAATTTAATCAATCTGGTGTTTGGTAGACCAGAAACACTAGGCCTCACGTTTTACTCCTGTAAAAGGAATTATATCTCCCGTGTGGGTATCTATGTACCAAAACTAGCATTTTAAAAATTCTGATGTCCACTTTGCAGCAGTTTTCTTGTAAATAATACCGCCAAAAGGCATTATTGTCCAGTGTTGTAATTTTGGTGAAAAAAAGGCCAATTTAATCAATCTGGTGTTTGGTAGACCAAAACACTAGGCCTCACGTTTTTACTCCTGTAAAAAGGAATTATATCTCCCCGTGTGGGATTCTATGTACCCAAACTAGCATTTTAAAAAATCTGATGTCCACTTTGCAGCAGTTTTCTTGTAAATAATACCGCCAAAAGGCATTATTGTCCAGTGTTGTAATTTTGGTGAAAAAAAGGCCAATTTAATCAATCTGGTGTTTGGTAGACCAAAAACACTAGGCCTCACGTTTTTACTCCTGCAAAAGGAATTATATCTCCCCGTGTGGGAGTCTATGTACCAAAACTAGCATATTAAAAATTCAGATGTCCTACTTTGCAGCAGTTTTCTTGTAAATAATACCGCCAAAAGGCATTATTGTCCAGTGTTGTAATTTTGGTGAAAAAAAGGCCAATTTAATCAATCTGGTGTTTGGTAGACCAAAAACACTAGGCCTCACGTTTTTACTCCTGTAAAAAGGAATTATATCTCCCCGTGTGGGAATCTATGTACCAAAACTAGCATATTAAAAATTCAGGTGTCCACTTTGCAGCAGTTTTCTTGTAAATAATACCGCCAAAAGGCATTATTGTCCAGTGTTGTAATTTTGCTGAAAAATATGCCAATTTAATCAATCTGGTGTTTGTTAGACCAGAAACACTAGGCCTCACGTTTTTACTCCTGTAAAAAGGAATTATATCTCCCCGTGTGGGTATCTATGTACCAAAACTAGCATTTTAAAAATTCTGATGTCAACTTTGCAGCAGTTTTCTTGTAATTAATACCGCCAAAAGGCATTATTGTCCAGTGTTGTAATTTTGGTGAAAAAAGGCCAATTTAATCAATCTGGTGTTTGGTAGACCAAAAACACTAGGCCTCACGTTTTACTCCTGTAAAAAGGAATTATATCTCCCGTGTGGGAATCTATGTACCAAAACTAGCATTTTAAAAATTCTGGTGTCCAATTTGCAGAAGTTTTCTTGTAATTAATACCGGAAAAAGGAATTATATCTTCCAGTGTGGGAATTTTGGGGCTAAAAAATAATATATTTTATTGTGGTGCGAGTTGAATCGCAACAATGAGGAAACATTCTATTAAGGGACGAGGACGCGGTCGTGGTGGTGTCCGTGGAGCCTCTGTTGCTGGCAGAGGACATGGCCGTTCGGCCTCAGGCGCACAAAGTAGTGAACCAACTCCCTCAAGTAGCCGGCAGAATTTACAGCGATATTTGGTGGGGCCCAATGCCGTTATGAGGATGGTAAGGCCTGAGCAGGTACAGGCATTAGTCGATTGGGTGGCCGACAGTGCTTCCAGCACGTTCACCACATTGTCTTCCGCCCAGTCTTCTGCGGAAAGCGCACAGGTGGCACCTGAAAACCAAGCCCATCAGTATGTCACATCACCCCCATGCATATCAGGGAAACTGGCTGAGCATCAAGTTATGCAGCAGTCTCTTATTCTGTTTGAAGACTCTGCTCCCACGGTTTTCCAGGGGCGTCCACCTAGCCCTTCCCCAGTGGTGGAAGACATTCCATGCACTGACGCACAACCACTTATGTATCCAGATGATGAGGACATGGGAATACCACCACAGCAGAGTGACCGAGTGTCTGATGATGACGAAACACAGGTGCCCACTGCCGCGTCTTATTGCAGTGTGCATACTGAACAGGAGGAGGTCAGGGAGGAAGACTGGGTGGAAGACGATGCAGAGGACGATGAGGTCTTAGACCCCACATGGACTGAAGGTCGTGCCGCTGACTTAAATAGTTCAGAGGAAGAGGCAGTGGTGAGACCGAGACAACAGCGAAGCCAAAGAGGGAGCAGGGGGCAAAAGCAGAACAGCCGCCGTCCAGAGAGTTTGCCTGCTATTGGCCAGCGCCAACAGGGACCCAGCACCCCAAAGGCATCTTCAAGGAGTTCCCTGGCATGGCACTTCTTCAAACAATGTTCTGAGGACAAGACCAGAGTGGTTTGCACGCTGTGCCATCAGACCCTGAGGCGAGGCATTAACGTTCTTAACCTGAGCACCACCTGCATGATCAGGCATCTACATGCAAAGCATGAACTGCAGTGGAGTACACACCTTAAAAACAAGGAACCCGCTCAGGCTCCCCCTGCTCCCTCTACCGCTGCTGCCTCGGCTTCCGCTTCGAGAGGAATGTTGCCACCTGCCGAGCAGCAAACAGAGGATGTGCCACCGACACCACCACCACCACCGCCACCGTCACCTAGCGTCTCCACTATTTCACACAGCAGCGTTCAGCTCTCCATCTCTCAAACCTTTGAGAGGAAGCGCAAATTCCCACCTAGTCACCCTCGAGCCCTTGGCCTGAATGCCAGCATTTCTAAACTACTGGCCTTTGAAATGCTGTCATTCTGGCTGGTGGACACAGACAGCTTCAAACAGCTGATGGCCATGGCTGTCCCCCAGTATGTGGTTCCCAGCCGCCACTACTTCTCCAAGACAGCCTTGCCTTTCCTGCACATGCAAGTGTCCGATAAAATCAAGTGTGCACTGTGCAACGCCATTTGTGGCAAGGTCCACCTAACCACAGATACGTGGACCAGTAAGCACGGCCAGGGACGCTATATCTCCCTAACTGCACACTGGGTAAATGTAGTGGCGGCTGGGCCCCAGGCGGAGAGTTCCTTGGCGCACGTCCTTCCGCCGCCAAGGATCACAGGGCATCATTCTTTGCCTCCTGTAGCCTCCTCCTCCTACTCGGCTTCCTCCTCCTCTGCTTCCACCAGCTCATCCAGTCAGCCACACACCTTCACCACCAACTTCAGCACAGCCCGGAATAAATGTCAGAAGGCCATTCTGAAACTCATATGTTTGGGGGACGGGCCCCACACTGCGCAGGAGTTGTGGCGGGGTATTGAACAACAGACCGACGAGTGGTTTCTGCCGGTGGGCCTCAATCCCGGCCTGGTGGTGTGCGATAATGGGCGAAATCTCGTGGCAGCTCTAGGACTAGCCGGTTTGACGCACATCCCTTGCCTGGCGCATGTGCTGAATTTGGTGGTGCAAAAGTTCATTCACAACTACCCAGACATGTCAGAGCTGCTGCATAAAGTGCGGGCCGTCTGGGCGCGCTTCCGGCGTTCACATCCTGCCGCTGCTCGCCTGTCAGCGCTACAGCGGAACTTCGGCCTTCCCGCTCACCGCCTAATATGCGACGTGCCCACCCGGTGGAACTCCACCTTGCACATGCTGGAGAGACTGTGCGAGCAGCAGCAGGCCATAGTGGAGTTTCAGCTGCAGCACGCACGGGTCAGTCGCACTGCGGAACAGCACCACTTCACCACCAATGATTGGGCCTCCATGCGAGACCTGTGTGCCCTGTTGCGCTGTTTCGAGTACGCCACCAACATGGCCAGTGGCGATGCCACTGTTATCAGCATGAGAATACCAATTCTATGTCTCCTAGAGAAAACGCTTAGGGCGATGATGGAAGAGGAGGTGGGCCAGGGCCAGGAGGAGGAGGAGGAGGATGACGGGTCGTTTTTAGTACTTTCAGGCCAGTCTGTTAGAAGTGGCTCAGAGGGAGGTTTTTTGCAACAGCAGAGGGCAGATACAAATGTGGCCAGCCAGGGACCACTACTGGAGGACGAGGAGGATGAGGAGGAGGTGGAGGAGGATGAGGATGAAGCAGGTTCACAGCGGGGTGGCACCCAGCACAGCGCAGGCACATCCCTGGTGCGTGGCTGGGGGGATACAGAGGATGATGACGATACGCCTCCCACAGAGGACAGCTTGTCCTTACCTCTGGGGAGCCTGGCACACATGAGCAATTACATGCTGCAGTGCCTGCGCAACGACAGCAGAATTGCCCACATTTTAACGTGTGCTGACTACTGGGTGGCCACCCTGCTGGATCCACGGTACAAAGACAATGTGCCCACTTTACTTCCTGCACTGGAGCGTGATAGGAAGTTGCGCGAGTACAAGCGCACACTGGTAGACGCGCTCCTGAGAGAATTCCCAACTGTCACAGGGGAACAGGTGGAAGGCCAAGGCCAAGGCAGAGGAGGAGCTAGAGGTCGCCCACGCAGCAGTGTCACGGCCAGCTCCTCTGAGGGCAGGGTTAGCATGGCAGAAATGTGGAAAAGTTTTGTCTCCACGCCAAAGCTAACTGCCCCACCACCTGATACGGAACGTGTTAGCAGGAGGCAACATTTCACTAACATGGTTGAACAGTACGTCTGCACACAACTCCACGTACTGACGGATGGTTCGGCCCCATTCAACTTCTGGGTTTCCAAATTGTCCACGTGGCCAGAATTAGCATGTTATGCCTTGGAGGTGCTGGCCTGCCCGGCGGCCAGCGTTTTATCTGAACGTGTATTCAGCACGGCAGGGGCGTCATTACTGACAAACGCAGCCGCCTGTCCGCAGCCAACGTGGACAAGCTGACGTTTATAAAAATGAACCAGGCATGGATCCCACAAGACCTGACCCTCCCTTGTGCAGAGTAGTCCTTAATAACTGCCTTAAACCATGTTGTCTTGTACTCCTGGCCACTTCTTCATTGAAAAATCAATTTTTGAAATTAAGTAGGATCTTGGGGTGCAACCCAGAGTTGAATGAACCTTCCGTCTGTCTGGGTGCCGGGGCCAAAGTACATGAAAGTGTCCTTCTCCTGTGCTGGGTGATATGAATGTTATACTTGTGCTGTCTGACATGTCTCCTTTGTGTGGGTGCAGGGGCCAAAGTCACTGAAAGCGGCCTTCTCCTGTGGTGGGTGATCGAAATGCCTGATTCTCTGCTGTGGGACCTCTCTCCTCCGTGTGGCTGCAGGGTCAAGGTCTCTAAAAGTGCCCTTCTCCTGTGGTGGTTGATGTAAAACTGATGCTTGTGCTATCTGACCTGTCTCCTCTGTGTCGGTGCTAAGGCCTAAGTCACTGAAAGCGGCCTTCTCCTGTGCTGGCTGATATAAATGCCTGAATCTCTGCTGTGGGACCTCTCTCCTCCATGTGGCTGCAGGGGTCAAAGTCTCAAAAAGTGGCCTTCTCTTGTGCTGGGTGATGTGAAGCTGATGTTTGTGCCATCTGACATGGTTGCCGGGGTCCCATTAAATGGTGGCCTACTCCTGTGGTGGGTGATCTAAATGCATGATTCTCTGCTGTGAAAACCTCTCTCCTCCGTCTGGGTGCAGCGGTCAAAGTCTCTCAAAGTGGCCTTCTCTTGTGCTGGGTGATGTGAAGCTGATGTTTGTGCCATCTGACATGGTTGCCGGGGTCCCATTAAATGGTGGCCTACTCCTGTGGTGGGTAATCTAAATGCATGATTCTCTGCTGTGAAAACCTCTCTCCTCCGTCTGGGTGCAGGGGTCAAAGTCTCTCAAAGTGGCCTTCTCTTGTGCTGGGTGATGTGAAGCTGATGTTTGTGCCATCTGACATGGTTGCCGGGGTCCCATTAAATGGTGGCCTACTCCTGTGGTGGGTGATCTAAATGCATGATTCTCTGCTGTGAAAACCTCTCTCCTCCGTCTGGGTGCAGGGGTCAAAGTCTCTCAAAGTGGCCTTCTCTTGTGCTGGGTGATGTGAAGCTGATGTTTGTGCCATCTGACATGGTTGCCGGGGTCCCATTAAATGGTGGCCTACTCCTGTGGTGGGTGATCTAAATGCCTGATTCTCTGCTGTGAAAACCTCTCTCCTCTGTCTGGGTGCTGGTCCAAAATACATGAGAGTGGCCTTCTCCGGTGGTGGTTGATATGACGCATGATTCCTTGCTGTGGGACCTGTATCCTCTGTCTGGGTGCTGGTCCAAAATAAATGAGAGTGGCCTTCTCCGGTGGGGGTTGATATGACGCATGATTCCTTGATGTGGGACCTCTCTCCTCTGTCTGGGTGCTGGTCCAAAATACATGAGAGTGGCCTTCTCCGTTGGTGGTTGATATGACGCATGATTCCTTGCTGTGGGACCTGTATCCTCTGTCTGGGTGCTGGTTCAAAATAAATGAGAGTGGCCTTCTCCGGTGGGGGTTGATATGACGCATGATTCCTTGATGTGGGACCTCTCTCCTCTGTCTGGGTGCTGGTCCTAAATAAATTAGAGTGGCCTTCTCCGGTGGTGGTTGATATGAGGCATGATTCCTTGCTGTGGGACCTGTATTCTCTGTCTGGGTGCTGGTCCGAAATAAATGAGAGTGGCCTTCTCTAGTGGTGGGTGATATGACGCATGATTCCTTGCTGTGGGACCTGTATCCTCTGTCTGGGTGCTGGGCAAAAATAAATGAGAGTGGCCTTCTCCGTTGGTGCTTGATATGACGCATGATTCCTTGATGTGGGACCTCTCTCCTCTGTCTGGGTGCTGGTCCAAAATACATGAGAGTGGCCTTCTCCGGTGGTAGTTGATATGACGCATGCTTCCTTGCTGTGGGACCTGTATCCTCTGTCTGGGTGCTGGTCCAAAATAAATGAGAGTGGCCTTCTCCGATGGGGGTTGATATGACGCCTTATTCCTTGCTGTGGGACCTCTCTCCTCTGTCTGGGTGCTGGTCCGAACTAAATGAGAGTGGCCTTCTCCGTTGGTGGTTGATATGACGCATGATTCCTTGATGTGGGACCTCTCTCCTCTGTCTGGGTGCTGGGTCCGAACTAAATGAGAGTGGCCTTCTCCGGTGGTGGTTGATATGACGCATGATTCCTTGATGTGGGACCTGTATCCTCTGTCTGGGTGCTGGTCCAAAATAAATAGAGTGGCCTTCTCCGGTGGTGGTTGATATGACGCATGATTCCTTGATGTGGGACCTCTCCTCTGTCTGGGTGCTGGTCCAAAATAAATGAGAGTGGCCTTCTCCGGTGGTGGTTGATATGACGCATGATTCCTTGCTGTGGGACCTGTATCCTCTGTCTGGGTGCTGGTCCAAAATAAATGAGAGTGGCCTTCTCCGGTGGTGGTTGATATGACGCATGATTCCTTGCTGTGGGACCTGTATCCTCTGTCTGGGTGCTGGTCCAAAATACATGAGAGTGGCCTTCTCCGGTGGTGGTTGATATGACGCATGATTCCTTGCTGTGGGACCTGTATCCTCTGTCTGGGTGTTGGTCCCAAATAAATGAGAGTGGCCTTCTCCGGTGGGGGTTGATATGACGCATGATTCCTTGATGTGGGACCTCTCTCCTCTGTCTGGGTGCTGGTCCTAAATAAATGAGAGTGGCCTTCTCCGGTGGTGGTTGATATGAGGCATGATTCCTTGCTGTGGGACCTGTATTCTCTGTCTGGGTGCTGGTCCGAAATAAATGAGAGTGGCCTTCTCTAGTGGTGGGTGATATGACCGTTGATTCCTTGCTGTGGGACCTGTATCCTCTGTCTGGGTGCTGGGCCAAAATAAATGAGAGTGGCCTTCTCCGTTGGTGCTTGATATGACGCATGATTCCTTGATGTGGGACCTCTCTCCTCTGTCTGGGTGCTGGTCCAAAATACATGAGAGTGGCCTTCTCCGGTGATAGTTGATATGACGCATGCTTCCTTGCTGTGGGACCTGTATCCTCTGTCTGGGTGCTGGTCCAAAATAAATGAGAGTGGCCTTCTCCGGTGGGGGTTGATATGACGCCTTATTCCTTGCTGTGGGACCTCTCTCCTCTGTCTGGGTGCTGGTCCGAACTAAATGAGAGTGGCCTTCTCCGTTGGTGGTTGATATGACGCATGATTCCTTGATGTGGGACCTCTCTCCTCTGTCTGGGTGCTGGTCCGAACTAAATGAGAGTGGCCTTCTCCGGTGGTGGTTGATATGACGCATGATTCCTTGATGTGGGACCTGTATCCTCTGTCTGGGTGCTGGTCCAAAATAAATGAGAGTGGCCTTCTCCGGTGGTGGTTGATATGACGCATGATTCCTTGATGTGGGACCTCTCTCCTCTGTCTGGGTGCTGGTCCAAAATACATGAGAGTGGCCTTCTCCGGTGGTGGTTGATATGACGCATGATTCCTTGATGTGGGACCTGTATCCTCTGTCTGGGTGCTGGTCCAAAATAAATGAGAGTGGCCTTCTCCGGTGGTGGTTGATATGACGCATGATTCCTTGCTGTGGGACCTGTATCCTCTGTCTGGGTGCTGGTCCAAAATAAATGAGAGTGGCCTTCTCCAGTGGTGGATGATATGAGTCCGCATGATTCCTTGCTGTGGGACCTCTCTCCAATTAATATTGGTTAATTTTTGTTTATTTTATTTTATTTTAATTCATTTCCCTATCTACATTTGTTTGCAGGGGATTTACCTACATTTTGCTGCCTTTTGCAGCCCTCTAGCCCTTTCCGGGAGTCTTTTACAGGCTTTTTAGTGCCCAAAAGTTCGGGTCCCCATTGACTTCTATGGGGTTCGGGTTCCGGATGAAGTTCGGGTTGAGTTCGGATCACGAACCCGGACATTTTCCGGAAGTTCGGCCGAACCTCTTGAACCCAAACATCCAGGTGTTCGCTCATCTCTAGTCGTTGGTGTACATTTTGATCAAAAAGTAATAAGCCACTCGCCACGTCAAGGCCACCTCTATGAGTGGTCCTAATGCTAAATCCTACCTGCTATGGGTCACAAAAGCCACATAGAGTCCAGGGAGTGCGGGCCCAACACGTATGCTTGGATCAACCATGCTTGTTAACCCTTTCTCGTGCCATAACAGCCTCCATTAGATCCAGGGATGCAGGTACAAACATAAGCATATGTGGATCCGCAAAAAAACGGATGCCATACGGACGTCATCTGTTTTTTTTTTTGCGGATCCAGAATTTGCGGGCCGCAAAAAACATACTGTACACTTGTGTGTATGTATCCTAATTCAACATCAAGTATCTTGACTACTTAGACATACAGGTTCCTTCTCTGTACAACATACAGTATTTCTACGGCAAAGATTCAGACAGAGCCATTGAAATATAAGTAAAAAATGATTTTAAAAAATGCATTCGGTAGGAGACATGTCGAGCATGAGAAATCTTGATGGATCTGCTATTAAAATCTTCCAAATTGTAATTTCTCTGACTTTAGTTTCACTTGGCTAAGTCTAGTAAAATATAAAGGAGTCAGATTTTGTCAAATTCTTCTATTTAAAGGGGTTTATGCCATGATAGATATGGTACATACAGTCCTGTACCTGATAAGAAACCAGAAATCTTCCAGTTCATTGCTCCAATTGTGCTGCTGGCTCACTGGGCAAGTATTTTCTCAGTGAGTGTGGCCTTTTTTTTCCGCCATAGTTTTTTCCCTGTAACTGCCATATTTTGTGACAGTAGAAGAATTAAACTGCAGGTGGCATTATACGATACATTTATTGAATAACTCAGTGGCAATACTATTTTTTTTAACCACATGCAATTACAAAAGTATTGAGATTCAGATGCTGGTTTTGGAAAATGTAGTATTTTTTTTATTGCACAACCCCTTTCAAATACAAATTCAATTCGGTAGACTTGCTTTATTCTATTGAATTACTCCCAATTTCAATGGTGTATTCAATAAAAAATGTCTTGCAAAAGATGAAAGTGTTCAGATGAGCAATGTGATGTATTTATCACATTTTCTTGTACTTAGGAGTATTCCTTAAAATGTTATACTGTGGTATAGGCCAGTTAACATGGCCATAATATGTTAGGGTCTGTATTACAGCTGCAACAATAGAACTAGTGTTGAGCGAGTCGAAGCCAAATGAATTGACTTTGATCCGAATTTCAGGAAAAATTTGATTCACTGCAAAGCTGAATTTCCTCAATCTTTGTGGCGGGGTGACGTGTGATGTCACCACGCCACTGCGCTGGCCGGGTGCTGTGAACTCATTAGTGATCAGTAATCAGTCATCAGAGATGACGTCCAGCGTAAACACGTGATTGTACGGTGTCTTCAATCATGATGGCTGGATAAGGTGAGTATGTATTCTTTTCTGCTGGCCAATTTTTGACTTACTGATGAAGGGACAAGGTCCCGAAACGCGTTTTAACACGTGGAGGATTGGATTATAAACCTAACACAATACACCGCTGATTTTACTGGGACTCCGCTCAAATATAGAGATGACATCCTCAACTGGAACACTCCGATAAAGAAGAAAGCAGCTTCACCCAAGCAGCCGGCAGGAATCTAACCTCATGACCCACGCACGTCCATCAAGTCTAGCAACAGACGCGTGGGCCGTGCACATGATCTACGAGGACACCAAAGCCGACTGACCCCTGCTACAAGGAGAACGCCACCAGCAGCCGCACAGTGAACAATCCCAGCAGACGGGTAAGTGAATCCTGAGCCAGAGACAGTGAGGAACGCCGCACCTAGGCTCAGGACACCGTCCTTCATCCTCACAGATATTACACGGCCTGATTTATCCACCGGATCCCATATATTTCTGGAGACAAAACAATCAAAGAAAACTTTACCATCTAACAAAGGAATTCTCCAGCCACTAACTTATAGAATCACTATTGGGACCTAATCAATGTGGCAGTCATAAGAACTCTCAATATATATATATATTTTTTTATTATTATTATTTCTTCGTTTTTAAATTTTTTTTGCCTTTTTTTATTTCTATTTTTTTTTCATCTTAAAAGACTGAGACATTTTAAGATATTTTAAAAAATTTTGTATCACTATATACTACTAGAACCATTGATACTTCTACATACAAAGAGATCACATCAAATTCTGAATTAAATTGAGACACAATCACCACACGGAGACATTTCTCCACTATACCTGGTACCAGATCTAGCAATCACAACAGAGCCTACTTCTTTTTCCCTTTAGATAACTATCTCACCAATTTTTCTAACACTTATCACCATAATCTATTGTTCAATCTAGTATCTAAACATTTTTAAAATGTTATTGGTTTATAATAAATAAACATACACATAAATATTTTCAGCAAACCCCAAATATGAGTGTTGCCTGCTAACTTGATTTAGATGTGTAGTGTACGGGAGTTGTACTGCCCGTCACTACGGAAGGGTCACTTGGCTGCTGTCGTTCCTCTCTGTTAGGAGGAGGCTGGTAAAGGTGCTGTTTGTACCATGCAATGTAAATCAGTGTATTTTATTTCCCTGTACTGTGAAATGTCCTATGTGCAGGCCGGCTAGGGATGTAATTCCAGCTCTAGTCACTAGAGGGAGCTAGGTTGCCCTAGTCTATATAAGGCTCAGTCAGGGGAAGGGAAAGTAGTCTAGCCTAGTGTGTGCCTTAGACAAGTGCAGGCCATGTGCCTGTGAAGGCCAAACCCAGGCCTCACGGCCTGTGAGGCATCCACCCTAGGAAGATGGTGCCCTAGGAGAAGGAATGCAGAATCTAGAGGCAATCCCTAGAGCAAGGAGGTACTAAACGTCAAGTGGAGGTAAATCATAAAGCTGGAGATTCAAGGATATAAGCCAGAAGTAGGGCATTGGGGCCTTGAAGCATCAATTCCAGTCAGGACGAGTCAGGAAGAAAGTAAGGTTCACCTGCAATTTCAAGTCCTGTATTACCACCCTCTGTTTAACCTTGCTGGATGTAAGACCACTGCAATTTTATTGTCTGCAAAAAGGAACTGTTGGAAAGACTGCTTACTGTATCATCACTGTCTTCAGTAAAGTTTGGATTCTGTTTTCAAGTTATCAGTCTGTACCTCAGTTATTCCTACTGTAAATACGGTGTGCCACCGTTTACTGGCACTGGCGTCACGACATATCAGGGACTTAGCCATAGGCACGTTAAACTATAACACCAAGGGCACCTCACCTTCCACCTGGCTGTGTCCCTCAAGAACCCAGAGAGTGCCCCAGAGGAGCAGCGTGCCGGCCTCTCCATCACTGGCATTCCCCAGGTTAGTTCCTACACAAAGCCCTGACTTGGGGGTGCTACAGATGTATTTTTTCTGCTGGCCAATTTTTCTGCAAGGCCAATTAACCCCTGAAAGGCCTCCATTGTAGCATCAGATGCCGCGATCAGCGATGGAACCCAGTATCTTAGCGGTTCAATGACAGGGGCAGATGCAATCGCCGTTCTCTGTCATTGAGCCCGCTCCATACAAAGGAATGTGCTTTGTGATGAAGTAATTTGTCATAAATCACATTTCTTGGTGAAATACAGCTAAGCAGCTGAATCAAAATTTTCATAACTTCGCTAGGGCCCCTCATCCCTAATAGATCTATTTAAGCAAACTTAGATCATCATCCATGATCATTCACAATCAGTTCAAAAGAACTAGGGGGACTGGATTTCCTGGTAAAATGTAGTTTAATCAAAACGGTCTAAAATATGACTCCTACTCATACTTTGCAGACAATATATTAGTTGAGGCTTTTGTCATTTTCAAATTGTTAATATATACTTCACCATCGTTGTCACTTTCTGTCACAGATGGATTGAGATTTTTAAGCAATCACTATATAATGATCACTATATAATAATAATAATAATGTTATAAAATAAGCTAATATGACTGCACTGCTAAACTTCAGTTTTTTTTTTTTTTTCATGAATAGCTCCATTTTTGTCATGTAGGCTGTTATTGGAGTTGAGACCTATTTAAGTGACTACCAGACATAGGCTGGGGACAAGAGTGGCACTAATTTTGGTAAAAAAAAGACAAAATCAGCTTTTTTTTTTTTGTATAACTCTGTAAGTATACTAAAGTTTTTTTTGTAGTTCTCTAGTGCATCCTTCACTGCTACACTTAATAGCAGAATTGGCCACATTGCAGCTATAATTTCTCTACTTTTTTTCAAGCATATGTATCTCAGGTTCACTCAGAAAACATAAAGCACAGTCTAAATATTCAAACAACTTCAAACTGTGCGAAAATAAACATACAGAAAACAATCAAGTGCAAAAGTGGATGCAAGCAAAATGCTTGCAACAAAATTGCTAGCCACTGATTGACAGCTTTCTAGCAGGGAAAAAGGTATGACTCTTCTCTGAAAGAATGTGACACTTTTTTAAAGGAAGTGAATCTTCTCTCGCAGGCATTGCAGGGATTAAAGAGTAAGATCATAAGAGGGTAGACAGTGCTAAGTGGGGATGGCAGGGAGTAGGCTCAAGGTAGCAGGACCTCTGTAGGGAACTGTGGAGAGACACAATGGCATGGGCTGGGGAGACAAGTTTTGCCAAGACAAGAGCTGTGGGATGTCTGGTGTCTGGATACCATAGATGACAAAGGCTCTGCTAGGCCTCCTCCAGAGTCCGGACATTTTTTGGCAGGTCTAGACATGACAGAATTGCCATTGATTTGCCTTGCGGAATCCACACTGCAAATCTACAGCAATTTACAGTACAGTACACAATACTGGAAACTATCTCATGGAAATATAAGCATTCTGCAAATTTTCAAAATTGCTAAAGGTTCAATAGGTTTCAGATTTGATGCAGGTTTAAAAAGCAGATTTTACTCTTTGAAATGCATAGCATGACATCTGTGACTAATTCTGCAAGCAGGTTTTGCAAATCTTAGCAGGAGGTGGCAAGGAGAAGAAAAGAGGGCAGGGAAAAAAAAAGAAGTAGCCTGGCATATACTCTGTGGAGGTGTGGGGTTAAGCATGACAAAGCAAAATAAATGTGGAGCCCCAGTTATGGGTCTACAACACAATGAAAGCCAGATATCCCTCAAAGGAAGGAAAACCAAGCACAAGGGTGTCTCCATTACAGAGATCACCAAATCCACCATATTAAGTGGCCCCTATGTCAAGATCCTGCTTTTTTTTACAAGCTTTAAGGATGTGACGGGGAAAACCTAAGCCAGTTATCCATCCACAGACAGCTGTTTCAGGGTGTTGCCCCTCATCAGTGCGGAGTAGAATTGACAAAGGCCTCATTGTGTGGGCCAAAATGTTGCTTGGGAAATAAAGAGGGTCACCCCTGTCTTCACTTCAGTTGGAGTGCTACCTCGTCTTTGGAATATACAGTTGCAAGAAGAAGTTTGTGAACCCTTTGGAATGATATGGATTTCTGCAAAAATTGGTCATAAATTGTGATCTGATCACAGTTTGCTTAAACTAATAACACACAAAAAATTAAATGTTACCATGTTTTTATTAAACACACCATGTAAAGATTTACAGTGCAGGTGGAAAAAGTATGTGAATCCTTGGATTTAATAACTGGTTGAACCTCCTTTGGCATCAATAACTTCAACCAAACGTTTCCTGTAGTTGCAGATCAGACATGCACAACGGTCAGGAGTAATTCTTGACCATTCCTCTTTACAGAACTGTTTCAGTTCAGCAATATTCTTGGGATGTCTGGTGTGAATCGCTTTCTTGAGGTCATGCCACAGCATCTCATTTGGGTTGAGGTCAGGAGTCCAGAAGGCATATTTTCTTCTGTTTAATCCATTATGTTGTTGATTTACTTCTATGCTTTGGGTCGTTGTCCTGTTGCAACACCCATCTTCTGTTGAGCCTCAGCTGGTGGACAGATAGCCTTAAGTTTTCCAGCAAAATGTCTTGATAAACTTGGGAATTAATTTATCCTTCGATGATAGCAATCCTCCTAGGCCCTGATGCAGTAAAGCAGCCCCAAACCATGAAGCCCCCACCACCATACTTCACAGTTGGGATGAGGTTTCGATGTTGGTGTGCTGTGCCTCTTTTTCTCCACACATAGTGTTGTGTGTTTCTTCCAAACAACTCAACTTTGGTTTCATCTGTGCACAGAATATTTTGCCAGTACTGCTGTGGAACATCCAGGTGTTCTTGTGCAAACTGTAAACGTGCAGCAATGTTTTTTTTTTTTTTGGCAGCAGTGGCTTCCTCTGTGGTTTCCTCCCATGAAATCTATTCTTGTTTAGTGTTTTATGTATCATAGATTCGCTAACAGGGATGTTAGCATATGCCAGAGACTTTTGTAAGTCTTTAGCTGACACTCTAGTTTCTTATTCACCTCATTTAGCAGTCTGCGCTGTGCTCTCGCAGTCATCTTTACAGTACGGTCACTCCTAGGGAGAGTAGCAGCAATGCTGAACTTTCTCCATTTATAGACAATTTAGACTGATGAACAGCAAGGCTTTTGGAGATACGTTTATAACCCTTTCCAGCTTTGTGCACATCAACAATGCTCAATCGTAGGTCTTCTGAGAGCTCTTTTGTGCGAGGCATCATTCTCATCAGGCAATGCTTCTTGGGAAATGCAAACCCAGAACTGGTGTGTGTTTTTTATAGGGCAGGGCAGCTGTAACCAACACTCCAATCTCATCTCATTGATTGGACTCTAGTTGGCTGCCACCTCACTCCAATTAGCTCTTGGAGATGTCATTAGTCTAGGGGTTCACATACTTTTTCCACCTGCACTGTGAATGTTTACATGGTTTTCTCAATAAAAACATGGTAACATTTAATTGTTTGTGTGTTATTTGTTTAAGCAGACTGTGATTGTCTATTGTTGTGACTTAAATGAAGATCAGATCACATTTTATGACAAATTTGTGCAGAAATCCATATAATTCTAAAGGATTCACATACTTTTCTTGCAACTGTTTATACATTGGAAGATACACCTGACTTCCTGAGGATTTTGCTCCCTGGTCACATTGTCAGACTGCTGCTGCAATATTCAGTTTAATAAAAAAGTTTGAACACCTCTGGTAAAAATTACTGCTACTGTGAACAATTAAGCAAGTCAAAGATGAAATGATCTCCAAAAGGCATAAAGTTAAAGATGACATACAATTTTCTAAATTTTGAGCAACATCAGTGTATTATTTTGGTGTTGTACAATTAAAGAGTGAAAAAAGGAATGGAGTACCTTTCAAAAGTATGGGATCCCAAGGAGATTTGAGAGCTCAGATAACTTTGACTGAGTCTCTAGGTAATTTGATTCCAGCTCACCCGCCTTTTCTTGCTAGGTGCACGGATGTAAAGGATGAAGCCTTGTTGTAATGGGTTGAAAGAAAGGAAATTCGGCACTCAAAATTGATGAAGTCGTAGGTTCCTTTATTTGGTCATGCGATATATCAGGTACAGAGGTACAGAATGATTCATAACCAGTGATGCACTTGTCAGTCTACGCGTTTTAAACGACAACGTTCTTATTCATGACTCAGTCCATTGCATACATTTAACCCCTCAGATGCTGTAGTCAAATGTGACAAGTGCTTCTGGGAAATTAAAGACTGGGATCGCGCACTCCCAAATATGTTCCAGCTCCCCCAGTGATGATTTGGGAAGGCCGAGTGAGTGTGCAGCAGCCCCTGTTTTCAGGAGTAGTACAAGGCTGCCGCACATTAGTTCCTCTGGGGAGCCTACCTGTGGCATGATGTAATTCTAATATACTCCAATGCTAATGCATTGCAATCTGTGAAAGAAGCAATCTAATGACTGCTTGCTATAGTTCCCTAGGAGAACTATTAAAAAGTAAACAAAAACAAAAAACAGCTTTAAAAATATTTTAAAAAAATGTAAAAATTCAAATCACCTTTTCCCAAAATTAACCCTTTCGCTACCAGCGCCATACATGTAGTGAGCGATGGACAAACATGGCGTCTCTCGCATGTTCAGCTGGCGTCATGGCTGGTGGGTCTCCACTGTTCCAAACAGCAGAGACCTGCAGTGAATTACCGCGACCAGCAATAATGCCGATCAAGGTAATTAAAGCTTCACTTGTTCACATCTAAAGAGACTCAGGGCATTCAAGCTGCAATTCTTATTTTGGCCACCAGGTGGCAAGCCAACATGAGAATTGAGCAATTCTCAGTAATAAATGTAGTTTAAAAATCCATGATTGTTCAGAATAAAAAATAAATAAATGGGATTTGTATGTTCAAATACAAGCTACAAAATCAAAGCAAAAAAGTAAGAAAAACTTAAAAATATATAAAAAAATATATAAATGTTTAAATCACCCCTTTCCGTATAATAAAAAAAATACATAATTAACAAAAAATATAAACATCATGGTTATCACCGCGACTGAAAACGCCCGTACTATTAAAATATAAAAATATTTTTCCAATACGGAGAATGGCGTAACAGAAAACAAAAGGGTCAAAATGGCCAATTTGCCATTTTTTCATTGCTTCTCTTACCCCCTAAAAAATGCTATAAAATGTGCAAAAAAAAATCACGCACTCCAGTATGGTATCAAAACAACAGCTTGTCCCGCAAAATATGAACTCCACATAGCTCCGTAGATATAACAATAAAAAAGCTATGGGGGTCAGAATATGGTGATGTAAAAAATTTTGTTTTCTCAAAGTTTATTAATTTTTACACTATTTAACCATAAAAAAAGTCTATAAATATGTAGTATTGTTGTAATTGTACTGACCCAAAATATGAAGGGCATAGGTCAGTTTTGCTGCAAACTGAATGCCATGGGAAAAAAACACGTAAAACACAAAAGGAAAACACAAAAATGAAAAAAACTCCAGTATTATAAGGTTTAAAATAAAAATATATACATGATTTAAAAAATGTACATGTGTGAAAACGCTGTACAATTAAAATATAAAAATATTTATCCAATACAGCAAATGTCAAAATGGAAAAAAACAAATGACAAATTCGCCATTTTTTGGTCGCTTTACCTCCCACCAAAAATGTAATAAAAAGTAATCAAAAAGTCATGCATAGCCCAGAATACTGTCAATGAAAATCACAAATTGTCCTGCAAAAAATGAGCACATACACATAAAAAAGTTATAGGGTTGAGAATACGGCAGTGAAAAGGAAAACAATTTTAGTTTTTAACTTCAGTATTAAAACACAAGAAAAACTATACATAAGTGTAATTTTTGTAATCGTAGTGACCCAGAGAATAAATTTAACAGGTCAATTTGGATGAAAATCCCATAACTAGAGTTAAGCGAACCCGAACTGTATAGTTCGGGTTCGTACCGAATTTTGCAGTGATCAGGACACGGACCTGGACCCGAACATTTTCAAAAAAGTTTTACTTCTTGCCCTAAGAAGCCATCACAGCCATGCCTACTAATGACATGGCTGTGATTGGCTGAGTGCAGCATGTGACCCAGTCTCTTTATAAGCTGGTGTCACGTATTGCCCAACGTCACTCTGCTGATTTGAGCTTAGGGGGAGGATGTTGGTGCTGCGATCAGGGACAGAATAGGGCAGAAATCAGAAGAACCTGTGCTACTTTAATCCACAAGATACAGCAAATAGAGAGGGAGGGAGCTTAAGCAATCCAACATTTCTGAACCCAGCCACTGCAAGGGAAATCTTTTTTTGTAATCAATCTGTTACTGAGGTGGTGCTCAGCGGCCATATTATGCACTGCAGTGTACTGCATGTGTGCCAGCCAGCCAGGGACATCAGCCTAATCCTATTTTGTAGCTCAGTGAAGGAAAAAAAACGTTTTTTTTTCTGGCTGCTTAAGTCCCCTATATTGTCTTTTGTATATTTAAGGGGTGACATAGTCCATTTGTCTAGCCTGGGATCTGTGGTGCCATAGAGCACTTGTGTATACAATGCATAGTGCATCAGTGTATTTTAGTTCATCCTGATCCACCAAGCCTATTTTACACTGCCAAAATATATATTTGACATTTCTGCAGTGAAATAGAGAATCCATGTAATTTTGGGGGAACACTGTATTCCTTGTCCATAAAACAGTTCTGCATACACCGTCCAACGACATATTTTATATTTCTGCAGGGAAATAGTGCTTCTTTGTTTTTTATAGAAAAAAAACTTTAAAACAGTCTGAAATACCCTATTTTACAGTGCTGCTGTGAAATACAGCCAAAGTGTATTTTTTTGACAAAAAAGTGGAAATCCTGATCCACAAAGCATTTTGAAATACACCGCCTAAATACCGAATTCACATTACAGCTGAGAAATAGTGCATTATTCTTTTTTTGAGTGAAAAAAAGTAAAATTCCTGCTTCACAAAGCAGTAGTACATACACAGTATAAATACCTACATTTAAGTTATAGCAGTGAAAAACTGCATTTGAGAATTTTGGTGACAAAGGCCGTGACATAGTCCATTTGTCTAGCCTGAGATCTGTGGTGCATACAATGCACTTAACTGTATATTCCATTTCAGCTATCAAATAGTGCATCAGTGTATTTTAGTTCATCCTGATCCACCAAGCCTATTTTACACTGCCAAAATATATATTTGACATTTCTGCAGTGAAATAGAGAATCCATGTAATTTTGGGGGAACACTGTATTCCTTGTCCATAAAACAGTTCTGCATACACCGTCCAACGACATATTTTATATTTCTGCAGGAAATAGTGCTTCTTTGTTTTTATAGAAAAAAACTTTAAAACAGTCTGAAATACCCTATTTTACATTGCTGCTGTGAAATACAGCCAAAGTGTATTTTTTTGACAAAAAAGTGGAAATCCTGATCCACAAAGCATTTTGAAATACACCGCCTAAATACTGAATTCACATTACAGCTGAGAAATAGTGCATTATTCTTTTTTTGAGTGAAAAAAAGTAAAATTCCTGCTTCACAAAGCAGTAGTACATACACAGTATAAATACCTACATTTAAGTTATAGCAGTGAAAAACTGCATTTGAGAATTTTGGTGACAAAGGCCGTGACATAGTCCATTTGTCTAGCCTGAGATCTGTGGTGTATACAATGCACTAAACCGCATATTCCATTTCACCTATCAAATAGTGCATCAGTGTATTTTAGTTAAAAAAAAGTGGTCATCCTGATCCACCAAGCCTATTTTACACCACCAAAATATATATTTGACATTTCTGCGGTGAAATAGAGAATCCGTGTAATTTTGGGGGAAAAACCGTATTTCTTGTCCACACAACAGTTCTACATACAACGTCCAATCTGAAATACCCATTCCAACCACCAATTTTACATTGCTACTGTGAAATACAGCATAAGTGCATGTTTTTTGACAAATAAGTGGTAATCCTGAACCACAGAGCATCTTGAAATACACCGCTTAAATACCGATTTCACATTACAGCTTGAGAAATAGTGCATTATTCTTTTTTGTGGGTAAAAAGCAATATTCTTGCTTCACAAAGCAGTTGTACATACACAGTATAAATATCTAATTTAAATTTACAGCAGTAAAAAACAGCATTTTGGGGTTTTATTGAAAAAAGCTGTGTTTTAGGCCGAAAAAACTGTTGTGCATCCGTCGTTTAAATAACTATTTCCAATATATAGCAGTTCAATACTGCATTTGTGAATTTCGGTGACCATTCTGTGTTCTGGGTCCCCAAAACTGGTGTCCATACATAGTATAAATATCTACTTTAAATTTACAGCAGTAAAAAACAGCATTTTGGGGTTTTATTGAAAAAAGCCGTGTTTTAGACCGCAAAAACAGTTGTGCATCCGGCGTATAGATAATAATTTCAAATTATGGCAGTGAAATACTAATTTTCTGTATTTTATTACAAAAATACTTGTTCTTGTTCCACAAACCACTTGTGCATACAGCGTACCAAAAAATTTTACATTTCCGCATAGAAATTGAGACTCAATGTATGGGCACAAAAAATATTATTCTGGGTCCACAGAGCATTTTTATGACACGGGCACTGCCTTAGCGAACTTAATTGTCGACTAGTGGCAGGTAAATTGACACCGGAGAGAGACTAATCTTTCAGCTTGGAGGGTGAACGCAAATAATGAGGAGAACATCAAATAAGGAACATTGTCATGGTCGTGGTACTGTTGTTGGAGCTCCTGTTGCTGGGAGAGGATGTGGCCGTTTAGCGCCAACTACTGCTCCAAGTCAAACACCTTCCTCTGGTGCGAGTAGGCAACATAATCTGCAGCGTTATTTGATGTGCCAAAATGCTGCTCTACGGATGGTGAAGCCAGAACATGTACAGGCGATAGTAGACTGGGTGACTGACAGTGCCTTTCAGTTCCTTCACAGTATCTAACACCCAGTCCTCTGCAGAAAGCTCAGAGTTGGCACCTGCAGCCCATGCCCATCAGTCTTCCACCTTACCCCTTGCAAATCAGCCAAGCAGTCAGAGCCCCAAATCATGCAGGAAAGTCTTATGCTTTTTGATGACTCTGTTGGCAGGGTTTCCCGGCCCATCCACCTAGCCCTGCCACAGAAGAGGAAGAACTTGAATGCACTGATGCTCAACCACTTTTGTTGCAGGATGAGGACATGGGAATACCGCCAAAAAACGTCTCTGATGATGACGAAACACAGGTGCCAATTGCTGTGGCTTTCTGCAATGTGCAGACTGACGAGGAGGGCAGGGGTCATGAATGGGTGGAAGATGATGTGGAGGAAGATGAAGTCCTAGACCCAGACTGGACTGAAGGTCATGCTAGTGAGGCATGCAGTTGTGAAGAAGAGGTGGTGGTCGCACAGTGGCAGCAGCACAGCAAAAGAGGGAGCAGGGTGCAAAAGCGCAGCGGCCGTTCCAGAGACAGTACGCCTACCGTACCCAGGCACCGAGCACACCAAGGCCTGCTCTAAGGAGTTCATTGGCGTTGCATTTCTTCACACAATGTCCTGACGACAAGACACAAGTGGTTTGCATGTTGTTCCATCAGAGCCTGAAGCGTGGCATAAATGTTCTTTACCTGAACACAACCTGCATGACCAGGCATCTACATGCAAAGCATGAACTGCAGTGGAGTAAACACCTTAAAAACAAGGAACTCTCTCATGCTCCTCCTGCTCCCTCTTCTGCTGCTGGCTCGGCCTCTCCCTCCACCTCTGGCGTCACCATGGCACCTGGCGACCAGCAAACAGAGGATGTTCCACCAACACCACCACATACGACACCATCACCAAGCATCTCCACCATGTCACACGGCAGCATTCAGCTGTCCATCTCCCAAGCATTGGAGAGGAGGAAATACCCACCTACCCACCCTCGAGCCCTGGCGCTGAATGCCAGCATTTCAAAATTACTGGCCTTTGAAATGCTGTCATTCCGTCTGGTGGAGATGGACTGTTTCAAACAGCTGATGGCGGTGGCTGTCCCCCAGTACGTTGTTCCCAGCAACCACTTTCCAGACGAGCCGTCCCTTCCCTGCACAACCAAGTGGAGGATAAAATCAAGTGTGTGCTGCTCAACGCCATCTGTGGCCAGGTCCACATAACCACAGATACATGGACCAGTAAGCATGGCCAGGTTCGATATATCTCCCTAACTGCACACTGGGAAAACGTAGTGGCGGCTGGGCCCAAGGCGGATAGCGGTTTGGCGCATTTCCTTCCACCACCGAGGATCGCAGGGCATTATTCGTTGCCTCTTGTTGCTTCCACCTCCTACTCCGCATCATCCTCCTCCTCTTCTACCACCCCCACATCCGGTCATCGAAAGAACCTCAACCCCTCACTGTTGGGGTTGAGGTTCTTTTAAAACTCATGTATTTGGGTGACAAACCCCACACCACACAGGAGCTTTGGAGGGGCATAGAACAGCAGACTGATTAGTGGTTGCTGCCGATGAGCCTCAAGCCCGGCATGGTGGGGTGCAATAATTGGCGAAATCTCGTTGCAGCTATGGGACTAGCCGGTTTGACGCACATTCCTTGCCTGGCGCATGTGCTGAATCTGGTGGTGCAGAAGTTTGTTAAAAACTACCCAGACATGTCAGAGCTGCTGCTGAAAGTTCGGTCTGTATGTGCGCGCTTTCGGCATTCTCACCCTGCTGCTGCTCGCCTGTCTGCACTGCAGCGTAACTTCGGCCTTCCTGCTCACCGCCTCATATGGGACATGCCCACCAGATGGAACTCCAATTTACATATGCTGGAGAGACTGTACGAGCAGCAGCAGCCTATAGCGGAGTTTAAGCAGTATGCATGGGTCAGTCGCTCTGCGGATCAGCACCACTTCACCACCAGTGACTGGGCCTGCATGCGAGACCTGTGTACCTTGTTGCGGTCTTTGGAGTACCCAACCAACATGGCCAGTGCTGATGACGTTGTTGTTAGCATTACAATACCCCTTCTATGTCTCCTTGAAAAAAATATTACGGCGATGATGGAACAGGATGTGGCACAGGAGGAGGCGGAAGAGCGTGCATTTCACAGGGTTTCAGGCAGGTCATACAGAAGTGGCTCAGAGGGTGGGTTCCTGCACCAGCAGAGGCAAGGTACACATTTGGACAGCCAGGGAATACTTCTGGAGGACGAGGAGGAGGAGGATGGCACACATGAGCGACTACATGCTGCAGTGCATGCGCAACGACAGCAGAGTTGCCCACATTTTAACTTATGTTGACTACTGGGTTGCCACCCTGCTGGATCTCCGGCACAAGGACAACATGCCCACCTTAAATCCCGCACTGGAGCGTGATAGGAAGATGCGCAACTACTAGCACACGCTGGTAGACCCCCCTCCTGAGGGCATTCCCAACTGACATGGGGGGACAAGTGGAAGCACAAGGCGAAGGGAGAGGCCGAGGAGGAGGATGAAGAAGTCGCCAACGCAGCTGTGTCACGGCCAGCACCTCAGACAGCAGGGTTAGCATGGCCGAGATGTGAAAAAGTTTTGTCACCGCGCCACAGCAAACTGCACCACCAGCTGATAGAGAACGTGTTGGCAGGAGGCAGCATTTCAACAACATGGTGGAACAGTACGTGTGCACATACCTCCACGTACTGACTGATGGTTCTGCCCTATTTAACTTCTGGGTCTCCAAATTGTCAAGATGGCCAGAGCTTGCCCTTTATGCCTTGGAGGTTCTGGCCTGCCCTGCGGCCAGTGTATTTGCATGGCAGGGGGCGTCATTACAGACAAACACAGCCGCTTGTGCACAGCCAACATGGACAAGCTCACGTTCATTAAAATGAACCAGGCATGGATCCCACAGGACTTGTCCTTACCTTGTGCATAATAGACATTTATAACTGCCTCGCCCTCAACTATACATTCCTGTACTCCAGGGCACTTCTTTATTGAATCCTCTTTTTTTAATTGTACCATTATTTTCTGGGCAACCCCAAGATGAACGAACCTCTCCTCTGTCTGGGTGCCAAGGGCCTACATTTCAGCTAATCGCCTGCTGCTTTGGTGCGTGACATTAACCTCTTTTTGCTGTCAAATGACCTCTCCTCTGTCTTAGTGTCAGGGGCCTAAAAATCTGTTAATCGCCTGCTGCTTTGGCGGGTGACATCAAGCTTGATTTTCTGCTATGGGACCTCTCTCCTCTGTCTGGCTGCTGGGGCCAAAATAACTGAAAGTGGCCTTTTCCATTGCTGCGTGACATGAAGCCTGATTTTCTGCTATGGGACCTCTCGCCTCTGTCTGGGTGCCAGGGGCCTACATTTCAGATAATCACCTTTTGCTTTGGTGGGTGAAATTATCCTGTTTATACTGTCAAATGACCTCTACATTGTCTGGCTGTCAGGGGCCTATATTTTGTTTCATCGCCTGCTGTATTGGTAGGAGACATTAAACTCTTTTTACTGTCAAATGACCTCTACATTGTCTGGTTGTCAGGGGCCCATATTTTGTTTCATTGCCTGCTGTATTGGTGGGAGACATTAAACTCTTTATACTGTCTAATGACCTCCCCATTGTCTGATTGTCAGGGGCCTATATTTCGTTTAATCGCTTGCTGCATTGGTGGGAGACATTAAACTCTTTTTACTGTCAAATGACCGCCCCATTGTCTGGTTGTCAGGGGCCTATATTTAGTTTAATCGCTTGCTGCATTGGTGAGAGACATTAAACTCTTTTTACTGTTAAATGACCGCCTCATTGTCTGGTTTTCAGGGGCCTATATTTCATTTAATCGCTTGCTGCATTGGTCGGAGACATTAAACTCTTTATACTGTCAAATGACCTATACATTGTCTGGTTGTCAGGGGCCTATATTTTGTTTCATCGCCTACTGTATTGGTGGGAGACATTAACCTCTTTTTACTGTCAAATGACCTCTTCTCTGTCTGGGTTTCAGGGGCCTACATAAATGATAATGGCCTGTGTTGCTGTTACGCGACCGCTCTCCTCTTTGCGGGAACCAATTAGTGAATGAGGCCTGTGGCACTCCTGGGTGAAATCAAAACTGTTTTGGCATGATTTTAACTCTCCTCTTTGTGGGTGCCATGGGTCTGAATCTGTGAATGAGGCCTGTGGCATTGCTGGCTCAAATCAATACTGTCTTGGCGTAATTTTAACTCTCCTCTTTGTGGGTCCCGTGGGCATGAATGTTTCAATGAGGCAGACATGATTCCTTCTTGGCTGTGATGGCAACTTCAACTCCCATGTATGCTTGCCATTGGCCTGAGTCTGTGAGTGAGGCCTGTGACACTGCTGGCAGACATAAATCCTTCTTGGCTGTGATGTGAACTTCAAGTCCCATGTATGGTTGCCATGGCCCTGAGTCTGTGAATGAGGCCTGTGGCACTGCAAGCAGACATGAATCCTTTTTTGGCTGTGATGAGAACTTTAACTCCCATAGCATTCCCACCTAATGCCACCCCAACCTCCTATTCCACCTCCTCCTCCAAGTTGCCAATTGATATTGGTTAATTTTTATTTATGTTATTTTATTTTAAGTCATTTCCCTATCCACATTTGTTTGCAGGGGATTTAGCTAAATTTTGATGCCTTTTGCAGCCCTCTAGCCCTTTCCATGGCTATTTTACAGCCATTTTAGTGCCCAAAAGTTCGGGACTTCATTGACTTCAATGAGTTTCGGGTCCGGGGTCAAGTTCGGGTCAAGTTCGGATCCCGAACCCGAACATTTTCGTGAAGTTTGCCCGAACTTCTCGAACCCGAACATCCAGGTGTCCGCTTAACTCTACCCTTAACCCTTTAAGTCCGATCTTTAAACATGGTGCTCGCTCTCACATGCAGCGGGTGCCATAGCCGACGGGTTTCTGCCATTTTAAATTGCAGAGACCCATGGCACATTTATGTAATCAGCCATAAGGCCCTTCAGTTGCCGTGGTTGATTGTGACCATGGCATTTTTGCAGTCCGGAAGCGGAAATCGCTTGCTTCCGCTCCGTTAAAGCGTTCCCCGGCTGAGATCGGGCAACCTGTTACATCTCTAAAATAGCCCGAAGCTTCAAACAAGCTTTGGAGTCTATTTGAGGTATATAGCAATACAGGCCACTAGGTGGCAGCATTGTATATTGTTTATTGCAAATTAGGTGTTCAGTGATGGCTATATAGCCATCAATGAACACAATGGGCAATCTAATAATTGCAACCTATTGTCACCCAAGGTGACTTAACCCCTGAAGTACCAAGATCATTTTAACCTTAAGGACCAGGCCATTTTTTTGCTAATCTGACCTGTGCCATTTTATGTGTGAATAACTTTAAAATGCTGTTACTTATCCAAGCCATTCTGAGATTTTTTCCGTCACATATTGTACTTCATGACACTGGTAAAATGGAGTAAAAAAAAATAAGTCATTTTTATTTATAAAAAAAATACCAAATATACCCAAAATTTTGAAAAATTTGCAAATTTCCAAGTTTCAATTTCTCTACTTCGATAATACATAGTAATACCTCCAAAAATAGTTATTACTTTACATTTCTCATATGTCTACTTCATGTTTGGATGATTTTGGGAATACCATTTTATTTTTGGGGACATTACAAGGCTTAGAAGTTTAGAAGCAAATCTTGAAATTTTTCAGAAGTTTTCCAAAACCCACTTTTTAAGGACCAGTTCAGATTTGAAGTCACTTTGTGAGGCTTACATAATAGAAACCACCCAAAAATGACCCCATTTTAGAAACAACACCCCTCAAGGTATTCAAAACTGATTTTACAAATGTCGTTAACCCTTTAGGTGTTCCACAAGAGTTATTGACAAATTGAGATGAAATTTCATAATTTAAATTTTTTGGCAAATTTTCCATTTTAATCCATTTTTTCTAGTTACAAAGCAACAGTTAACAGCCAAACAAAACTCAATATTTATTTCCCTGATTCTGTAGGAATACCATATGGTTTCTGGAAGGCAGATTTTGCTGGATTGGTTTATTTACACCATGTCCCATTTGAAGCTCCCCTGATGTACCCCTAGAGTAGAAACTCCCAAAAAGAGACCCCGTCTAAGAAACTACACCCATCAAGGTATTCAAAACTGATTTTACAAACTTTGTTAACCCATTAGTTGTTCCACAAGAGTTATTGGCAAATGGAGATGAGATTTCAGATGTTCAATTTTTAGGCAAAATTTCCATTTTAATCCATTTTTTCCAGTAACAAAGCAAGGGTTAACAGCCAGACAAAACTCAATATTTATTGCCCTTATTCTGTAGTTTATAGAAACACCCCATATGTGGTCGTAAACTACTGTAAGGGCACAATGCCAGGCCGCAGAAGGAAAGGAACACTATATGGTTTCTGGAAGGAAGATTTTGCTGGACTGGTTTATTTACACCATGTCCCATTCGAGCACCCCTGATGCACCCCTGATGCACCCCTAGAGTAGAAACTCCTAAAAAATGACCCTATTTTGGAAACTACGGGATAAGGTCTCAGTTTGTTTGGGACTATTTTTAGAGTACATATGATTTTTGGTTGCTCTATATTACATTTTTGTGAGGCAAGGTTACATAAAATAGAAATTCTGAAAATCCATCTAGATTTGCCATAAACTATTGAGGAACACCTAAAGGGTTAACAAAGTTTGCAAAATCAGTTTTGATTACCTTAAGGGATGTAGTTTCTTAGATGGGGTCACTTTTATGGAGTTTCTACTCTAGTGGTGCATAAGGGGTTCTTCAAATGGGACATGTGTAAAAAAGGCCATCAAAATCTGCCTTCCAGAAACCATATGGCGTCCCTTTCCTTCTGTGCCCTGCCATTTGGTCATACAGAAGTTTATGACCACATATGGGGTGTTTCTATAAACTACAGAATTAGGGCAATAAATATTGAGTGTTGTTTGGCTGTTAACCCTTGCTTTGTTACTGGAAAAATTTATTAAAATGGAAAACTTGCCAAAAATTTGAAATTCTGAAACTTCATCTCCATTTGCCAATGACTCTTGTGGAACACCTAAAGGGTTAACAAAGTTTGTAAAATCTGTTTTAAATACCTTGATGGGTGTAATTTCTTAGATGGGGTCACTTTTATGGAGTTTCGACTCTGGGGTGCATCAGGGCGGCTTCAAATGGGACATGCTGTCAAAAAACCAGTCCGGCAAAATCTGCCTTCCAAAAACCATATGGTGTTCCTTTCCCTCTGCGGCCTGCCGTGTGCCCTTACAGTAGTTTACGACCACATATGGGGTTAATAAATATTGAGTTTTGTTTGACTGTTAACCCTTGATTTGTTAATGGAAAAAAAAGGATTAAAATGGAAAATTTGGCAAAAAATAGCTGTTCTGGCACCATTTTTATTTTATTTTCTTGACTGTGTTCATCTGAAGGGTTAGGTCATGTGTTGTTTTTATAAAGCAGATTCTTATGGATTCGGCAATACCTAATCTGACTATTTTTTTTATTTATTTAGGTTTTATACTATAATATCCTTTTTTAAACAAAAAAAAAAACATTTTAGTATCTCCATAGTCTGAGAGTCATTTTTTTTTTGTTTTTAGCCGATTGTCTTAGATAGGGGCTCATTATTTGTGGGATGAGAGTACGGTTTTATTCGCACTAATTTGGGGTACATATGACTTTTTGATCGCTTGCTATTACACTTTTTGTGATGTTAGGTGACAAAAAAAAATGGCTTTTTACAGTATATTTTTTTTTTGTGGTGTCTACCTGAGGGGTTAGTTCATGTGGCAATTTTATAGTTCAGGGTCTTACGGACACTGCGATATGTAATATGTATACTTTTTTATTTATTTTAGTTTTTCAAAATAATATTATAAAAAAAAAAAAAATTGTTTTAGTGTCTCCAAAGTCTGAGAGACGTCGTTTTTTTTAATTTTTATTTTCTGGGCGATTGTCTGTGGCCAAATAGAATTAAAATTAGGGAAGGGGAATATAAATTTAGTACTCCATGGAAGTGTGGTACTCCCGGGAGCAACCGTCAATGCAGAGGCCCAGATGATAGGGGCACGTGTCATATTGTGGTGGTGGTGGTGTTCTTCCTTATCCCTATCCGGTGATACACTCTGCACACGAGGTACTCCGGGCCTGCTCTTTCCCGGTCAGAAAAGATCAGGTCCTTGAGGACTGCCTCCTAGAACTGCAGGAATTTCCCTGTGTTGCCAGTGCTCTGGGACAACACAAAAGAGTTTCTACAAGGCAACCTGTACCAAGTAGACTGCAACTTTTTTGTACTATGTCCGGTTTTTGAGCATGGCTTTATATAGCTTGAGGACTTGATAACAGAGATCAACTCCTCCCATATAACGATACAATAAGGCTTAAGCACCATTGCCGCGGTACCTCGCGCAGGAACAGGGGTGATGCAGTTAACACCCAGAGTGGGGGGACATTCTGGTGGTTCAAAACAGGAATCTCGCCCCTCGTACACATGAAACTTGTAAGTGTACCCTGAGGTACTCTAACAAAGTTTGTACAGCTTCATGCCATACCTCGCCCAGAGGGAATATACTGGCGGAAAATTAGTCTCCTCTTGAAAGCAATGAGAGACTCGTCAACAGCGACCTCCCTTCCAGGTACATAGGCCTCCAAAAATTTGGACCCGAAGTGATCGATGACCGTTCTAATTTTGTACAGGTAGTCATAATGCAGGCATTTCCGAATGGCCTCAAAACAGGAACGTGTCATGGCCATACAGTAGAGTGGGGTCTGGTAGAGGACGTTCCCACACCAGTACTGCCTGACACTGGGTTTTTTGACTAGGCCCATGTGCAGCACGAGGCCCCAAAATGTCCTCATCTCGGCCGCACTGACCAGAGTCCAGCCACCGGACCTAGCCAAAAAAGAACCCGGGTGTTGAGCAATGAACTGTTGGGCGTACAAGTTCGTTTTCTCCACCATCAGATTCACAAAGTGGTCACTGAAAAATAAACTAAAAAAGTCATATTCAGTGAAGCCCACTGTGGGAATTTGGATTCCTGGTTGGCCAACAAAGTCAGGAATCACAGACTCAAAATCCTCTGGGGTACACCAGACAGGTGGCTCAGATGGACTTATCTGGTGGGCCGGAAAACTAGTACGAGCCACTAGGTTGCTCATACTACTGTGGGCCACATGTTCCCTGGCATGGGGGTCCCCTGGCTCCACCTGGCGGCGTCTCCAGCGCCTTGGGGGCTCATCATCATCACTAGATGATGAGGAGGACACGGATGACAAGAGGAAAGTAGGGTCATTCTTGTCCTCACTGGGGCTCTCGGAGTCGGAGACCAGCAGGGTGTATGCCTCCACAGCCGAGAACGTTCGGTGGACCATAGGGGAGTGTGTGTGTGTGTGTGTGGGCGTGTGTGTAAAACTTTATTTAGTGTGCGTGTGTATATACCCTCCCTAACCCACCCTAAACCTAACAGAAAAAAAAACAGGAAAAAAAATGAAAGCCCCAAAAATTTTAGAAAATAAAAAAAACACAATTCAAACTCGTGGTATGTAGCTGGGAGGAGGAGAGCAGAGGGGGGAAGTTAACCCCCGCCCGTCCAGCCAATAGCATGCGATCCGGAGAGGTGATGTCACCGCCACCTCTCAGAATCTAAGGATGGTGATTGGTGGTGTATTATCACACCACTGATCACCATCCTATTCCAGGTTATCGGTTCACCGGAGACCCAAATGACCCGGAAACGCAGCAAACCGCAGGTCTGAATTGATCTGCGATCGCCGATACGGGGGGTCACAGGCGGTGACCTTAAGGACTCGGATATCAGGGCGTACATGAGGTTAAAAAAAATTTAAAAAAAATGTAAAAAAAAAGTTTTTACAAGCTATATAAAAACATAAAAGTTAAAATCACCCCCTTTCCCTAAAATAAAATAAAAATACTTAACCAATAAAAAAATAAACATCATGGGTATCACCGTGTGCAAAAATGCCCATACAATTAAAATTTAACAATAATAATGGCATACGGCAAATAGCGTAATGGTAAAAAAAATAAAAACCGTCAATTTGCCATTTTTTGTCACTTCAATTACCCAAAATTTTTTTTAAAAGAAGTGATCATAAAGTCGCAAAAACTTCAAATTGGTATTATTAAAAAAAGATTGTCCCGCAAAAAATTAGCCCTCACATAGCCCCATCCACATAATTACCACAAAGTTATAAGGGTCAGAATATGGTTATAATTTTATTTTCCTTAAAAGTTTTAATTTTTTTTTTCAGTATTAAAACGCAAGAAAAATTATACAAGTGTGGTATCGTTGTAACCGTACTGACCTGGAGAATAAATATAACAGGTCAATTTTACTGCATAGTGTATAGTGTAAAAAAAAATTAATAAAAACCTTTATCAGAATTGTGTTTTTTCCCAAATCTACCTGTCACTACCAGAGCTTTGAGACGTTCTCACAGCTCTGTTTCTCCACCCCTGTGATGATGTCACTACTAGAGCTTGAAGGAGTTCTCTCTGCTCTGTTTCTCCACCCCTGTAATGAGGTCTTTACTTTCTGTTTCCTTCCTCCCAGCTGTCCTTCCTGTGTTTGATTGCTCTGCCTTTAAATCACCCCTCCTCCTTTGCAGGGTGCGGATTATACTTTTCATTTGAGCTGTATCTCTCGCTTGAGTATCTTCACTTGTGTGACATCTTTTCACTGGACCTGTGTTCTGCTGAAGCAAGTACTTCGGATATTGTCTGCTGATTTTGGATCTGTTTTCATTGCTGCTGCAGCTCCTTCAGTTAAGTGTGCAGACATTGTGTGTTTCTGTTTGTTTGCTGACTGGATCTGAGGCGACCCCGGCTCCGTCCATATACTGAGCAGGGCACCGGTGGCCGTGCCCCTTCCACTATTGTAGGGGTTACAGTGGTCATCAGCCTTAGGTATGCGGGCATGTCTCGATCCACCATCTGGATCTGGACATGGGCTTAGCAGCATAGGGAGAGCTTTTAGGGTCTGACAGGGGTCACCCTTTATGTTCTCTAGTTTGGGTCTGGTCAGTAGCTAATTCACTGTGTATGCTCTTGTTGCTTACATACAGCCATGACACTACCCCATTTGGAATGTTTTTTCCGCTTCCTACTACATGGTATGCAACTGTAAATAGTGCAGTTGCATACCATGGGTATTACTGTGTGCAAAAATGCCCATACAATTAAAATTTAACAATAATAATGGCATACGGCAAATAGCGTAATGGTAAAAAAAAATAAAAACAGTCAATTTGCCATTTTTTGTCACTTCAATTACCCAATATTTTTGTTTTAAAAGAAGTGATCATAAAGTCGCAAACACTTCCAATTGGCATTATTGAAAAAAAAAGATTGTCCCGCAAAAAATTAGCCCTCACACAGCCCCGTCCACATAACTACCACAAAGTTATAAGGCTCAGAATATGGTTATAATTTTATTTTCCTTAAAAGTTTTAATTTTTTTTTTTCAGTATTAAAACGCAAGAAAAATTATACAATTGTGGTATCGTTGTAACCGTACTGACCTGGAGAATAAATATAACTGGTCAATTTTACTGCATAGTGTATAGTGTAAAAAAAATTAATAAAAACCTTTATCAGAATTGCGTTTTTTCCCAAATCTACCCCATTTGGAATGTTTTTCCACTTCCAATTACATGGTATGCAACTGTAAATAGTGCCATTACAAAGTACAACTAGTCCCACAAAAAATAAGCCCTCATAATGCTATGTGAATGGAAAAATAAAAAGTTAGGACTATGGGAAGGCGGGGAGTGAAAAACTAAAACACAAAAAAGGAAAATATTAAGGTCCTGAAGGGGTTAAAGGGGTTATCCATTTTCATAAACAGCCCACCCATGTGCCGGGCCACTCACAGGTAATATACTTACCCTGCTTCCTGCGCCTCTCCTGTTCCTCGCACCACCAATGCTGCTTCTCCCTGTACACGGATTAAAATATTCGGTGTGGGGGGAGCAGCCAGTGGTAGGCGGGGATGGGGATGAGCCTCCCTAACATCCTCTGGGGCTCGCTGCACACCCATGAATTAGATCTGCCAGTATTCATGGTACTGGTTCTCTTTTGGCAAAAGAGATCAAATGAGGTGGGATATCTGCCTTTGGATCTTAAAACTACAGTAGTCTCTCTGAATCCATGTGAAAGCAATTATTATAACTTTGTATTTTGCTAAGAAAAACTATTGTTTCAAGGCTATTGCTTGTAAGCAAGTCGCATACGTGGCTCCACAGGAGTCAGCCAGTCTGGTATCTGAACCTTGACTCCAAAGCAGCATATACTTGGTGTCCCCTTCGGTATGCCCACCACAGGAAGTGCATGGAACTTTCAATCACAACTAGTGTTGATCACGAATATTTGAATTGCGAATTTTAATCGTGAATATCGGCACTTCAAGAATTCGCGAATATTTAGAATATCTCAAAATATATTCGTAATCGCGAATATTCATTTTTTTAAATACCAGTCTATGTGAATTTGTATGCAAATGTTATGCAAATTTTTTACTGCGAATTTTCGCAATCAAGAAAATAATGCCTGAAGATCAGGAATTCGCGAATTCGCGGATATATGGCAAATATTCGCCCAAATATTTGCGAAATATCGCAAATTCGAATATTGCCCCTGCCGCTCATCACTAATCACAAGTTCAACCAATCAGTGTTGGGCATAGGTTACAGTGGGATCATAACTGAAAGAAGCATCATGCTTGAAAGCCCACTCATAGCACGTTGAACAACACAATGGGCTCTATCATTTTGTATTTTCTGGCATTCTCAGCGTTTCTAAGAGTTACCTGCCTGATCTGTTGCTGAGAAAAACTTAGGCCTCTTTCACACGGGCGTTGCGGGTGCACTCCGGCAAACAGCGCGGGTGCGTTGCGGGAATCGCCGCGATTTTTCCCTGCGAGTGCAAAGCGCTGTCATGCGTTTTGCACGCGCGGGAGAAAAATCGGCACTTTTGGTACCCAGACCCGAACCTACACTTCTTCACAGAAGTGCATGTTTGGGTCAGAAATTGTCCCGCTGGTATTATTTCACATTATAACATAGTTATAATGTAAAATAATACCCTTGGCCATCTTCCTAATGTTGAACCCGGTGCAGAATGGGTTAAAAATAATAAACTAATCATAACTTACCTGGTCCATTTGATCGTGAAGCCCGGCATCCTCTCCGTTAGCTTTCTACTAGGAAAAGGACCTGTGAGGATGTCACATGGTCACATGGCCCAGTCACATGCTCCATCACCATAGTGAAATGGACCAGGTAAGTTATGATTAGTTTATTATTTTTAACCCATTCTGCACCGGGTTCAACATTAGGAAGATGGCCAAGGGTATTATTTTACATTATAACTATGTTATAATGTGAAATAATACTGAACCGGTTACACATCCCGATGGTTGCATAGCAACCATGCGGGAAAATCGCAACGCATCCGCACATGATTGCGGATGATTGCGATTTTCCCGCATCCCCATTCACTTCTATGGGGTCTGCGTTCCGTTAAAAACGCAGAAACTGGAGCATGCTGCGATTTTCACGCAACGCAGAAGTGATGCGTGAAAATCACCGCTCATGTGCACAGCCCCATAGAAATGAATGGGTCTGGATTCAGTGCGGGTGCAATGCGTCCTCCTCACGCATTGCACCCGCGCGGAAAACTCGCCCGTGTGAAAGGGGCCTTAAGGAAGAACTTGTATTAGCACCACGAACCAATGTTGTGAGGAGCCACTGAAAGGGTTCCTACTTAGTTTACATTACTGAATATATAATATCCAGGGCACATTCAAGATGCATAAGAATGCAACAGTCTTTATATTTCAATTCAATGTTTTCCACTCCCGTTAGTATAATACAAGTAACTCCAGATAAAGCAAATAACGACTGTTAAACCGTATATTATGATGCTAAGAAAGCCAGGCCTGAGTTTGTTGACACGTTTTAGCAGCTTGAGCAGAAGCATGAGGTATTCACTCAGCTTGCAGTTGGGCAAGAGATGGCTGAGTAGCCTCTCCAGCTAGTGATTAGTGATGAGTGGCATCGGCAATATTCGAATTTGCGATATTTTGCAAATTTTTGGACAAATATTCACCATAAATTGTCAAATTCGAGTATTTGTGAACTCCAGTCATTATTTACTTGATTGCGAAAAATCGTGATATATTTCGATAAAAATTTGAGAATTCGCTATCAACACTAAGGGGTAGGCAACTTTCCTATTGGTTGCTAGGGATGTTGCAAAGTGCTGATATTCGCGATAAATTTGCAGTAAACTTGCGATAAATTTGCGATTAGAATATTCGCAATAAACACTATTCACGAATACGAATATATAGCACTATATTCTAAATATTCGCAAATTCTCAAAGTGGCGATATTCACAATTAAAATTCGCGATTTAAATATTCCCGCTCAACACTACTAGTGATGCAGCTTTCCTCCTTACCTCTGGAGACTTCCCGCCAATTTAGGGATTCAGGGAATTCTCTTTGCCGGCATTTGAAAATTGAAGTTAGTTAACTTCAAATAGTCTAAGTTTACATCCTGAAGTTGTACTAAAAGCCAAGTTTAATACACTCCCAAAAGGTGAAATCAAAATCTCATGGATGCTGTGACTTTAAGCCTCCATTGGATTTCGTCTTACTATTCAAAACTTAATGTGGGTCCAAAGGATCTCACTGAAATCAGGACGATCAAATGGCAGTTGCCTTCGTTGTTCAAGAGTTAACGTATGATTGAAAACTTTAATATGAGACAAAAGAGCATAAGATCCACGTGGGATAATTTATCTAAACTGGTGGAAAAGAAAAATGAGGCAGTTGTCCTGACCTGAGAATCCAATCATATTTCAGCTCTCATCTTCCCAATGCCCTTTTGGAAAATTAATATAGTAACCTTATTGCCACTGTACCTTCCCATCTAGGATTATCTAGCAAAGTGCTACCTGCTAATGCCAGGTAAAATATAAAAAAATAAACTGCCAAAAATAAAAGTTTGGATCCTGGAGATTGCGCCAAAGACTGGCTTTATTCTGGTGCAATGCCCATTTTTGGCACAAATCCTGCTGTCTAATTACTTGAACTAACTGTATATTTACAGTATTGTGCCATATATATATATATATATATATATATACAGTTAGGTCCCTACTTATTTGGACAGAGACAACATTTTTCAAATTTTTGTTCTGTACATTTCCAAAATGGATTTTGAACAAAACAATTCCGATGCAGTTGAAGTTCAGACTTTCAGCTTTAATTCAGTGGGTTGTACAAAATGATTGCATAAAAATGTGAGGAACTAAAGCATTTTTTATACTCCATCCCTTCATTTCAGGGGCTCAAAAGTAATTGGACAGATTAAATAATTGTAAATAAAACCATTTGTTGGCAATGACTGCCTGAAGTCTTGAACTAATGAACATCACCAGACGCTGTTTCCTCCTTTAGAATGCTCTGCCAGGCATTTACTGCAGCGGTTTTCAGTTGCTATTTGTTTGAGGCCTTTCTGTCTGAAGTTTAGTCTTTAACAAGTGAAATGCATGCTCTATTGGGTTCAGATCAGGAGACTGACTTGGCCATTTAAGAATATTCCACTTCTTTGCTTTAATAAACTCCTGCGTTGCTTTGGCTTTATGTTGTGGGTCATTGTCCATCTGTATTATGAAATGCTGATCAATAAGTTTGGCTGCATTTGGCTGGATTTGAGCACACAGTATGTCTCTGAAAACCCTAGAATTCACCTGGCTGCTTCTGTCCTGTGTCACATCATCAGTAACGACTAGGGCCGGAGTGCCACTAGCAGCCATGCATGCCCAGGCCTTCACACTGCCTCCACCGTGTTTTACAGACGATGTGGTATGCTTTGGATCATGAGCTGTGCCATGCCTTCGCCATACTTTTTTCTTTCCATCATTCTGGTAGAGGTTGATCTTGGATTCATCTGTCCAAAGAATGTTCTTCCAGAAGTGTGCTGTTTTTATAAGATTTTTTTTAGCAAAGTCCAATCTAGCCTTCTTATTCTTAAGTAGAGATGTCCCGAACTATTCGCGGGCGAACAGTTCCCGGTGAACATCGCATGTTCGCCGCAGGGGGCAAACATATGCGATGTTCGGTCCGTCTCCAATACGTCATCATTGAGCAAACTTTGACCCTGTAACTCACAGTCAGCAGACACATTCCAGCCAATCTGCATATGCTCCCTGCCACACCCTCCCACCTCCTATCAAAAAGCAAGGACAGCATACATCTTAGATTCATTCTGAAGCTGCAGTGTTAGGCCTAATTCACACGTCCGCAAAATGTATCTGCATCCCATCCGCAATTTTGCAGAAGGGTTGCAGACCCATTCATTTCAAAGGGGCAGGAATGGATGTGGACAGCACACTATGTGATGTCCGCATCCGCATTTCCACATCCGTGTTTCCGCATCCGCGTTTCCGTTTCCGCAAAAAAATAGAAACATGTCCTATTCTTGTCCTCAATTGCGGACAAGAAAAGGCATGCTCTATATAGTGCCAGCAATGTGCGGTCTGCAAGATGTGGAATGCACATTGCAGCCGTCCGTGTTTTGCGAATCCGTGTTTCCGTGTTTCCGCAAAACACACTACGGACGTGTGAATTAGGCCTTAGAGCAGGGAGAGTGCTGCTGCTGCTGAATTAATAGGGAAAGCGTTAGCTAGGCCAGTGTTGCCTGCCAGTGTGTGTCAGGCCCACAGACTGTACTGTGCCCACTGCCAGTGCCCACCACTCATATCAGGTGGCACAGTACCTTGCAGATAAAAAAGTCATTTAATTTTTACCCTTTAATATAATTGCAGATGCCTGTCATTGTGTGTCAGGCCCATTGACTGTATTGTGCCCACTGCCCACCACTCATATCGGGTGGCACAGTACCTTGCAGATAAAGAAGTCATTTAATTTATACCCTTTAATATAATTGCAGTTGCCTGCCAGTGTGTGTCAGGCCCATTGACTGTATTGTGCCCACTGCCCACCACTCAAATAGGGTGGCACAGTACCTTGCAGATAAAAAAGTCATTAAATTTTGACCCTTTAATATAATTGCAGTTGCCTGCCAGTGAGTGTCAGGCCCACAGACTGCAATGTGCCCACTGCCAGTGCCCATCACTCATATCGGGTGGCACAGTACCTTGCAGGTAAAAAAGTAATTTACTTTTTACCCTTTAATATAATTGAAGTTGCCTGCCAGTGTGTGTCAGGCCCACCAGGCCCACAGACTGTACTGTGCCCACTGCCCACACTCATATAGCGTGTCACAGTACATTGCACGGCGCACGCGCAGTGACCTAAAATTCAAACGCAGTGGACCGAGCATGGGTCTTTTTCCATCTCCCGGTTCCAAAAATCTATTCACTACACCGGCCCTGGCCCTGATAAGGGACATAACAGAGATTAAACTGATAGGAATAGTACTTAGTTAACACTAGTTGCATTGGTGGCAAATTCCATTGCAAGTACCCAAAATTAGAAGGAAGCGGACAGAGCAAGCTTTTTTCTCTATCTCCCCATGCAAGCATTCAATTCAATACACGTCCCCTGATAGGGGACTTAACAGAGATTAAAATGGTAAGAATAGTAGTTCACACTATTTGTATTGGTGGCACAGTACATTGTGCGGCGCACGCGCAGTGCCCCAATTTGGAAGTAAGAGGACCGACCAATCATCTTTTTCCATCTCCCGGTTCCTAAAATCTATTCGATACACGTCCCCTAATAGGGGACATAACAGGGATTAAACTGATAGGAATAGTACTACTTAACACACCACTCACATAGGTTGGCACAGTACACTGCACGGCGCACACGCAGTGCCCCAAATTGAAAGGTAGAGGACCGACTAACCATCTTTTTCCATCTCCCGGTTCCTAAAATCCATTCCATACACCGGCCCCTGATATGGGACAAAACAGATATTAAACTGGTAAGAACAGATTTTTTTAATTTAAAAAAAAGAAGACAGCCTCTTCGGAGCTGGGTATTTTTTGTCCGCGTGGCTGTAATGGCTGTAAGCTCATGCGTCCTTTTGCAGAGGTGACAAACCTGGTCAGTAAAACCCAAGGCAACATCATCGACCTCATCCCATATGCGTTTTTTTCTGGAGCGTGCCCTGCGAAGAGTGCTGGATTAGGCTGTAGATGAGCATGAAGAGGAAGAGTTGTGGTCACCATCACCACCAGAAGCAGCCTTGTCATCGCCGATTGCTGGACCTGCGGCAACGCAGAGAGAGGAGTCTGAAGAAGAGTAGTCAGAGGAGGAAGGTGGCTTTGAGGAGGTGAAAGACCAACCACAGCAGGCATCCCAGGGGGCTTGTTGTCACCTTTCGGGGACCCTTGGTGTTGTATGTGGCTGGGTGGAGGAAGAAACCTTCAATGACGTCAGTGAAGACAAGGAACGGGACATGGCTAGCTTGATATCCAACCTTGTGCAAATGGGGAGTTTGGGGTTGTGCAAATGGACTGTTTGCGTTTGTTTGCGGTGCGTTAAACGGGGAGTTTGGTCTGTCAGAGTTTGGTCTGTCAACGTGAAGTGGGCATAACCTTTGACGCCCGGATAAGAGGTGGGTGCTTTGCGGGAAAATGCACGATTTTTCCGCGAGTGTGCAAACTTTTGTAATGCGTTTTGCCCGCGCGTGTTAAAAATCGGCATGTTTGGTACCCAGACCCGAACCCGGACTTCATCACTGAAGTTCGGTTTCGGGTTGAGTATTCTGTAGATTTTATTATTTTCCCTTATAACATGGTTATAAGGGAAAATAATAGCATTCTCAATACAGATTGCTTAGAAAAATGTGGATGGAGGGGTTAAAATTAAAAAATTAACTCTTAGGCCTCTTTCACACTTGCGTTGTGAGGATCCGGCGTGCACTTCCGTCGCCAGAAATGCCCGCCGGATCGGTCACAGCGCAAGACAACTGAAAGCATTTGAAGACTGCCCCATGCGCACAGACGGTAAGTATGCTTCTGCCCTGCCTCCCCACTACACTTTACCATGGCAGCCGGGACTTTAGCGTCCTGGCTGCCATGGTAACCATTCGCAAAAGCTAAACGTCGGGTCCGGCGATGCGCCAAAACGATGTTTAGCTTAATGCCAGATCCGGATTAATGCACTTCAATGGGCATTAATTCCAGATCCGGCTTTATGGCATGTCTTCCGGATTTTTGGACGGAGACAAATCAGCAGCATGCTACGGTTTTGTCAACGTCCAAAAAACGTTCACATACTGAACGGAAGACATCCTGATGCATCCTGAACGGATTTCTTTCCTGATCAATATCTTTCCGTCTTAGAGCCCCGAGGACGGAACTCTAGAACGGAAAGATAAAACGCAAGTGTGAAAGAGTCCCTAGCCACTTGATCGCGTAGTTGCGATCTCTTCTTCATTCATCAGCTGCCGTCTAAAGGACCTGTGATGAGGTCACTGAGCTCATCACATGGTCCAATCACATGGTCCATGGACCATGTGATGGACCATGTGATTGGACCATGTGATGTGACGTCACCACAGGTCCTTTAGATGGCTGCGAATGCTTGAAGAAGACAGAAGAGATCGGCAACTACGCAATCAAGTGGCTAAGGTGAGTTAAGTTTTTTATTTTTAACCCCTTAAGCCACATTTTACAAAGCATTCTGTATTGAGAATGCTATTATTTTCCCTTATAACCATGTTATAAGAGAAAATAATAAAGATCGGGTCCCGTCTCTTAGCAACCATGCGGGAAAATCGCACTGCATCCGCACTCGCTTGCGGATGCTTGCGATTTTCCCGCAGCCCCAATATAGAGCAGCACAATATAGAGCATGCTGTGATTTTCACACAACGCACAAGTGATGCGTGAAAATCACCGCTCATGTGCACAGCCCCATAGAAATGAATGGGTCCGTATTCAGTGCGGGTGCAATGCGTTCACCTCACACATTGCACCCGCGCGGAAAACTCGCCCGTGTGAAAGGGGCCTTACACCACCTGATCGATACAACATCATACCTGATCGTATACACACACTGGATGTTTTAAATCACGTTATTCCAAACAATTTAGGAATGTTAGGTGATTTATGCCCTTTATGGATTAAAACCCGACTCTGCATCAATGCAATTTTCCATGGGAGTTTTGCCATGGATACCCCTCCAGCATGTCATAGTCCAGGTGTTAGTCCCCTTGAAACAGCTTTTCCATCACTATTGTGGCTAGAAAGAGTCCCTGTGGGTTTTAAAATTCGCCTGCCTATTGAAGTCTATGGTGGTTCGCCCGTTCGCGAACATTTGTGGAAGTTCGCTTTCGCCGCTCGCGAACGGAAAATTTTATGTTTGCGACATCTCTATTCTTAAGGCTTATGAGTGGCTTGCACCTTGCAGTGAACGCTCTGTATTTACTTTCATTCAGTCTTCTCATTATGGTAGATTTGGATATTGATAAGCCTGTATCCTGGAGTGTGTTGTTCACTTGGTTGGCTGTTGTGAAGGGGTTTCTCTTCACCATGGTAATTATTCTGCGATCATCCACTACTGTTGTCCTCCGTGGGCATTCAGGTCTTTTTGCATTGCTGAGGTCACCAGTGCTTTCTTTCTTTCTCAGGATGTACCAAACTGTAGATTTTGCCACTCCTAATAGTGTAGCAATTTTTCGGATGGGTTTTTTCTGTTTTCGTAGATGAAGGATGGCTTGTTTCACCTGCATGGAGAGCTCTTTTGACCGCATGTTTACTTCTTAGTAAAATCTTTAAAATGCAAGCACCACACCTCAAATCAACTCCAGGCCTTTTATGTGCTTAATTGAGAATGAAATAATGAAGGAATTGCCCACACCTGCCCATGAAACAGCCTTTGAGTCAATTGTCCAATTATTTTGGTCCCTTTAAAAAACAGGTTGCCACATGTAAAGGAGCTGAAACTCGTAAACCCTTCATTCAATTTTAATGTGGATATTATTGGATGAAAACTAAGAGTCTGAACTTTATGTCCATGTATATAACTATAACTAGAATATATTTTAGTAAACAGGTAATAAAAAAAATAGTGGCAGTGTCCAAATATATATGGACCTAACTGTATATATACATATATATATATATTTATAAAGCTGAGTGTATGTGTATATGTCCGCTAAAGGAATTCGCACCGTCGCATTCACAATCACGAAATTTGGCACACAGGTACATCAGGTGTCCGGGAAGGTTTCAGCTCTCTGGGATTTACTATTCCTGGGATATTCCCAAAACATGCATTAGCCAATAGAAGCCTGGTCACATGACTCTTATCAGCCAATAGAAGCTCGCTGGCAGTTCGTCTCCACACACACAGTTTTACTCCAGGTAACGATAACAACCCAGCCATGTTTCTTCAGTGCTGTAGAGGAGCTTTAAATGAAATCTGTCACCAGGATAATCGCTATTGAAGTAAAGCCATGGCCTAATAGCACTTATTACCTTATTTCCTGAGGCGTCCATAACAACTCTGTGGATGACACTGTTAAGGGAGCAGAGTGCTGTGGAGGTCACAGTTCAGGGGGCAGGTAGGGTGGCCATTTAAGTCATCCTTAAAACCCCAGACAGTGCTAAGCCACGCCTATGATCCAGTTAGGCCATGCCCCTCCCACTCCTCAGCCGACAGGGATTGACAAAATGAAGTTAAAATCAATGGTATTTTTCTCCATGCAGCTCACATTCAGACAGCATAGTACTACTGTCTTAGAGTAAGCTTTTCAAAAGGACACTACCCCCCACTCAGCCAGAAGGGATTTAATAAAAATTAAGTTAAAAATCAATTTCTAGGTTCCGCTAAGCCACATCCCAATCCGGTTAGGCCATGATCCCTCCCACTCCTCATCCGACAGGGAAAAAAATGAAGTTAAAAATCAACTTCTGTCAACTGCAGGGGTGGGAGGGATGGTGACTTTTTCCCTGCAGCTCACACACAGACAGAACAGTGCTGCTGTCTTGGGGTGAGCTGTTCAAAAGTACATGCCTCTAATCCAGCTAAGCCACACCCCTGACCCAGTTAGACCACTGCCACTCCCCCTCCGCAGCCAACAGGGATTGCCAAAATGAAGTTAAATATCAACTTCTGTCTGCTGCAGAGGGAAGGGACAGTGTCTTTCTCTCTGCAGCTCACTCTCAGACAGGACAGTGCTGCGGTCTTTGGGTGAGCTGTTAATAAGGCCATGCCCCTATCCGATTAGGCCACGCCCACTTTCACTCTTCAGCCGACAGGGATTGAAAAAATGAAGTTAAAATCAACTTCTAGGTCCTGATAAGCCACAACCCTGACCTTGTTAGGCCCCTCCCCCTCCCCCTATGCATCCGAAGGAAGTTAAAAATAAACTTCTGTCAGCTGTAAGGGTGGGAGTGAGGGTGACTTTCTCCTTGCAGCTCATGCTCAGTCAGCACAGTGCTGCTGTCTGAGAGTGAGCTATTCAAAATGACATCCCTGTGTCCATCCAGGCCTGCGCCAGACGGAGGACATGTAATCTGAAAGCCGGTCTATCCGGCCTAAAACTGGACCTCTGGCCACCCTAGGGTCAGGCTACTGTGGAGGTCACAGTTAAGGGAATGGTCCGCTATGGAGGTTAGTGTTAAGGAGCAGATTGCTGTAAAGGCCACTGTTAGGGGGAGGGCCCCTGTGGAGGTTACTCTCAAGGGGGTAGTGTGCTGTGAAACTCACTGTTAAAGGGGAAGACTGCTGTAAAGGTCAAAGTTAAGGGGGTGGGCTGCTGTGGAGGTCCCATTATAAGGCACGGGGCACTGTGGGGGTCAGTGTTAAGGGGTGGGGGGCTGTGGAGGTCACTGTTAAGGGGCAGGGTGCTGTAGATGTCGCTGTTATAGTGGATACTGTCGATATCTTTTAACACCACACCCAAATATTAAATGAAATAGATGAAATATAGCCGGTCGAAGCTGGATACTTCAGCTAGTATATATATATATATACACTAAAGAGAAAAGGGGGTGGTTGGCTCACTAGCTGACCAAATGGTAAGGTGCTCAAATCAATATGTCTAACCCAGACATGAAAAAGGTACTCTATATATGTACATCAGGAAGTACAGAGAGATACTATAAAGGTATCTAAAAAATTCGGAATTTATTGTATAAACAGGAATATAAAACGTCAAACAGAATAAATGATGATATTTAAAAAGTATATCAGTAATAATACTATTATTCAACATCCATATAATTAATGGTGCAATGAGCCATAAACATGTGTAAAAAATGAATATTGAACACATATAAGTTATAATAGTTCTTTTGTTTTTAGAGCCTAGCGTTATAATAGATAGCCTGAAGGCACTGTAATTGCCCTTATTGGTATAAATCACCTTATAGCAATATTATAGAGGATTCTGGCTTTATTTTTATGTCTCACAAATTAATTTGATATGGCAGAAATAAAAGGCAGTTTCTATTGTGGTGTATGTCCAAAGTAGATTCTGGTTTTCTGTATATGTCCCACAAATAAAGAGGCTTATATTAATGTAGCAAAAATGTCCGGAATTCACAATGTAAATAAATGTAGCGCTGATGTCACATTCGCTGTAATCAAGAGGGGGAATTTACCGGCAGTACATTTTTAAGGCTAAAGGAATTTTGTGATATGCGGCCAATCCTTATTGTACACTTATGCAGAGGTTACCTGGTTCTCTTCTTGTGAGTGATCAACCTCCGGTACTGACTGCGGCGAGCCAAGTACCAGACCGTGGTATGGAGGGATCTTACCTCAGATAGTGTCTCTGCTGTGCGGTGTGTACCAGGATGCCTGCGATGTCTCTGTGAGCGCGTTGTAAGCTTTCCTTCAGCGTTGTCTGCTGTCCCTCCTTACATGCTGTGCAGTCTTATCAGAGTTAGTATAAGTGAAGTCCGTATCTGTAGCAGAGCGCTCCATGGTTATCACCAATACTGGATCTTTATCTGAAGTATATAATTCACAACGTAAAGGGGGTCTTTCCAAACCATACGTGTTTCAGGACTCTAAACTGGTCCCTTCATCAGTGGTAAAGTCCCCTGAATGTTGGCTCATCCTTATTATACCTTCTGTCTAAGTTTAGTGTGGGTCATGTCTAAAAGGTGGACTAGATCCCTATTCAATAGTAATATATAATGTGTGGGTAAAATATCCTACTGGATTTTATAAAACATATCAAAGGAGAAAGACAGGAAGGTAGATCATAAAAATATATATATATATATATATATATATATATATATACAAATTAAATGGTAAATAATTTAGGTCCAGAGCCTAGTTTCATGTAGATAAATAGAATTATTTAAGATTGAATATAGCTCTTTATTATTTACTTAGGTGGATGCAATAATCTTATATTTCTAAGAGGTTTTTTTACAACAAAAAAAAAAGGGTGCCAGGAGAGTTATAATATATGGGTATGAATGTATTAAAAGAAATGGGAGCAAATGGCTGTCACTGTGTGCAAGGTTAAGCGGTAGCTTGAATGTGGAATGTGCTGTCCTGCCACCAGTTAAAAGTGTAGCTGCAACTCCAGAAGATGCCATTTTGACAGGAGCAAATTGATTTTCCTGTTCCACCTGGAGCATCAAGGAAAACAATGCCACCTTTGTTGGTTCCAGTGAAACTTAAAATTTGGTTGTAGGCATCTCTTTGGTCTGGTACCAACAGTGGCTTGTTGTGAGAGACAAATGCTGTCAGTTCATTAATGTTGTAGTTTGTTTTGATGTAAATCTCCCTGGACATTTGGTTAGCTTCATAATCTCTTGATGGAGTAGGTAAGCCAAGAAGCTGTAATGTTTTTCAGGACATTGACTTGCTCTGGTCTTCAAGGACAATTAAGGCTTTGTTGAAAATTTCTTCAGTGAAGTTGATAAGATGCTGAGGATTTTCCCTTCTAACCTGCATGAGGATGTCTTCACTGAGATCAGGTTTGCACTTTGTCCAAATCTCAAGAGGATTTGAAATATTACAGGTTGTTAGAAGAATAGCAAAGAGGTGTCTCAGTCGATTTGGTGTTTGTGTGGCTGCTGCTTTACTGAGGGTCATGTCCCAGTGTCCGTCATTTTACAGAAGTCCTCGTCTTTGGCAAGCTTCCCTTAATGTTTCAACAATATTGTTCTCCGACAGTCTTCTGGGCAGAAAATGATGTTGGGCCCTTGACAACATGAAGTAACATGTGTAGGTAGAAACACTCTGCATTTGACGGATGAACAGTGTAGAAACGAACAATAGTATAATTTGCTTTGACCCCTGGATGGCCTTCAACATCAAGCCCTTGTTTCCTCTGTTCCAGTGTTTTTCTCCATGAGTTCCAAGTGTAGTACTTTGGTAGATCACAGTAGAGAATTGTTTTTGCAAATGTATCTTGTTAACACAGTTAACCGCTACAGGACCGCCTAACGCAGGGATGCGTCCTGCGGGCGGCCCTGTAGCTCTGATACGACGCATCGGCGCGCCATCTCGCGAGACGCGAGATGACGCGAGGACGCGCCCGCACATGCGCAATGCGCGCCATCGGCGCGCTCGCATGTAGTTATACTACAGCCTGCCAGCGCCGATCGTGCGCTGGCAGGCTGTATATGGCAGAAAAATCGCAGATCAGACGTTGTTCTGTGAACAGCGTCTGATCTGCTGCTGCCCGCTTCTCTGGTGGTCCCTTTGCTTGGGACCACCAGAGAAAAATATCAAAGTGCACCAATCACCACACAGCCCCCACCGCCCCCACCCCCACCTTGCGGACAAGAATAGGACATGTTCTATACTTTTGCGGATCTCCAGTACGGATCCGCAATTACGGATCCGAGCGGGACAAAGTCTGTCCCCATAGAATTGAATGTATCCACAATTCTGTTCCGCAAAATTTTGCGGAACAGAATTGCGGACGCTGAATGAGGCCTTAGGGTCCCTTAGCGATCGCAGCTTTATAGCTTTTCCCTCTTTTTTTTGCACATTTTTAGAGATTTTTTCATCCACATTGATCAATGTGAATGGAAAAATCTGTGACGTTCATTTTTTTCTTTCAGCGCAGAGGCTGAACGGAAAAAAAAATTCTCATTACCCGTATGGTCAATATAAGGAGAATCGCAAAAACTCCTAATTCTGGCCATACGTGTAATGATTGCGGAGACCCTCAAATGCCAGGGCAGTACAAACACCCCACATGTGACCCCATTTTAGAAAGAAGACACCCCAAGGTATTCCGTGAGGGGTATGGTGAGTTCATGAAAAATTTTATTTTTTGTCACAAGTTAGTGGAATGTGAGACTGTAAAAAAAAAAAAAAAAAAAATACCATTTCCGCTATCTTGTGCCAAATTTTTTTTTTCTGTAAACTCGCCATGCCCCTCACGGAATACCTTGGGGTGTCTTCTTTCCACAATGGGGTCACATGTGGGGTATTTATACTGCCCTGGCATTTTAGGGGCCCCTAAAGCGTGAGAATCCAAATGCGTAAAAATGTCCTGTGAAATCCTAAAGGTACTCATTGGTTTTAGGGCCCCTTTGCGCATCTTGACTGCAAAAAAGTGTCACACATGTGGTATCGCCGTACTCAGGAGAAGTAGGGCAATGTGTTTTGGGGTGTATTTTTATATATTCCCATACTTTGTGTGAGAAATATCGCTGTAAACGACAACTTTTTAAAATTTTTTATTCAAATGCCAGGCAGTATAAATACCCCACATGTGACCCCATTTTGGAAAGAAGACACCTCAAGGTATTCGCTGAGGGGCATAATGAGTCCATGAAAAATTAAACTTTTTGTCAAAAGTTAGCGGAAAGGGAGACTTTGTGAGAAAAACAATAAAAATCAATTTCCACTAACTTGTGCCAAAAAAATCTTCTATGAACTCGCCATGCCCCTCACGGAATACCTTGGGGTGTCTTCTTTCCAAAATGGGGTCACATGTGGGGTATTTATACTGCCTGGCATTTTAGGGGCCCTAAAGCGTGAGAAGAAAAATGCGTAAAAATGCCCTCCTAAAAGGTACTCATTGGTTTTAGGGCCCCTTTGCGCATCTTGGCTACAAAAAGTGTCACTCATGTGGTATCGCCGTACTCAGGAGAAGTAGGGCAATGTGTTTTGGGGTGTATTTTTACATATACCCATGCTGCGTGTGAGAAATATTGCTGTAAATGACAACTTTGAATAAAAAATTTAAAAGTTGTCGTTTACAGCGATATTTCTCACACGCAGCATGGGTATATGTAAAATACACGCCAAACCACATTGCGCCACTTCTCCTGAGTACGGCGATACCACATGTGTGACATTTTTTGCAGCCAAGATGCGCAAAGGGCCCTAAACCAATGAGTACCTTTAGATTTCACAGGGCATTTTTATGCATTTAGATTCTCACACTTTAGGGGCCCCTAAAATGCCAGGTGAGTATAAATACCCACATGTGACCCCATTTTGGAAAGAAGACACCCCTAGGTATTCTGTGAGGGGCATGGTGAGTCCACAGAATTTTTATTTTTGGCACAAGTCAGTGGAAATTGTTTTTTGTTTTTTTAATTTTGTTTTTACAAAGTCTCATATTCCACTAACTTGTGACAACAAATAAAATTTTACATGAACTCACCATACCCCTCACAGAATACCTTGGGGTGTCTTCTTTCCAAAATGGGGTCACATGTGGGTATTTATACTGCCCTGGCATTTTAGGGGCCCCTAAAGCGTGAGAAGAAGTCTGGAATCCAAATGCGTAAAAATGCCCTGTGAAATCCTAAAGGTACTCATTGGTTTTAGGGCCCTTTGCACTCAAGCTGCAAAAAGTGGCACACATGTGGTATCGCCGTACTCAGGAGAAGTAGGGCAATGTGTTTTGGGGTGTATTTTTATATATACCCATACTTTGTGTGAAAAATATCTTTGTAAGCGACAACTTTTAAAAATTTTTATACAAAGTTGACAATTTACAGAGATATTTCTCTCACTCAACATGGGTGTATGTAAAAATACACCCCAAAACACATTGCCCTACTTCTCCTGAGTACGGCGATACCACATGAGTGACACTTTTTGCAGCCTGGGTGCACAAAGGGCCCAAATTCCAACGAGTACCTTTAGGTTTTACATGGCGGCTCACAATTTAGCCCCGCCCAAAATGCCAGAACAGTAAACACACCCCACAAATGACCCCATTTCGGAAAGTAGACACCCCAAGGTATTCACTGAGGGGCATAGTGAGTCCGTCTGAGATTTATTTTTTTTTGCCAGAAGTTATCAGAAATTGAAACTTTTTTTTTTTTTTCTCAGAAAGTGTCATTTTCCGCTAACTTGTGAAAAAAATGAAATGATACATGAACTCACCAAGCCCCTCCGCGAATACTTTGGGGTGTCTTCTATCTAAAATGGTGTAATTTGGGGTATATTTATACTATCCTGGCATTCTAGCACCTGAAGAAACATGACAGGTGCTCAGAAAGTCAGAGCTGCTTCAAAATGCCGAAATTCACTTTTTGCACCATAGTTTGTAAACGCTATAACTTTTACCCAAACCAATAAATATACACTTATTGGATTTTTTTATCAAAGACATGTAGAACAATAAATTTAGAGAAAAATTTATATAGAAATGTAGTTTTTTTTGAAAAATTTTACAACAGAAAGTGAAAAATGTCATTTTTTTGCAAAAATGTCGTTAAATTTTTATTAATAGCAAAAAAAGTAAAAATGTCAGCAACAATGAAATACCACCAAATGAAAGCTCTATTAGTGAGAAGAAAAGGAGGTAAAATTAATTTGGGTGGTAAGTTGCATGACGGAGCAATAAACGGTGAAAGTAGTGTAGTGCGGAATTGTAAAAAGTGGCCTGGTCATTAAGGGTGTTTAAGCTAGGGGGGCTGAAGTGGTTAAAAAAATGCGAAGAGGGTCGTCTTAGGTGTTGTTAGGAGCTGTTGGCGCAAGTTTGCGCAATCAAAATAAATCCTCTGTCCATTTTCCAAGTAAACACTGAGATGCACAACTGGTGGGTAGCGCTCATGAATGGAGAACCCTAGTATTCTCCAAACAGCTTCATTGCTACTGATGTACCTGTCGATCTGGAATGCCTGCACTTCATCAAGAGTTCGAAAACTGCTTGATCACTTTCTTTGTGGACATATTTGCATATGTACTTGATTGATTCCACAGAGTGGCAATATTCAACTTTGATGTGGCACGGAAAATTTTTGAGAGCAAAGGGTCGTAAGGCACCACCCACTTGTTGTCAATTTCTATCTCTTAGAGTTACATTCCAACACATATTTTGAGCTTTGCTGTGAAGCCACCATCCCCTGCTTATATTCTTCGGTATACTGGATATCCATCTTGTCCTGTTTGTGTTTCTTGGACCAGGTTTCGTGGGTATTTCTTTGAACACCTGCCATAAACCATGCAGGGAGAATTTTTATTGAGGTTCCCACACGGACCATGGATCATGTTCTTGGTGATGATGTCAAACAGCAACAGGTCATTCTGAGTGTCTGGCAATTCGGCACTGATGATATTGTCAATTTTGCTGGGCTGTATTTTTGCTTCAGCCAGATTAAGATATGGGCATGAGGAAGGCCTCTTTTTCTCCATTCGACTGAATATATCCAGCACTGTGTCTCACCATAAATGTGTGCTTTTGTGATGAGATGAATAATTTTTGTGAGTTTCCTTTGGAAAACCCGAGCAATGATGTCATGGCGATTCAATGTTTTCTGGCCTGGCCACAGTTCCCCTTGGATTTCCTTCCAAGCAGGGTTGCAAGTGAAGGTAATAAAAAGATCTAGATGGCCATACTTTCTCACGTAAGTCATTGCATCCTGCGTGTATACATGCATGTGTCGTGGGCTTCCAGTGACAGTTGATTAAAGAATGACCATTTTACCCAACTCGTATGGATCAGCATCATTTGCCACAGCATCTCTAAGGTGAATGTATTCCTTGGCTCTGAGCTTCTTTTGATTTAGTCGGATATACGGAATACGCTCACTCTCAGTCTTTGCATACATGTCAACATTGAATTGCTGGAAGAGGTGTCTGCATTTCAGGATGTGATTTTCCTCAGCAACTCTTGCCAAGATCCTATAGGCATAGAGGTTCATGGCAGACACTTTTTTCCCTAAAGGGTTGCCTGTTGCAGAATCTGTCTGAGGTATTTCAAAGTGATAGCCATTCTGTCCCTGCCAAAAGATAATTGGATATTGCAGTGCATCATAGGACCATCGAGTTTCTGCCACCCGTTGCAAAGTGTTGTTCCTTTTCTGAAGCACAATGTCATGGCTTTGAAACTCAATACCCACAACCAAGATAGCTACCACATCAAATGTGGGGGCATTGAAACAACGTTGATGCTCACCTTGTGGTGTTTTGTCAGCTCTAATTACAACTTTGTAATCGTCACTTGGCCTGCATTCAAGTGCAGTCTTGAAAAGTTGAGCATATGGATTGTTCAAGTGAAAGAACTGCTGCAAGTTAGTGACAATATAAAGGCGAGTGTTCAGAATTAAAGAGTATCTCTGTTGAGCCTCTGCTTCTGCATTTCCCATAAAGTAGAGTTGAAGAAATTAAGGTTCTTCTCCTTGTAATGGAAGCAGTGAGCCAATTGAGTGGTAAATCTGTCCTTGAACTTTGAACGTTGGCATAAATCCTGTTGTAAAAATGTCTCTTGTTGCTCCAAATGATGTCATTTGGAAGCAGGAGTTGTATACCCTGATGTTGTCCAGGAAATGCTTTGATGTTGCAGTAGTGCCTGTCATCAGAGACTTCAGGGGATCTTGTGGTGACAGGAGAGGTGGAAGTTTTACCTTGCCATTTGCACAGCATAAACCTGGCGGTTCATCTTTTCACTTCAGGGCATTGCAGTACATGCATACCACATCCATTTTTCCTATGTTAATTATTGGATTATCCTGATAGTTGATGTCTGATTGGTAACAAAAGGCAGAGTGTTTCAAATTTTCTACCTTTTCCTGTGTCCTGGTGGAAGCAACTCCGATTCTCATATTGGTAAGTCTTGCTTCTCTCTGCTAAGATGTTTCAGTGGCCCTTGAGGAAGCAGCTCTTGTTCTCATGTCTGTAAGTCTTGCTTCTCTCTGCTGAGATGTTTCAGTGGCCCTCGAGGAAGCAGCTTTTGTTCTCTTGTCTGTAAATCTTACTTCTTTCTGCTGAGATGTTTCAGTGGCCCTTGAGGAAACAGCTCTTGTTCTCATGTCTGTATGTCTTGCTTCCCTTTCTTCACATTGGTCATTGGCCCATAATGGGGCTTTTCTCTTAGCGTCTGACAACAATCGTCCAATCAAATTCCTTTTCTTACGGGGCATTATTCTCTATAATTGACAGTATATAAAACCCCAGAGAATTAGTATACACTTAAGGTCATGTGAGTTACATCAGCCTCTACAACAAGGTTGGCTAAACAACTTCCACATTAGCTTCTTATACTAAGAATGTCCTTTTGACTAGGTCACCAGCCAGCCGAGCAGCAGCCACTACCAATGTGGTTCCATGGAATAGCACAGAGATGTGTTACCAATGCATGTCAGTGGAAGCTTTGCATATACTGTCGGTGGAGGCTGTGTAAATACGGTCAGTGGAGGCTGTGTATATACAGTCAGTGGAGATTGTGTATATACTGTCAGTGGAGGCTGTGTATATACTGTCAGTGGAGGTTGTGTATATACTGTCAGTGGAGGTTGTGTATATACTGTCAGTGTAGGTGCTGTATATATACTGTCAGAGGAGGTAGTGTATATACTGTTAATGGAAACTCTTTACATATATATATATATATATATATATATATATATATATATACTGTTAGTGGATGCTGTGTATATGGGGGTTTGCTTAGTTGGACCTAAAAGTAGATGTTTAACATCATTTTTTCAATCCCTGTTGGCTGAGTGGAATGGGGTGTGACCTAACTGGATCAGGGGCGTGTCCTTTTGAACAGCTCACTCTAAGACAGCAGCACTGTGCTGTCTGAGTATGAGCTTCAGAGAGAAAACCACCCTCCCTCCCACCTCTGCAGCTGACAGAAGTTAATTTCTTCATTTTGACAATCCCCATCGGAGGGGGGCATGACTTAGTGTGAACTGGGGGTGGGGTTTTAAAGGTGACTTAAATGCCCCCCTACCTGCCCCCTGAACTGTAACCTCCACAGAGCCCTGCCCCTTTAAAACTGACCTGCAGCAGTGAAGAGAAATGGCTTGGTTGCTATGGAAACCACAGGAAATAAGGTACTAAGTGATATTAGGCCATGGCTTTACTTCAATAGCGATTATCCTGGTGACAGATTTCCTTTATATCTACATTTCCTTTTCATCTACAGCAGTGAAGAAACATGGCTGGGTTTTTATTGTTACCTGGAGTAAAACTGTGTGTGTGGAGACGGACTGACAGCGAGCTTCTATTGGCTGATAAGGGTCATGTGACCAAGCTTCTATTGGCTAATGCATTTTTTGGGAATATCTCTGGAATGGTACTCATAGAGCTGGGACACCTGATGTACCTGTGTGCCAAATTTCGTGATTGTAAATGCGATGGTGCGGATTCCTTTAGCGGACTTACACGCATCCATCCATACACTAAGCTTTATATATTAGAAGATAGAGATAGATAGATAGATAGATAGATAGATAGATCGATAGATAGATAGATAGATAGATAGATAGATAGATAGATAGATAGCCCTCTGATAGTGGCTGATAACACAGTGTGTCAGAACTGAAATGTGGTGTATGGGGGCACACCTATCCAAACCGAGCGAGTGCTGGCAGCAGTGTAAACCAACAGACCAAAATATATAAACAAAGAACACTGCACACAAGAATGCCGCACATCAAAAATATAATATTAATTATGTAAATGTATTATTTAAAAGCACAAAGCATGACACACGACAAAAAAGGCTAAAAACATTGTATACAATGAGTCACCACCAGTGTGGATATATGGTCCAACACTGGCACCTACCACTAGGCCCTATCACAGTGACCCCATGGTACAACCCCAAACATGTGGCTCACAGTGGATAATCTGAACCACGATCAACAAAAGACAATATCTGCATTGGAGAGTCCACAAGAGCTGTAATACTTATCACAATAGCATAGTAATGCACGGGTCGAAGGTGGTGGGGCAAAACAAGCTCAACGCGTATCGCTGGTACACAGCCGGCTTCCTCAGGAGTGTCACCTTCACTGATATCCAAGTAGCCTTATTTAAGCGTCACATAATAGACAAAATAATAATCACCTGTTAGGCCCAAATTATGACGGGGAGAGAACCGCCCACCGCTCAACCCCTCCCTGGTCCCGCGGCATGGAAGGAGCGCCCCAAAGATGGCGCACCGCCGGACACCGCCAGCAGCGCGAACAACGAGGCGCGCAGGAAGGGCGTCACGCGGATGGCGTGCGCCCGTGACGTAGGCCGGAAGTGAACGCCGAGCTGCGTTCCATGGGACGGAAGTGCAGCTCATGCGTGTCACTGCCGGACGTCACCTGATGCGGAGGAGGTCCGCGCCCAGCCCATGCACAGAAAGAACAGTGGAGCCGATTATAAGGATGCGCAAAATATGATTTAAGATTAGCAAATCACAAACCACTTGATTGTTTAAATCGATCTATGTATGACAAATAGAAATAAAAACATGAACTGTAACCTTCACAAAGCCCTGCCCCTTTAAAGCTGACCTGCAGCAGTGAAGAGAAATGGCTTGGTTGTTATGGAAACCTCAGGAAATAAGATACTAAGTGATATTAGGCCATGGCTTTACTTCAATAGCGATTATCCTGGTGACAGATTTCCTTTATATCTACATTTCCTTTTCATCTACAGCAGTGAAGAAACATGGCTGGGTTTTTATTGTTACCTGGAGTAAAACTGTGTGTGTGGAGACGGACTGACAGCGAGCTTCTATTGGCTGATAAGGGTCATGTGACCAAGCTTCTATTGGCTAATGCATTTTTTGGGAATATCTCTGGAATGGTACATCTCATAGAGATAGCCCTCTGATAGTGGCTGATAACACAGTGTGTCAGAACTGTTAAATAATATGATATTTATTTATAATGTTTTAAATAAGAGATGGTTCTATTAGCCGGGGAGATGGACACGGTGCACTAGTCATGACGTAGCTCCTAGTCACTTGATAAATATTGTAAATGTTACAGACAGGCACTCGACACCCGGTGTCATCACAGAGTAAAATGTTTTAATTATGCCCATAAAAAAACACAAATACAAATATACATATACTGTAGGTCCTATAAATTATTCAAAAATGGTCTAAAAATGTCACTAAGACCACGACAATCAGGAATTTAAGTAGCTCACTTATTTATTAGATTGCCACACACTTGCATAAACATTATTTGTATAACAAACAATGTGGTGGTCTCAGAGCCACACGACCCCAATCAGTTGCAATATGCTATGCGGGCAATAGTGTGGAGGAAAACACACAGGTATTACTATAAATACTCAATGTCTCTGTATAATAGTAAATGTCCAGCAAGTTGTTGTCCGAATTATCACACAATTCCCCAGATACTGATATAATGTTTTGTTTTTAGAAAACAATCGATGGACCAATATCAATATCAATATGCCTCCTTCATATCCTGCCAATTAGGGATTCCATACATTTCATTTTAGTCCTCTATACAGAGTCTAGAGGACTTTATAGGGTTATTTGGTGCAGTTAATAAACCAGTTGTTCAAGTACTCACTGTTTATAGAGTCAGCGCATAAGTCAGGGCTCCCAGTGGCATCCCACTCGTAGTAGGGAGCAACGTCTGTCTCTTACCTGCTCTTGGCTGTATGGTGTGGTACAGTGTTTTAAATTCCACTTACTCCCTGCCGTCCTTCAATCACCGAATCCTCTGTGTGATCCCGTGTGCCTCTGCAACGCTCCCAGTAATAGGATCTGCTTGTTCCGGTCCACCAGATCCAGATGATTTCGGAGTTCCTGGTACAGCAGTCTGGAGCAATAGTCTGGAGAGATTGTTACCGCTTACTTGCACAACCACACCATAAATGGATCCTTTGTTGTTTCTGCTAGCAGGTGAAAATAACTTATCGCAGGTGCTTCAAAGGCTGAGTATATATTACTAGATGCGTTTTGAGGTTTAAGTAGTAACTGACCTCTTCCTCAGTGGTATCTCAGCCTCAAGAAACAACCCCCTTTTTTATACCTCACTTCCCATATTACAGGGCAAAATCAAAAAGCCAAACTGGAACCTCACTTATGCTGATCTTTAATTTTTCACCATTTTCTTTAGTATCACAGTATTGAAGAACAGCCCTTACCCTGGGAACACACTTCGCGTGTTCCCAGGGCGCGCATACGACGCGCGCTTCTGCCGCGAAGTGGCTGTTTTATGGAAGCGCGCGTCATATGCGCGCTCCCATAATAGAATATGGGTTGGATCGCGCGTGCTGCCGCGCGATAGTCACGGCAGCCGACACGATCGCGTAGGGCGTTTTACAGCGCGCTCGGCCGCGCTGTAAAACGCTGACATGTGAACCATGCACATAGGGATGCATGGCTTTTCACATGTTGAGCGTTTTTCAGCGCGTATGAACGCGCTGAAAAACGCTCAGGTGTGTTCCCAGGGTTAATGTCCATCCTTCTTCTTCTCTTAACTTTTCCTTTTTTATCCATATGCGTTTTTAACGTGTTTTCAATGCGTTTTTTCTGGGGAATTGCATTTTTTGTTTCATTACTGCTGAAGTATCTCCCTATATCACCCCAATAAAAGGGTTTTTGTATATTACTTAAAATATTCAATATAATACATATATCACACATACAGATTCTAATCGTTATAATTGAGGTACATATATGTAACAATTGTCAAGATGGCCTACTAGTAAGCTCATAGAACTCACTATAGATCATGTTCTAATGGCCAATCAAAATTCCATTGTTGATTATACTGTCGGTTAGAACAAAATGCATAACAAAAACTATCTATACATCGAATGGTGGGTTTGAAAGGTTTTTACCGATGCGGAACTTTTATATGTTGCAAATCGGCCTCTTTTCCAGGAAAGACTACATAAGTGTCATCTACCACAACCACACACTCACATGCAATCAGAGAATACCTGACGTGTAACTCGGAGAGTGTGTTTTATATAATACAGTGCCTCTGCGACAAACAGTATGTGGGGAGAACTAAAAGAATGTTAAAGAAACGAGTTGCTGAACACTTGGCTAATATTAAAAAAGGATATACCAATCACACATTGTACAATCACTAATCACATTAAAAACGCATATGGATAAAAAAGGAAAAGGAAAGAAAAGAAGGATGGACATGAAGGGCTGTTCTTCAAGACTGTGATACTAAAGAAAATGCTGAAAAATTGAGGAAGGCAGGTAGGTTTTGATACTTTTGATCAAAAATGTGCGCTAAGAGCTTCCTTCATTCCAATTTTTGGAATGAGCCCCTTTTTTATTTTTTTCTGTTAGTTTATGATGTATTGTGCAGCCATCTTTTAATCAACTTAATTTGCCTTGTGGTTATGCACTTCTGAGTGTAGAAACATATCTGCTTAGTCTGAACTCTGTCTTATAGTATATATTGAGGGTGGCGCCTCTTTTGGACTGAGCAACGCCCAAGTAGTGATGTCGCGAACATAAAATTTTCAGTTCGCGAACAGCGAACGCGAACTTCCGCAAATGTTCGCGAACAGGCGAACCGGGCGAACCGCCATAGACTTCAATAGACAGGCGAATTTTAAAAACTAAAGGGACTCTTTCTGGCCACAATAGTGATGTAAAAGTTGTTTCAAGGGGACTAACACCTGGACTGTGGCATGCCGGAGGGGGATCCATGGCAAAACTCCCATGGAAAATTACGTAGTGGACGCAGAGTCGGGTTTTAATCCATAAAGGGCATAAATCAACTAACATTCCTAAATTGTTTGAAATAACATGCTTTAAAACATCCAGTGTGTGTATACGATCAGGTATGATGTTGTATCGATCAGGTAGTGTAAGGGTTACGCCCGCTTCACAGACATTGACAGACCAAACTCCTCTTTTAATGCACCGCAAACAGTCCATTTGCACAACCGCAAACTCCCCATTTGCACAAGGTTGGATACCAAGCTAGCCACGTCCCGGTGATGTCATTGAAGGTTTCTTCCTCCACCCAGCCACGTACAACACCAAGGGTCCCCGAAAGGTCAATTGAATTGATTTTTCGAATGGGGAGATGGTTAAAAAAACGCTGGCTCCCTCCCCTTTGTTTTAATCCACGGTCACTGCTTCTACGCCGTGCAATTTACTCTCACACACGATATGAGTGGTATTTTCTGTAGTACTATTCTCATCAGTTTAATCCCTCTAACGTCCCCAATCTGGGGGCCATTTATTGAATAGATTTTTCGAACGGGGAGATGGTTAAAAAAACGCTGGCTCCCTCCACTCTGTTTTAAACCACGGTGACTGCGTCTGCGCCGTGCAATTTACTGTCACACCCGATATGAGTGGTATTTTCTGTAGTACTATTCTCATCAGTTTAATCACTGTTACATCCCATATCAGGGATTGCCTTTTGTGAAAAAAAATTTAGGCCTGGTACCTTCGACTGCCTTCACAGTGACAGACCAAACTCTCATACACCAAACTGAATTGATTTCAGGAACCGGGAGATGGAAAAAGCAGCTTAGTCGGTCCTCATACTCCCAAATTGGGGCACTGCGCGTGCAAAGAGCAATGTGCTGTGACACCCTATATGAGTGGTGTCTTAACTAGTACTATTCCTATCAGCGGCGGGCGGGTGCGTGGTAACTTGAGAGCAGGTGACCAAAGCTGAGCTGGAGGAAGATGGTGCGTCAAGGTTCTTAGCGGAAGCTGTTGAAGATTGGGTGTCCTGTCTAAGCCAGTCAACTACGTCCTCAGAATTTTTCGGGTTCAGGGTACATGGCCTCTGAACACTAGGTATTATTCCAGGGACAGTGGAAATCACAGCACCACGACCACGACGGCCCCTGCGGGGTGGCCTGCCTCTGCCTGTCATTTTTTTTTCGATAAGTGGTACTGTGCCACCCTGTATCAGTGGTGGGCACTGGCAGTGGGCACACTACAGTCTGTGGAAGTGGGCCTGACACACACTGGCAGCAGGCAAGCAACTGAAATTAGACTAATGTGTAAAAATTAAATGCCTTATTTATCGTCAAGCTACTGTGCCACCCGGTATCAGTGGTTGGCACTGGCAGTGGGCACACTACAGTCTGTGGAGGTGGGCCTGACACACACTGGCAGGAGGCAAGCAACTGAAATTAGACTAATGTGTAAAAATGAAATGCCTTATTTATCGGCAAGCTATTGTGCCACCCGGTATCAGTGGTTGGCACTGGCAGTGGGCACACTACAGTCAGTGGAAGTGGGCCTGACACGCACTGGCAGCAGGCAAGCAACTGAAATTAGACTAATGTGTAAAAATTAAATGCCTTTTTTATGCAAAGTCCTGTGCCAGCCGGTATGAGTAGTGGGCACTGGCAGTGGGCACACTACAGTCACTGGAAGTCAGCCTGACACACACTGGCAGGCAACTAAACTTAGATTAAAGTGTAAAAATTAAATGCCTTTTTTTATGCAAAGTCCTGTGCCACATGGGATGACAGGGGTGGGCACTGGCAGTGGGCACACTACAGTCAGTGGAAGTCGGCCTGACACACACTAGCAGCAGGCAAGCAGCTGAAATTACACTAAAGTGTAAAAATTAAATGCCTATTTTGATGCAAAGTCCTCTGCCAGCCGGTATGAGTGGTAGGCACTGGCAGTGGGCACACTACAGTCACTGGATGTCAGCCTGACACACACTAGCAGCAGGGAAGCAGCTGAAATGACACTAAAGTGTAAAAATTAAATGCCTATTTTGATGCAAAGTCCTCTGCCAGCCGGTATGAGTGGTAGGCACTGGCAGTGGGCACACTACAGTCACTGGAAGTCAGCCTGACACACACTGGCAGGCAACTAACCTTAGATTAAAGTGTAAAAATTAAATGCCTTTTTTTGATGCAAAGTCCTGTGCCACACGGGATGACAGGGGTGGGAACTGGCAGTGGGCACACTACAGTCAGTGGAAGTCGGCCTGACACACACTAGCAGAGGGCAAGCAGCTGAAATTACACTAAAGTGTAAAAATTAAATGCCTATTTTGATGCAAAGTCCTCTGTCAGCCGGTATGAGTGGTAGGCACTGGCAGTGGGCACACTACAGTCACTGGAAGTCAGCCTGACACACACTGGCAGGCAACTAACCTTAGATTAAAGTGGAAAAATTAAATGCCTTTTTTTGATGCAAAGTCCTGTGCCACACGGGTTGACAGGGGTGGGCACTGGCAGTGGGCACACTACAGTCAGTGGAAGTCAGCCTGACACACACTGGCAGGCAACTAACCTTAGATTAAAGTGTAAAAATTAAATGCCTTTTTTTGATGCAAAGTCCTGTACCACACGGGATGACAGGGGTGGGCACTGGCAGTGGGCACACTACAGTCTGTGGGCCTGCAACTCCTCACACACAGGCAGGCCATGCAACTGCAATATGCATATAAAGGAAAAAAAAAGCAGACTAATGTTGCAGCCCTAAAAAGGGCTTTTTGGGGTGCTGTCAGGACGCTGTCCTTACAGCAGAGATCAGATGAGTCTTTCAGGACTGGAGTGGACACTGAATTCACTAGCCTAGCTATTAATTTCCCTATTAAATCAGCAGCAATTACACTCTCCCTCCTCTCACTAAGACTGCAAATTCCAAATGAATCTAAAATGGATGCTGTGCAGGAGGTGGGAGGGTCTGGGAGGGAGGGTATGCTGCTGATTGGCTGGAATGTGTCTGCTGACTGTGAGGTACAGGGTCAAAGTTTGCTCAATGATGATGTATAGGGGGCGGACCGAACATCGCATATGTTCGCCCGGCAGAGGCGAACGCGAACAAGCTATGTTCGCCGGGAACTGTTCGCCGGCGAATAGTTCGGGCCATCTCTACGCCCAAGTACCTGGGACTTCTCAGCACAAAAGCAATTTAGCTGGTTCCTGCAGTGTCCTGAAAATAAGGAGACTGGTAAGTCTATAAGAGGCAGTATCTGTAGTGTTAGGGACCCTTGTGCGGAAGCCGCCGTGAAGTGGTACTTGGGCCCAACATACTTTTGATCAAAAATGTGCGCTAAGAGCTTCCTTCATTCCAATTTTTGGAATGAGCCCCTTTTTTATTTTTTTCTGTTAGTTTATGATGTATTGTGCAGCCATCTTTTAATCAACTTTATCTGCAGTCTGCACAGCGTCTTAATCCACGTCAGACTCGATGTGCACTCTTCTTTGTCCGATTCAATTTCCTTCTGCATTTTCGACCGGCAGACAAAAATGTGAGGGCTGATGCGCTTTCCCGTTCCTTTGACCCAGCAGATCAGATTGAGGAACCACAACATATCATCGATCCGTCCTGCCTGGTTTCAGTGGCGCCAGTTCGAGTAAATGATATTCCCCTGGGGAAGATTTTTGTTCCGCAAGCCAAGAGGAGGAAGATTCTCTTTTGGGGACATTGCTCCAAGTACGCTGGTCACCCTGGGGTATTTAAGACCCTTGAGTTGCTGTCCCGTCACTACTGGTGGCCGACCCTACCCAAAGATGTGGAATATGGAATTTGTGTCTGCCAGTACCTCCTGTGCCTGCAACAAGGTTTCCCCACCAAACCAGCAGGGTTGCTACTACCGTTACCCATTCCGGAAGTTCCCTGGCAGCATGTTGCTATGGACTTTATCACAGACCTCCCGTCCTCTGCTGGCTGTTCTGTAATCTGGGTAGTGGTAGACAGATTCTCCAAGATGGCACATTTTATTCCGCTTCCTGGATTGCCCTCTGCTAAGCGACTAGCCTGTCTGTTCTTCGAACACATCTTCCGCCTTTATGGCCTACCTCTGCACATTGTGTCCGATCGAGGGGTATAATTTACTTCCAAATTCTGGAGAGCACTCTGTGGGCTACTTGAGGTGAAGTTGGACTTCTCTTCTAGATACCACCCTCAGTCTAATGGGCAAGTTGAACGAGTTAATCAGACTTTGGAGAACTACCTACATCACTTTGTCTCTGCTCAGCATGATGATTGGGTGCAGCTCCTGCCTTGGGCGGAATTCTCGTACAACAGCCATTCCGGAGAATCCACGGGCTCTTCTCCCTTCTACATAGTGTATAGACTACACCCTCGTGCTCCTTTACCCCTGTCCGCATCTTCCGAGGTACCGGCTGCTAATTCTTTGTTCAGAGACTTCCTCAGCATCTGGAGACAGACTAAGGATTCCTTCTCTCAGGCTGTTACTCATATGAAGAAAAATGCGGATACCAGACGTAGACCTCCTCCTCAGTTCTCTCCTGGCGACAAAGTCTGTCTTTCCTCCCGGAACATCCATATGAAGGTACCTTGTTACAAATTTGCTCCACGGTTTCTGGGACCGTTTGAGGTCCTTGAGCGTATCAACCGTGTTTCTTATAAACTCTGGTTGCCTCCTTCTCTCCGGATTCCAAATTCTTTTCATGTATCTCTTCTGAAACCATTGGTCCTCAACTCCTTTTCCAGGCTTCCCTCCACCTCTACTTCCGTGCCTACTGATGGTGAGCCTGAATTTGAAGTACAGAACATCCTCGATTCCAAGGTTGTTGGTGGTAAGAGGTACTTCCTTGTAGACAGGAAGAATTATGGTCCTGAGGAACGTTCCTGGGAGCCGGAGGAGAATGTACATGCTATGAATCTTCTCAGAAGATTTTTTCAGCACATCAAGGCCAAAAAGAAGAGACGTGAGAGGGGGGATACTGTAACAATGGCAGTTGGCAGCCGCTGCGTCCGACTACGTACCTCAGTTGAGCTGCACGGGGGGCTCCTCCTCTTCGCTGCAGGTTCCGGACACGCTTTCCTGCGCTGTCGCAGGCTACGACAGCTTCTGTTATATCTTGTAGGAGCCGCAGGCGTCCTGGTACCTTAAGAGTTAATGCACGCCCCTGATTCCGCCCTCTCTCCAATCCTGGCCAGGCACCACCTTTATAATGGTGCTTCCCCCTTCTTGCAATGCCTGAGCAATATTGTACTTCCTACAGCTAAGGCTCCTGTTGTTCCTGCATTCGATATCCTGTTTATGACCTCTGCCTGTATCCTGACCTCGTCTCTGCTTGATCCTCTTGTACCTCGCTGCTCTCAAGTTAAAGACCCGGACTGTCGACCACGCCTCTGTCTGCTGTGCAGATCGTTACACCAGCATCACCTGGAAAAACTCAGCTCTGCTATTCTCACAGCAGTAGCTCTGCTATACCGCTTGTTCAGCTCAGCATTATCCTGCGGCTGTCTGCTATATTGCCTGTTCCCCAGTGCTAGCATTGGGGATTTCTGTCCTGCCCGGCCAGCTGCCACTTAACCGGGACCACTCTTGCGGTAGCGACCTGGTGTCTCCCCTGCAGCTGAGTCCAGCTTCCACATCCTGGAGCGGGATAAAGGGTGAAAACCAAGGGGACACTTAGACTCCGCTCCCAAGTTTGGCCCAAAGCCAAACCGGTAAGTGGCACAGCGGGTCCACACCCGTTGATCCATTACAGATTACAAAGGGCTTCAAGCTGGATCAGTGGCTATGCGCCTTGGGTTTGAGTTCTTTTTCTTTTGACGTTGAGCCCAAGGGGTCTGATGAACTTCAAAAGGATCGACCTTTGGTATCGCCGGTAAAGAGGCGACATCCTGGATAGTGTCCCAATTTTCAATATCCATGGGGGGAATCCCCAAACGATCAAAGATGGGGCCCAGGTCCGCATGAGAGTGGACGTTGACACGCCGACCATTGTGAGGAAAGGAAAGTCCGAATGGGAAAGTCCATCGGTAGGGGACCTTGTGGCTTCTCAGCCACTCAGTGAGAGGCTTAAGGGCTCTGTGCTTCTTTAAAGTAACAGGTGCTAAGTCCTGAAAGATGGCAATCAGCTCTCCTTTAAATAGTACTTGCGTAGTGCTTCTGGATTTAGATAAAATTGCCTCCTTGTCTTTAAAGTTGAGGAAGCGACAAATTACGTCCCTTGGTGGGTCAGAGGACTTTGGCGGCGGACTCTTTCTATTATGATAGGTGACATGTATTCAGGCCTAGCAGATCCGCACATATAGAGTGAATCACTTCAGGTATCTCTGAGGCAGTTATAGACTCGGGTATTCCTCGGAATCAAAGATTGGTCTGCCTACCTCTGTTCTCCTGGTCTTCCAGGGACACATGTATCGCATTCAGGTGATCTTGGTATTTCTGTAAGCTCTGGGAGGCTGCGGCCTGAAAATGGACAGTGTCCAGATGGGCCGCTTCCAAGGCCTTGACTCTGTCACCAATATGTTTGACGTAGTGTTGGATGGAGGTGAGTTCACTATCCACTGGCTCCAAGGCCTTATAGAGAGCCAATTTAAGGTATTTCCTTATAATTAGGAGGGTATGGCGACCGCTCGTGTCTTCAGTTTCACTCTCACCTTCCGGCCCGTCTGATCCGCTGTCGACAGCCTCGCTGTGAGTAGTGTGCACCATCTTTGGTTCTCTGGCTACATGCAGGGTTGCTGCCTTTTTGATAAATGTATCCATTTCTCTGCTTCCCACAGGGGGTCTAGGGTGATGAGAAGGATCTCCCTGCTTAGCGTTACCGATCTTTACCATTTTCAGTTAGTAGTAGGGGTAGTAGGGGAGCTGTAGCATGGAGCTTAGAAACTCGCGCCCGGTGCTAGCTCCACCCCCTTCAACAACTGGTTTATTAACCACACCAAATAACCCTATAAATAAGCGATCAGAGACTCTAAAGTGAAATGTATGGAATACCTAATGTGGAGGATATGAAGTAGCCATGTTGATATCGATATTGGTCCATTGATTGTTTTCTAAAACAAACATGGGGAGAACATATAAACTCCATGCAGATGTTGTCCTTTGTTGGATTCAAACCTAGTACACCGACACTGTAAGGCACCAGTGCTAACCGCTGAGCCACCGTGCATAATATGATAAGATATTAGAAGTAAGATGGAAACATTATAGCTTTGGCTGGATATTAGAGTTCAGCGAACATCTGGATGTTCGGATCCGAACCCGAACCCCATAGAAGTCAATGGGGACCCGAACTTATGGGCACTAAAAAGGCTGTAAAATAGCCCAGGAAAGGGCTAGAGGGCTGCAAAAGGCAGCAAAATATAGGTAAATACCCTGCAGACAAATGTGGATAGGGAAATAACTTAAAATAAAATAAAATAAATAAATATTAACCAATATCAATTGGCAACTTGGAGGAGGAAGAGGTGGAATAGGAGGTTGGGGTGGAATCAGGTGGGAATGTTATGGGAGTTGATGTTCTCATCACAGCCAAAAAGGATTCATGTCTGCCTGCAGCGCCACAGGCCTCATTCACAGACTCAGGGCCATGGCACCCGCAAAGAGGAGAGTTGTCCCGGAACAGCAACACAGGTCTCAGGTCAACCTGCAATGGAACAGGCCATTATCATTTATGTAGGCCCCTGACACCCAGACAGAGGAGAGGCAATTTGACAGTAAAACAAGTTTAATGTCTCTCACCCAGACAGCAAGCAATTAAACGAAATATAGGCCACTGACACCCAGACAATGGGGCGGTCATTAGACAGTAATAAGAGTTTAATATCTCCCACCAATACAACAAATGATTAAACAACATATAGACCCCTGACACCCAGATAATGGGCCAGTCATTAGACAGTAAAAAGTGTTTAATGTCTGCCACCAAGACAGCAATCAAGTACGTGAAATTTAGGCCCCTGACACCCAGACAATGGGGCAGTCATTAGACAGTAAAAAGTGTTAAATGTCTGCCACCAAGACAGCAAGCAAGTACGTGATAGTTTGGCCCCTGACACCCAGACAGGAGAGAGGTCCCATAGCAGCAAAAGAGGCATCATGTCACCCACCAACAGAGAAGGCCACTTTTAGTTATTTAGGCCCAGAGCAGAGAGGTCCCGAAGCAGAGAATCAGGCTTCATGTCACCCACCAATGGAGAAGGCCACTTTCAGATATTTAGGCTCCTGGCACCCAGACAGAGGAGAGGTTCATTCAACTTTGGGTTGCACCGCAAAATAATGGTAAAATTACAAGAATATATGGTTAAGGGGAGGTAGTTATAAATGTCTATTGTGCACAAGGGATGGATAGGTCCAGTGGGATCCAGTGGGTTCATTTTTATGAACGTCAGCTTGTCCACATTGGCTGTGGACAGGCGGCTGCATTTGTCAGTAATGACGACACCTGCCATGATGAATACACGTTCAGACAAAACGCTGGCCGCCGGGCAGGCCAGCACCTGCAAGGCATAAAAGGCTAGCTCTGGCCACGTGGACAATTTGGAGACCCAGAAGTTGAATGGGGCCGAACCATCAGTCAGTATGTAAAGGGGTGTGCACACATACTGTTCCACCATGTTAGTGAAATGCTGCCCCCTGCTAACACGTTCCGTATCAGGTGGTGGTGTAGTTAGCTGTGGCGTGGTGACAAAACTTTTCCACATCTCTGTCATGCTAACCCTGCCCTCAGAGGAGCTGGCCGTGACACAGCTGCATTGGCGACCTCTCACTCCTCCTCTTCCTTCGCCTTGGGCTTCCACTTGTTCCCCTGTGACATTTGGGAATGCTCTCAGTAGCACGTCTACCAACGTGCGCTTGTACTCGCGCATCTTCCTATAACGCTCCAGTGCAGGAAATAAGGTGGGCACATTGTCTTTGTACCGGTGATCCAGCAGGGTGGCAACCCGGTAGTTAAATGTGGGCAACTCTGCTGTCGTTGCGCAGACATTGCAGCATGTAGTCGCTCATGTGTGCCAGGCTGCCAAGAGGTAAGGACAAGCTGTCCTCTGTGGGAGGCGTATCGTCATCGTTCTCCGTTTCCCTCCAGCCACGAACCAGTGATGGGCCCAAGCTGCGTTGGGTGCCATCACGCTGTGAACATGCTTCATCCTCATCCTCCTCCACCTCCTCCTCATCCTCCAGTAGTGGGCCTTGGCTGGCCACATTTGTACCTGGCCTCTGCTTTTGCAAACAACCTCCCTCTGACCCACTTCTAAGAGACTGGCCTGAAAGTGCTAAAAATGACCACTCTTCCTCCTCCTTCTCCTCCTGGGCCACCTCCTCTTCCATCATCGCCCTAAGTGTTTTCTCAAGGAGACAAAGAAGTGGTATTGTAACGCTGATAACGGCGTCATCGCCACTGGACATGTTGGTGGAGTACTCGAAACAGCGCAACAGGGCACACAGGTCTCGCATGGAGGCCCAGTCATTGGTGGTAAAGTGGTGCTGTTCCGCAGTGCGACTGACCCGTGCGTGCTGCAGCTGAAACTCCACTATGGCCTGCTGCTGCTCGCACGGTCTCTCCAGCATTTGTAAGGTGGAGTTCCACCTGGTGGGCACGTCGCATATGAGGCGGTGAGCAGGAAGGCCAAATTTACTCACAGACGGCCCGCACTTTAATCAGCAGCTCTGACATGTCAGGGTAGTTGTGAATGAACTTCTGCACCACCAAATTCAGCACATGCGCCAGGCAAGGGATGTGCGTCAAACCAGCTAGTCCCAGAGCTGCAACGAGATTTCGTTCATTATCGCACACCACCAGGCCGGGCTTGAGGCCCACCGGCAGCAACCACTCGTCAGTCTGTTGTTCAATACCCCGCCACAACTTCAGCGCGGTGTGGGGCCTGCTGACGTTTACCCCGGGCTGTGCTGAAGTTGGAGGTGAAGGTGTAGCTGACTGGATGAGCAGGTGGAAGAAGATGAGGAGGAAGCCGAGTAGGAGGAGAAGGCTACAGGAGGCAAAGCATGATGCCCTGCGATCCTTGGCGGCGGAAGAACGTGCACCAAAGAACTCTCCGCCTGGGGCCCAGCCGCCACTACATTTACCCAGTGTGCAGTTAGGGAGATATAGTGTCCCTGGCCGTGCTTACTAGTCCACGTATCTGTGGTTAGGTGGACCTTGCCACAGATGGCGTTGCGCTGTGCACACTTGATTTTATCGGAGAGTAGGTTGTGCAGGGAAGGCATGGCTCTCTTGGAGAAGTAGTGGCGGCTGGGAACAACATACTGTGGGACAGCCATCCCCATCAGCTGTTTGAAGCTGTCTGTGTCCACCAGCCGGAATGACAGCATTTCAAAGGCCAGTAGTTTAGAAATGTTGGCATTCAGGACCAGGGCTTGAGGATGGCTAGGTGGGAATTTACGCTTTCTCTCCAAGGTTTGTGAGATGGAGAGCTGAACGCTGCCGTGTGACATGGTGGAGATGCTTGGTGACGCAGGTGGTAGTGTCGGTGGAACATCCTCTGTTTGGTGGGCGGCAGGTGCCAACATTCCTCCCGAGGTTGAGGAAGAGGCCGAGGCAGCAGCAGAAGAGGGAGCAGGGGGAGCCAGAGTGAGTTCCTTGCTTTTAAGGTGTTTACTCCACTGCAGTTCATGATTTGCATGTAGATGCCTGGTTATGCAGGTTGTGCTAAGGTTCAGAACGTTAATGCCTCGCTTCAGGCTCTGATGGCACAGCGTGAAAACCACTCGGGTCTTATCGTCAGCTTATTGTTTAAAGAAGTGCCATGCCAGGAAACTCCTTGAAGCTGCCTTTGGGGTGCTTGGTCCCTGGTGGCGGTGGCCAGTAGTAGGCGAACTCTCTTGGCGGTGGCTGTTCTGCTTTTGCCCCCTGCTCGGTCTCACCACTGCCTCTTCCTCTGAACTATGAAAGTCAGTGGCACGACCTTCATTCCATGTGGGGTCTTCCTCCCTGACCTCTTGTTCGGTATGCACACTGCAAAAAGATGCAGCATTTGGCACCTGTGTTTTATCATCATCAGCAGAGACATGCAGACTCTGATGAGGTAGTATTCCATGTCCTCATCATCAGGAAACATAAGTGGTTGTGGGTCAGTGCATTCTATGTCTTCCACGACTGGGGAAGGGCTATGTGGATTCCCTTGGGAAACCCTGCCAGCAGAGTCTTCAAACAGCATAAGAGACTGCTGCATAACTTGAGGCTCAGACAGTTTCCCTGATATGCATGGGGGTGATCTTACAGACTGATGGGCTTGGTTTTCAGGCGCCACTTGTGCGCTTTCTGCAGAAGACTGGGTGGGAGATAATGTTGTGAACGTGCTGGTTCCTCTGTCGGCCACCCAATTGACTAGCGCCTGTACTTGATCAGGCCTTACCATCCTTAGAACGGCATTGGGCCCCACCAAATATCGCTGTAAATTCTGGCGGGTACTGGAACCTGCGGTAGTTGGTTCACTAGGACGTGTGGCTGTGGCAGAACAGCCACGTCCTCTCCCAGCACCAGAGGGTCCACTAACAACACCACAACCATGTCTACGTCCCTTACTAGATGTTTTCCTCATTGTTACCGTTCAACACTATAATAAAAAAATGATTTGGCCCAATGTATTGAATTCAAATTCAGGCCTTTTTTTACAGGCACCTAACACTATCTGGCTATCTATTTATGTACCGTATTACACTAATCCAGGCACAGCAGTAACCACAGATTTAGGGGAATATCAATTTTAGGCCTAGTATTTAGGCCCAGGATGAAAGGTATCCTTTTATGGACTGATTTTCACTTGGAGATGCACAGTAGCTTATGAAAAAATATATAGGATTATGCTTTCAGCACTTGTATTTTAACACTTTGTGTAATATACCCCTTAACGGAAAGAAATACACTTAGAGATGCAAAACAGTGTGTGCAAATGTAGAGGATTATGCTGTATTTTAACACTTACTGTAATATACCCTTTAACGGAAAGAAATACACTTGCTGAGTGTAATATACCCTTTTACGGACAGATTTAAACTTGGCCTGCAACAGCTGTAACACCAGATTTAAGGTATTTCTCATTTTGCAACTGAATTTCAACCCAGAAAATCGTGTATCCTTTGACAGACAATATGAAACTTGGCCAGCCACTGCTGGGACACCAGATTTAGGGGATCGCTATTTTGGCTATTGTATTTCACCCCAGAACAAAATATATTCTTTGTCGGACACTATTTAACTTGGCCAGCAACAGTTGGAACACCAGATTTACGGTATTTCTATTTTTGCAACTGAATTTCACCCCAGAAAATTATCTATCCTTTGCCGGACATTATTAAACTTGGCCAGCCACTGGTGGGACACCAGATTTAGGGATTGCTATTTTGGCAATTTATTTTCACCACCGAAAAAATATATCTTTTGCCGGACACTATTAAACTTGGCCAGCCACAGCTGAAACCATTGCTTTAAGGTATTGCTATTTTGGCAATTGAATTTCACCCCAGAAAAAAATCTATCCTTTGCCGGAAACAATTAAACTTGGCAAGCCACAGATGAAACCACTGATTTACGGTATTGCTATTTTGGCAATTGAATTTAATCCCAGAACAAAATCTATCCTTTGCCGGACACTATTAAAGTTGGCCAGCGACTGCTGGGACACCAGATTTAGGGGATTGCTATTTTGGATATTGAATTTACCCTAGAACAAAATATATCCTTTGCCGGACATTATTAAACTTGGCCAGCCACTGCTGGGACGCCAGATTTAGGGGATTTCTATTTTGGCAATTAAATTCTACCCCAGAAAATTATCTATCCTTTGCCGGACATTATTACATTGGGCCGGCCAGCAGCTGAAACCACTGATTTACGGTATTGCTATTTTGGCAATTGAATTTCACCCCAGAAATGTATCTATCCTTTGCCAGACACTATTGAACTTGGCCAGCCACTGCTGGGACACCAGATTTACGGTATTGCTATTTTGGCAATTGAATTTCACCCTAGAAAAAATATATCCTTTGCCAGACACTATTAAACTTGGCCAGCCACTGCTGGAACACCAGATTTACGGTATTGCTATTTTGGCAATTGCATTTCACCCCAGAACAAAATATATCCTTTGCCGGACACTATTAAACTTGGCCAGCCACTGCTGGGACACCAGATTTAGGGGATCGCTATTTTGGCTATTGTATTTCACCCCAGAACAAAATATATTCTTTGTCGGACACTATTTAACTTGGCCAGCAACAGTTGGAACACCAGATTTACGGTATTTCTATTTTTGCAACTGAATTTCGCCCCAGAAAAAATATATATCTTTTGCCGGACACTATTGAACTTGGCCAGCCACAGCTGAAACCACTGATTGACGGTATTGCTATTTTGGCAATTGAATTTCACCCCAGAACAAAATCTATCCTTTGCCGGACACTATTGAACTTGGCCAGCCACTGCTGGGACACCAGATTTAGGGGATTGCTATTTTGGCTATTGAATTTCACCCTAGAACAAAATATATCATTTGCCCGACACTATTAAACTTGGCCAGCCACAGCTGAAACACCAGATTTATGGGATTTCTATTTTGGTAATTAAATTTTACCCCAAAATGATCTATCCTTTGCCGGACACTATTACATTTGGCCAGCCACAGCTGAAGCCACTGATTTACGGTATTGCTATTTTGGCAATTGAATTTCACCCCAGAAATGTATCTATCCTTTATGATTTATGGTTTTGGTATTGCTATTTTGACAATTGAATTTCACCCTAGAAAAAAATATATCCTTTGCCAGTCACTATTTAACTTGGCCAGCCACAGCTGAAACCACTGATTTACGTTATTGCTATTTTGGCAATTTAATTTCACCACCGAAAAAAATCTATCCTTTGCCGGACACTATTAAACTTGCCCAGCCACTGCTGGGACACCAGATTTAGGGTATTGCTATTTTATCAATTAAATGTCACCCCAGAAAATTATCTATTCTTTGCCGGACACTATTAAACTTGGCCAGCCACTGCTGGAACACCAGATTTACGGAATTTCTATTTTTGCAACTGAATTTCACCCAAGAATAAAATATATCCTTTGCCGGACACTATTAAACTTGGCCAGCCACAGCTGAAACCACTGATTTACGGTATTGCTATTTTGGCTATGAATTTAACCCCAGAAATGTATCTATCCTTTGCCAGACACTATTAAACTTGGCCAGCCACTGCTGGGACACCAGATTTACGGTATTGCTATTTTGGCAATTGAATTTCACCCCCGAAAAAAATATATCCTTTGTCGGACACTATTAAAATTAGCCAGCCACAGCGTGAAAACCACTCGGGTCTTATCGTCAGCTTATTGTTTAAAGAAATGCCATGCCAGGAAACTCCTTGAAGCTGCCTTTGGGGTGCTTGGTCCCTGGTGGCGGTGGCCAGTAGTAGGCGAACTCTCTTGGCGGTGGCTGTTCTGCTTTTGCCCCCTGCTCGGTCTCACCACTGCCTCTTCCTCTGAACTATGAAAGTCAGTGGCACGACCTTCATTCCATGTGGGGTCTTCCTCCCTGACCTCTTGTTCGGTATGCACACTGCAAAAAGATGCAGCATTTGGCACCTGTGTTTTATCATCATCAGCAGAGACATGCAGACTCTGATGAGGTAGTATTCCATGTCCTCATCATCAGGAAACATAAGTGGTTGTGGGTCAGTGCATTCTATGTCTTCCACGACTGGGGAAGGGCTATGTGGATTCCCTTGGGAAACCCTGCCAGCAGAGTCTTCAAACAGCATAAGAGACTGCTGCATAACTTGAGGCTCAGACAGTTTCCCTGATATGCATGGGGGTGATCTTACAGACTGATGGGCTTGGTTTTCAGGCGCCACTTGTGCGCTTTCTGCAGAAGACTGGGTGGGAGATAATGTTGTGAACGTGCTGGTTCCTCTGTCGGCCACCCAATTGACTAGCGCCTGTACTTGATCAGGCCTTACCATCCTTAGAACGGCATTGGGCCCCACCAAATATCGCTGTAAATTCTGGCGGGTACTGGAACCTGCGGTAGTTGGTTCACTAGGACGTGTGGCTGTGGCAGAACAGCCACGTCCTCTCCCAGCACCAGAGGGTCCACTAACAACACCACAACCATGTCTACGTCCCTTACTAGATGTTTTCCTCATTGTTACCGTTCAACACTATAATAAAAAAATGATTTGGCCCAATGTATTGAATTCAAATTCAGGCCTTTTTTACAGGCACCTAACACTATCTGGCTATCTATTTATGTACCGTATTACACTAATCCAGGCACAGCAGTAACCACAGATTTAGGGAATATCAATTTTAGGCCTAGTATTTAGGCCCAGGATGAAAGGTATCCTTTATGGACTGATTTTCACTTGGAGATGCACAGTAGCGTATGAAAAAATATATAGGATTATGCTTTCAGCACTTGTATTTTAACACTTTGTGTAATATACCCTTAACGGAAAGAAATACACTTAGAGATGCAAAACAGTGTGTGCAAATGTAGAGGATTATGCTGTATTTTAACACTTACTGTAATATACCCTTTAACGGAAAGAAATACACTTGCTGAGTGTAATATACCCTTTACGGACAGATTTAAACTTGGCCTGCAACAGCTGTAACACCAGATTTAAGGTATTTCTCATTTTGCAACTGAATTTCAACCCAGAAAATCGTGTATCCTTTGACAGACAATATGAAACTTGGCCAGCCACTGCTGGGACACCAGATTTAGGGGATCGCTATTTTGGCTATTGTATTTCACCCCAGAACAAAATATATTCTTTGTCGGACACTATTTAACTTGGCCAGCAACAGTTGGAACACCAGATTTACGGTATTTCTATTTTTGCAACTGAATTTCACCCCAAAAAATTATCTATCCTTTGCCGGACATTATTAAACTTGGCCAGCCACTGGTGGGACACCAGATTTAGGGGATTGCTATTTTGGCAATTTATTTTCACCACCGAAAAAAATATATCTTTTGCCGGACACTATTAAACTTGGCCAGCCACAGCTGAAACCATTGCTTTAAGGTATTGCTATTTTGGCAATTGAATTTCACCCCAGAAAAAAATCTATCCTTTGCCGGAAACAATTAAACTTGGCAAGCCACAGATGAAACCACTGATTTACGGTATTGCTATTTTGGCAATTGAATTTAATCCCAGAACAAAATCTATCCTTTGCCGGACACTATTAAAGTTGGCCAGCCACTGCTGGGACACCAGATTTAGGGGATTGCTATTTTGGATATTGAATTTACCCTAGAACAAAATATATCCTTTGCCGGACATTATTAAACTTGGCCAGCCACTGCTGGGACGCCAGATTTAGGGGATTTCTATTTTGGCAATTAAATTCTACCCCAGAAAATTATCTATCCTTTGCCGGACATTATTACATTGGGCCGGCCAGCAGCTGAAACCACTGATTTACGGTATTGCTATTTTGGCAATTGAATTTCACCCCAGAAATGTATCTATCCTTTGCCAGACACTATTGAACTTGGCCAGCCACTGCTGGGACACCAGATTTACGGTATTGCTATTTTGGCAATTGAATTTCACCCTAGAAAAATATATCCTTTGCCAGACACTATTAAACTTGGCCAGCCACTGCTGGAACACCAGATTTACGGTATTGCTATTTTGGCAATTGCATTTCACCCCAGAACAAAATATATCCTTTGCCGGACACTATTAAACTTGGCCAGCCACTGCTGGGACACCAGATTTAGGGATCGCTATTTTGGCTATTGTATTTCACCCCAGAACAAAATATATTCTTTGTCGGACACTATTTAACTTGGCCAGCAACAGTTGGAACACCAGATTTACGGTATTTCTATTTTTGCAACTGAATTTCGCCCCAGAAAAAATATATATCTTTTGCCGGACACTATTGAACTTGGCCAGCCACAGCTGAAACCACTGATTGACGGTATTGCTATTTTGGCAATTGAATTTCACCCCAGAACAAAATCTATCCTTTGCCGGACACTATTGAACTTGGCCAGCCACTGCTGGGACACCAGATTTAGGGGATTGCTATTTTGGCTATTGAATTTCACCCTAGAACAAAATATATAATTTGCCCGACACTATTAAACTTGGCCAGCCACAGCTGAAACACCAGATTTATGGGATTTCTATTTTGGTAATTAAATTTTACCCCAAAAATGATCTATCCTTTGCCGGACACTATTACATTTGGCCAGCCACAGCTGAAGCCACTGATTTACGGTATTGCTATTTTGGCAATTGAATTTCACCCCAGAAATGTATCTATCCTTTATGATTTATGGTTTTGGTATTGCTATTTTGACAATTGAATTTCACCCTAGAAAAAATATATCCTTTGCCAGTCACTATTTAACTTGGCCAGCCACAGCTGAAACCACTGATTTACGTTATTGCTATTTTGGCAATTTAATTTCACCACCGAAAAAAATCTATCCTTTGCCGGACACTATTAAACTTGCCCAGCCACTGCTGGGACACCAGATTTAGGGTATTGCTATTTTATCAATTAAATGTCACCCCAGAAAATTATCTATTTTTTGCCGGACACTATTAAACTTGGCCAGCCACTGCTGGAACACCAGATTTACGGAATTTCTATTTTTGCAACTGAATTTCACCCAAGAATAAAATATATCCTTTGCCGGACACTATTAAACTTGGCCAGCCACAGCTGAAACCACTGATTTACGGTATTGCTATTTTGGCTATGAATTTAACCCCAGAAATGTATCTATCCTTTGCCAGACACTATTAAACTTGGCCAGCCACTGCTGGGACACCAGATTTACGGTATTGCTATTTTGGCAATTGAATTTCACCCCCGAAAAAAATATATCCTTTGTCGGACACTATTAAAATTAGCCAGCCACAGCTGAAACCACTAATTTATGGTATTGCTATTTTGGCAATTAAATTTCACCCCATAAAATTATCTATTCTTTGCCGGACACTATTAAACTTGGCCAGCCACTGCTGGAACACCAGATTTACGGAATTTCTATTTTTGCAAATGAATTTCTCCCCAGAATAAAATATATCCTTTGCCGGACACTATTAAACTTGGCCAGCCACCGCTGAAACCACTGATTTATGGTATTGCTATTTTGGCAATTGAATTTCACCCCAGAAAATTATCTATCATTTGCCGGACACTATTAAACTTGGTCAGCCACTGCTGGGACACCAGATTTACGGTATTGCTATTTTGGCAATTGAATTTCACCCCAGAAAAAAATCTATCCTTTGCCGGAAACTATTAAACTTGGCCAGCCACAGCTGAAACCACTGATTTATGGTATTGGTATTGCTATTTTGGCAATTGAATTTCACCCTAGAACAAAATATATCCTTTGCCAGAAACTATTAAACTTGGCCAGCCACAGCTGAAACCACTGATTTACGTTATTGCTATTTTGGCTATTGAATTTCACCCCAGAACAAAATCTATCCTTTGCTGGACACAATTAAACTTGGCCAGCCACTGCTGGAACACCAGATTTAGAGAATTTCTATTTTGGCAATTTAACCCCTCAATAAAATATAGAAATTACTATCCTGAGCTTCTAGGGGTGACAATAAGCACAGCCAAGCCCCTGATGTAGGATATAGCAAAAAAAAAAAAAAAAACTAGTATTGATGGACTTGGTTGCAGCTTGTGCTGGTGCACCACAAGAAACAAAATGGCCAACGAGCATCCCAGAAAAAAGTAGCAGAAAAACGCTCTGTGCAGCCTAAAAACCAGTGAGCAATTAACTAGCAGAAGTTGAATGATTCACAGCTGTAGATCGATCACTTCATTAGGTGTTTTTGCTGAGTTTTCCCTGCCTAATCTCACCCTCACAGCAGCTGCATCCCATCCCTACACTAATCAGGGCAGAGTGATGTGCGGCGCTACGTGACTCCAGCTTAAATGGAGGCTGGGTCACATGCTGCACTTTGCCAATCACAACAACACCATTAGTAGGTATGGCTGTGATGGCTTCTTAGGGCAAGAAGTAAAACGCTAGCTGATTGGCTGCTGTGCAGCCCTTCAGAAAGCGGGAATAAATCGCCGAACAATGAACCCGAACCCGAAATTTTTTGAAAATGTTTGGGTCCGGGTCCGTGTCCCGAACACCCCAAAATTCGGTACTGTACTGTATAGTTTGGGTTCGCTCATCCCTACTGGATATATAACTCTCCTTATGCTCCGACCACAACTTGCTGATGTTTGGCAGGGTCAGGACCTTTACGAAAACTTTTCCGGACACCTGATGTACCTATGTGCCACTGTGGCTGGAGATAGCCCCCTCTTGTTGCTCCTACCTACCAATGATGTTCAGCAAGGTCAGGATCTTTTACAAAAACCTTCCTGGACACCCGATTTACCTATGTGCTAAATTTGGGCTCCAGTGGTTCAGGCATTTAGATGTCTATATGCTAATAGTATAGATAGATATATAATGCTTGATTAATCTTATTCATTTATGTTTAATTATGTCTTCAAAGCATTTTTCCTTTTATCAAAACTATGAGTGAAAAAATTATCCAAATTTTCTTTCACAACTTTTTATGCTGTCGTAGATTTGATAAATAGACACCAATGCATTCCATATTCACTTCACTGCCTATCAACCACTTAAGACAGAAATTGGCTACTGGTGAATTTCACAACAGTAATTTAATATTCATTTTTACCTCAAAGTTATATTGAAAGTTTTATTTTATAAGATCGACAAAGTATTTCTTTGTGTAATGTATCTGTTTTAAAAGTGACACAAAGGAAATCTAGGCCACCAACAAAAGGATATAATTAAAAATCTCTCAAACAGAGGAACAGTTTGGACTGGTGTTCTCATGTACGTTACCATTCTTTCTGAATTCCCCCACTGACACATCGTTTCTCTCTTTGGATTAGCATAAAAGTAAAAAAAAAAGAGCTCAGAGACCATTTAAGAATCGGAAAAAAAAAAAAAAGTTTTGAAAGATCATTTATAAATGAACAGCACTTATGGCATATGCAGAACTGGAATTAGGTGCAAGGGGAGTAAGTGGCTGCCTAGGGCACTATTAGGAGGCGGACACTAATTTATCTCATTTTAGAATTCAAGGGTATGACTTGCATTAAAGGGAACAAGGTTGACCATACAGGAAAAGACTTTCATTATCTGACAGATGTCTGCTGTAATCTCAACCGATGGTAGGGGGATATTCGGAAACTCCTACCTTGGGTGCCAGACAATCTTGTCTCGCTCCTTGGAACATGTCACTATGACTATTCTAACACAATTTTCTAACAAACAATAATCTCATTGTGATGCCAGAAAACTGGAAGAATCAATAACTTTTCACTAACTTTTCAAAAAACTTTTTATATGTCATAGAGACATTTCAAAAATGTTGATCAGTGGGTGGTTTGAGTGCTGAGACCCTCACAATATCTAAAATGAGGAGAGAGAAGCAGACACCTATCCTGCTCTCTCCTCTCTGCTAAGGATGGAATCGATGCCAATTTACTTCTATCGAGACCATCTCTTGCAGTGAGGAGAGAGAGTGTGATATGCGCGAACTTCTCTCCCATCATTGTAGAGATTGAAGGGGTCTGAGTGCTGACATAAAAGTTAACTGAAAAAGTAATACGTTTTTTGAAAATGTAGTGATGCTTGAAATTAAGTAAAAAATGTGTATAATGTATGACCTACTTTAGGTTGGGTTCACATCATGTTTTTTGTCTTACGTTTAACATACACAAAAACAAATACCTGAGACAGATACCAAACAGTGTCATCCATCACCAAAGTGTTCCACTGGAAAAAAATATGTATACATAAGTGTATACTTTTTTGGCTTGACTCATACTGTACTATGCTTTTGGATAGTTTTTATTCCCAACGTACTGTATACCTTAAACATAGGGCAAAAACATGATGTAAACCCAGCCTTAGATATACACACTTTTTATGCAGCCTCTACATATGGGATAATCACGCAAGTCCCAAAATATTCAGCTAAGAAAAAATAGACTAGAAGCAAATTAATTGATGGCCTGAGATATTTTTTACATACATTCTGCGCAAAATGCATTCATGTCACACAGGATCTATGGGGCACATTTATTAAGACCGGCGTTTAAGCCCTATAGCTCTCGGTGGATCGCCGAAGTTATGTAGAGGCGCCGGCCTCTACATAACTTCGGCTTATCTACCACCGATTCTAAATGTAAGACAGCTTCCTAGCTATCTTACATTTAGCCCATTTTCTACGCCTAAACCAGGCATAGAAAATGATGAATGAGATGGCCCTGTCGGCCACTCCTTTTCCCCGCCCATGCTATACCTACTTGTTTTGGACCTGTCGTGTGCGGGGAATAAGTCTCAGATCTGCTGCACATTGGGGTAAGACAGAATCTGCGCCAAATATACGCCACAAAAGTGGAGTATATCTGGTCATAAGTGACCCTCTATAGGTTTAAAAAAGTGCATGTGTTTTAATTTTATTTTTTCCCTTATTTATATTACTTTAAAATGTATGTATTTTCTCTTTTTTTTAACCATCAGAGCTCAGTGTAGCAGAGAGCTCATGATTACTATGTTTCAAGAACATCCCAATTTACAAATCAGTAATTATGTTACCAGTGATCTACATACAGGAAAAGAAGACGCAAATGGCATCTACCCCCAAAGCTTTTGTACTTAGTAAGGCTGCATTCACACGTCTGTGGAACACGGACCATGTGATACCGGACTGGCACCCTGCTTATAGCAGGAGCGCACGGCGTCATTGGTCCCTATGACGCCGGGCGATTCCTGCTGCCGCCACAGTACAGTAATACACTCGTATAGATCCTAGGAGTGTATTACAGTGCAGCGGCGGCAGCAGAAAGCGCACGGCATCATAGCAACAAATGACACCGTGCTCTCCTGCACTAAGCAGGGTGCCAGTCCGGTATCACATGGTCCGTGTTCCAAGGACGTGTGAATGCAGCCTAACACAGTGCTTAGTATTAGTCCTGAAAAATGTGTCTATTGCAAATTCCAACAATCTGGGCCTAATGTAGTGTCCAAAATCTGTGGTGTTTTGTAACCAATTCTGTAATACACCACAAAACTGTCTGTATTGCAAATTCCAATAATCTGGGCCTAATATAGTGTCCATACTGTGTGTCTTTCTGTGACAAATTTTGTACTACATCAGAAAACAGTGTCAGTAGCACAAATTTACATGTGTGTGCATTTAATACATATCACTGACATATACTGTAATTTATCTGTAGACGGTGTATGCTAGTCTGTGACATTATCAGGGCTAAATCTCCTGTGTAATGTATGCACATGCCAAATACCTTTTTTTAATATATTGGCGCATACACTTACAAATCCTACGCTACTGTACGTGTGACATACTTTTAAGCAAATATAACATTTAATATTAAGAAGGCGGCCAGTAAGGCCCATGGAAATGGCCATAAGGCCGTGGCTCTGGGCGCGATGAAACTGAGTAAAATAATGTAGCTGAGGGCCTCCAGGTGCGCTTACCCTCAAAAACATTATTTGGAAGGGCCATCCAGTCAGCTGACCCTCTAAAACATCATTCTCGAGTGCCTTCGGGTCAGCTGACCCTCTAAAGCATCATTAGCGAGTGCCTTTAGGGCAGCTGACCCTCTAAAACATCATTTGCGAGTGCCTTCAGGGCAGCTGACGCTCTAAAACATTATATGTGAGGGCCTGCAGGTGAGCTGACCCTGTTAAACATTATATGTGAGTGCCTGCAGGTGAGCTGACCCTCTAAAACATTATATGTGAAGGCCTGCAGGTGATTTAAACCTAAAAAACATGAATAGCGAGGGTCGGTAGGTGAGCTGACCCAGTTAAACATTATAGGTGAGGGGCTGCAGGTGAGCTGACCCAGTAAAGCATTATATGTGAGGGCCTGCAGGTGAGCTGACCCTCTAAAACTTTATGAGCGAGGGCAGCCTAAAAATCATGTTGATATGATGGAGGAGGAGGAGTAGAGAAGCCAGGGGTAGGGATGAGTGAACCAGAACTGGATAGTTCGGGTTTGTACCGAATTTTGTGGTGTTCGGGACCCAGACCCGGACCCGAACATTTTCAAAAAAGTTAGGGTTCAGGTCCGTTGTTCGGCGATTTCTTCCCGCTTTCTGTAGGGCTGTACAGCATCTAATCAGCTAGTGTTTTATTTCTTGCCTACGCATGGCATTGCTGTGATTGGCCAAGTGCAGCATGTGACCCAGCCTCTATTTAAGCTGGAGTCACGTAGCGCCTCACGTCACTCTGCTCTGATTAGTGTAGGGATAGGACGCAGCTGCTGTGAGGGAGAGATTAGGCAGGGAAAACTCAGCAAAAACACCTAATGAAGTGATCGATCTACAGCTGTGAAACATTCTACTTCTGCTAGTTAATTGCTCACTGGCTTTTAGGCTGCACACAGCGTTTTTCTGTCACTTTTTTCTGGGGTGATCGGCGGCCATTTTGTGTCTTGTAGTGCACCAGCACAAGCTGCCACCAAGTCCATCAATACTAGTTTTTTTTTTTGCTATATCCTACATCAGGGGCTTAGCTGTGCTTATTGTCACCCCTAGAAACTCAGGATAGAAATTTCTATATTTTATTGAGGGGTTAAATTCAATTGCCAAATAGCAATCCCCTAAATCTGGTGTCCCAGCAGTGGCTGGCAAAGATTAATAGTATCCGGCAAAGGATATATTTTGTTCTGGGGTGAAATTCAATTGCCAAAATAGCAATACCATAAATCAGTGGTTTCAGCTGTGGCTGGCGAAGTTTAACAGTGTCCGGCAAAGGATATAATTTGTTCTGGGGTGAAATTCAATTGCCAAAATAGCAATACCGTAAATCTGGTGTTCCAGCTGTGACTGGACAAGTTTCATAGGAAACTCATGGGAATTTGGGCCCCTTTGTGCATTTTTGTCTTCTTTCTAAAATCGGGTCACTTGTGGGGTATTTATACTGCCCTGGAATTTTAGGGGTCTCTAAAGCGTGAGAAGAAGTCTGGAATCTAAATGCGTAAAAATGCCCTGTAAAATCCTAAAGGTACTCGTTGGAATTTGGACCCGTTTGTGCACCCAGGCTGAAAAAAGTGTCACATATGTGGTATCGCCGTACTCAGGAGAAGTAGGGCAATGTGTTTTGGGGTGTATTTTTACATATACCCATGCTGGGTGTGAGAAATATCTCTGTAAATGACAACTTTTTAAATTTTTTATACAAAGTTGTCAGTTTACAGAGATATTTCTTTCACCCAACATGGGTATATGTAAAAATACACCCCAAAACACATTGCCCTACTTCTCCTGAGTACGGCGATACCACATAAGTGACACTTTTTTGCAGTATGAGTGTGCAAAGGGGCCCTAATTCCAACGAGTACCTTTAGGCTTTACAGGGATGCTCACAATTTAGCCCCACCCAAAATGCCAGAACAGTAAACACACAACACAAATGACCCCATTTCGGAAAGTAAACACCCCAAGGTATTCACTGAGGGGCATATTGAGTCCGTGGAAGATTTTATTTTTCTTTGCCAGAAATTAGCAAAAATAGAAACGTTATTATTATTTTTTTCCTCAGAAAATGTCATTTTCCGCTAACTTGTGAAAAAAAATGAAATGATACATGAACTCACCATGCCCCTCAGCGAATTCTTTGGGCTTTCTTCTTTCTAAAATGGTGTCATTTATCATGTATTTATACTATCCTGGCATTCTAGCACCTGAAGAAACATTACAGGTGCTCAAAAAGTCAGAGCTGCTTCAAAATGCGGAAATTCACTTTTTTGCACCATAGTTTGTAAACGCTATAACTTTTACCCAAACCAACAAATATACACTTATTTTATCAAAGACATGTAGAACAATAAATTTAGAAAAAAGTTTATATAGAAATGTAGTTTAAAAAAAAAAATTACAACAGAAAGTGAAAAATGTCATTTTTTTGCAAAAATTTCGGACATTTTTTATTAATAGCAAAAAAAGTAAAAATGTCAGCAGCAATAAAATACCACCAAATGAAAGCTCTATTAGTGAGAAGAAAAGGAGGTAAAATTCATTTGGGTGTTAAGTTGCATGACGGAGCAATAAACGATGAAAGTAGCGTAGTGCAGAATTGTAAAAAGTGGCCTGGTCATTAAGGGTGTTTAAGCTAGGGGGGCTGAAGTGATTAATAGTGTCCGGCAAAGGATATATTTTTTTCTGGGGTGACAATCAATTGCCAAAATAGCAATACCGTAAATCTGGTGTCCCAGCAGTGGCTGGCCAAGTTTAATAGTGTCCGGCAAAGGATTTAGTTTTTTCTGTGGTGAAATTCAGTTGACAAAATAGCAATACCGTAAATCTGGTGTCCCAGCAGTGACTGGCCAAGTTTAATAGTGTCCAGCAAAGGATTTATTATTTTCTGGGGTGAAATTCAGTTGCCAAAATAGCAATACCGTAAATCTGGTGTCCCAGCAGTGACTGGCCAAGTTTAATGGTGTCCAGCAAAGGATTTATTATTTTCTGGGGTGAAATTCCGTTGCCAAAATAGCAATGCCGTAAATCTGGTGTCCCAGCAGTGGCTGGCCAAGTTTAATAGTGTCCGGCAAATGATTTATTATTATCTGGGGTGAAATTCCGTTGCCAAAATAGCAATGCCGTAAATCTGGTGTCCCAGCAGTGGCTGGCCAAGTTTAATAGTGTCCGGCAAATGATTTATTATTATCTGGGGTGAACTTCAGTTGCCAAAATAGAAATAACATAAATCTGGTGTTCCAGCTGTGATTGGACAAGTTTCACAGTGTCTGGCAAATGATTTATTATTTTCTGGGGTGAAATTCAGTTGCAAAAATAGAAATAACATAAAAATGGTGTTCCAGCTGTGACTGGACAAGTTTCATAGTGTCCGTCATAGGATACATTATTTTCTGCGGTGAGATTCAGTTTCAAAAATATAAATACCGTAAATCTGGTGTTCCAGCTGTGGCTGGACAAGTTTAATAGTGTCCGGAAAAGGATATATTATTTTCTGGGGTGAAATTAAGTTGCAAAAATAGAAATACCGTAAATCTGGTGTTCAAGCTGTGACTGGAAAAGTTTAATAGTGTCAGTCATAGGATATATTATTTTCTGTGGTGAAATTCAGTTTCAAAAATTGAAATACCGTAAACCTGGTGTTCCAGCTGTTGCAGACCTAGTTTAAATCTGACCTTAAAAGGGTATATTTTTTTCTGGGGTGAAATTTAATTGCCAAAATAGCAATACCCTGAATCTGGTGTTCTAGATATGACTGGACAATTTCCCTAGTGTCCGTCAAAGGATAGATTTTGTTCTGGGGTGAAATTCAATTGCCAAAATAGCAATACCCTGAATCTGGTGTTCCAGCTGTGACTGGACAATTTCCCTAGTGTCCGTCAAAGGATATATTATTTTCTGGGGGGAAAGTCAGTAGCAAAAATAGAAATACAGTAAATCTTGTGTTACAGCTGTTGCAAGCCTAGTTTAAATCTATCCGTAAAAGGGTATATTTTTTCTGTGGTGAAATTTCATTGCCAAAATAGCAATACCCTGAATCTGGAGTTCCAGCTATGACTGGACAATTTCCCTAGTGTCCGTCAAAGGATAGATTTTGTTCTGTGGTGAAATACAGTTGCAAAAATAGAAATACAGTAAATCTGGTGTTCCAGCTGTGACTGGACAATTTCCCTAGTGTCCGTCAAAGGATATATTATTTTCTGGGGGGAAAGTCAGTTGCCAAAATAGAAATACAGTAAATCTGGTGTTCCAGCTGTGACTGGACAAGTTTAATAGTGTCCGTCATAGAATATATTATTTTCTGCGGTGAAATTCAGTTTAAAAAATAGAAATACAGTAAATCTGGTGTTCCAGCTCTTGTATTCCTAGTTTAAATCTGTCCTTAACCACTTCAGCCCCCCTAGCTTAAACACCCTTAATGACCAGGCCACTTTTTACAATTCTGCACTACACTACTTTACCCGTTTATTGCTCCGTCATGCAACTTACCACCCAAATGAATTTTACCTCCTTTTCTTCTCACTAATAGAGCTTTCATTTGGTGGTATTTCATTGTTGCTGACGTTTTTACTTTTTTTGCTATTAATCAAAAATTACCGAAATTTTTGCAAAAAAATGACATTTTTCACTTTCTGTTGTGATTTTTTTTTAAAAAAAACTACATTTCTATATAAATTTTTTGCAAAATTTATTGTTCTACATGTCTTTGATAATAAAAAAATACAATAAGTGTATATTTATTGGTTTGGGTAAAAGTTATAGCGTTTACAAACTATGGTGCAAAAAAGTGAATTTCAGCATTTTGAAGCAGCTCTGACTTTCTGAGCACCTGTCATGATTCTTCAGGTGCTAGAATGCCAGGATAGTATAAATACCCCCCAAATGACACCATTTTAGAAAGAAGACACCCCAAAGTATTCATGGAGGGGCATGGTGAGTTCATGTATCATTTCATTTTTTTTCACAAGTTAGCGGAAAATGACACTTTCTGAGGAAAAAATAAAAATAATAAAGTTTCCATTTCTGCTAACTTCTGGCAAAAAAAAATGAAATCTCCCACGGACTCACTATGCCCCTCAGTGAATACCTTGGGGTGTCTACTTTCCGAAATGGGGTCACTTGTGGGGTGTGTTTACTGTTCTGGCATTTTGGGCGGGGCTAAATTGTGAGCAGCCATGTAAAGCTAAAGGTACTCGTTGGAATTTGGGCCCTTTGCGCACCAGGCTGCAAAAAGTGTCACTCATGTGGTATTGCCGTACTCAGGAGAAGTAGGGCAATGTGTTTTGGGGTGTATTTTTACATATACCCATGTTGGGTGAGAGAAATATCTCTGTAAACTGACAACTTTGTTTAAAAAATTTAAAAGTTGTCGATTACAGCGATATTTCTCACACAAAGTATGGTATATATGAAAATACACCCCAAACACATTGCCCTACTTCTCCTGAGTACGGCGATACCACATGAGTGACACTTTTGCAGCCTGGATGCCAAAGGCCCAAATTCAATGAGTACCTTTAGAATTTCACAGGGCATTTTTACGCATTTGGATTCCAGACTTCTTCTCACGCTTTAGGGGCCCCTAAAATGCCAGGACAGTATAAATACCCCACATGTGACCCCATTTTAGAAAGAAGACGCCCCAAGGTATTCTGTGAGTGGTATGGTGAGTTTATGTAAAATTTTATTTTTGTCACAAGTTAGTGAAATATGAGACTTTGTAAAAAAAAAAAAAAAATATCAATTTCCGCTAACTTGTGCCAAAAAAATAAATTTCTGTGAACTTGCCATGCCCCTCACAGAATTCCTTGGGGTGTCTTCTTTCCACAATGGGGTCACTTGTGGGGTATTTATACTGCCCTGGCATTTTAGGGGCCCTAAAGCGTGAGAATCCAAAATGAGTAAAAATGCCCTGTGAAATCCTAAAGGTACTCATTGGAATTTGGGCCCCTTTGCGCATCTTGGCTGCAAAAAGTGGCACACATGTGGTATCGCCGTACTCAGGAGAAGTAGGGCAATGTGTTTTGGGGTGTATTTTTACATATACCCATACTGGGTGTGAGAAATATCTCTGTAAATGACAACTTTTAAAAAATTTATACAAAGTTGTCAATTTACAGAGATATAAAATATAAAAATACACCCCAAAACACATTGCCCTACTTCTCCTGAGTACGGCGATACCACATGTGTGGCACTTTTGCAGCCAAGATGTGCAAAGGGCCCTAAAACCAATGAGTACCTTTTAGGAGGGCATTTTTATGCATTTTTCTTCTCACGCTTTAGGTCCCCTAAATTGCCAGGGCAGTATAAATACCCCACATGTGACCCCATTTTGGAAAGAAGACACCCTAAGGTATTCCATGAGGGGCATGGCGAGTTCACAGAACATTTTTTTTGGCACAAGTTAGCGGAAATTGATTTTTATTGTTTTTCTCAAAAAGTCTCCCTTTCTGCTAACTTTTGACAAAAAGTTAAATTTTCATGGACTCACTATGCCCTCAGCGAATATCTTGGGGTGTCTTCTTTCCAAATGAGGTCACATGTGGGTGTTTGTACTGTTCTGGCATTTTGGGCAGGGCTAAATTGTGAGCAGCCATGTAAAAGCTAAAGGTACTCGTTGGAATTTGGGCCCCTTTGCACCCAGGCTGCAAAAGTGTCACTCATGTGGTATCGCCGTACTCAGAGAAGTAGGGCAATGTGTTTTGGGGTGTATTTTACATATACCCATACTTTGTGTAGAAATATCACTGTAAATTGACAACTTTGTATAAAAAAATTAAAAAGTTGTCATTTACAGAGATATTTCTCTCACTCAGCATGGGTATATGTAAAAATACACCCTAAACACATTGCCCTACTTCTCCTGAGTACGGCGATACCACATGTGTGCCACTTTTGCAGCCAAGATGCTAAAGGGCCTAAACCAATGAGTACCTTTAGTATTTCATAGGGCATTTTTACGCATTTGGATTCTCACGCTTTAGGACCCCTAAAATGCCAGGGCAGTATAAATACCCCACAAGTGACCCCATTGTGGAAAGAAGACACCCCAAGGTATTCTGTGAGGGGTATGGCGAGTGAGCAACTGCGGACAAGAAAAAGCATTTTCTATATAGTTCTGGCAATGTGCGGATCTGCAAAATGCGGAAAGCACATTGACGGTGTCCGTGTTTTGCGGATCTGCGCCGCGGATCCGTGGCACGGATCTGTGGATCCGCCGAACCGCAAAACACATATGGACATGTGAATAGAGCCTTACAGGGGGTGATCAGTGACAGGGGGTGATCAGGGAGTCTATATGGGGTGATCAGGGGTTAACAAGGGGTTAATAGTGGTTATAAAGTGAGGGGGTGGGGGTGGGGTTAGTGTAGTGTTTGGTGCAACTTTACATTGTTACCTGGTCCTCTGGTGGTCGATCCCAGTAAATGGGACCACCAGAGGACCAGGTATTAGGTATATCAGACGCTGTTAGCAACACAGCGTCTGATATACCACTTTGATCTCATTTATTTTACATTTACAGCCTGCCAGCGATTGATCATCGCTGGCAGGCTGTAGTAACTGCAGAGCCGCTCTGCTGTGAGCAGCAGCGCGTGCGCGCGTTCACAGCAGATCTCGGCTCTCGCGAGATGACGCACGGATGCGTCCAGGAGGAACAAACTTGCCGCCGCCTGGACGCATCCGTGCGTTAGGCGGTCGGCAAGCGGTTAAAAGGGTATATTTTTTTTTCTCGGGTGAAATTTAATTGCCAAAATAGCAATACCCTGAATATGGTGTTCCAGCTGTGGCTGGACAATTTCCCTAGTGTCCGTCAAAGGGTATATTATTTTCTGGGGGGAAAGTCAGTGGCAAAAATAGAAATACAGTAAATCTGGTGTTCCACCTGTTGCAAGCCTAGTTTAAATCTATCCGTACAAGGGTATATTTTTTTCTATTGTGAAATTTCATTGCCAAAATAGCAATACCCTGAATCTGGTGTTCCAGCTGTGACTGGACAATTTCCCTAGTGTCCGTCAAAGGATATACTTTTTTTCTGGGGTGAAAATTCAGTTGCCAAAATGGAAATACAGTAAATCTGGGGTTTCAGCTGTGGCTGGACAGGGTATATACTGTCCGGCAAAGAATTAATTATTTTCTGGGGTGAACTTCAGTTTCCAAAATAGAAATACTGTAAATCTGGTGTTCCAGCTGTGACTGGACAAGTTTCATAGTGTCCGTCATAGGTCATATTAATTTCTGCAGTGAAATTCAGTTTCAAAAATATAAATACCGTAAATCTGGTATTCCATCTGGTGTTCCAGCTGTGGCTGGACAATTTCCCTAGTGTACGTCAACGGATAGATTTTGTTCTGGGGTGAAATTCAATTGCCAAAATAGCAATACCCTGAATCTGGTGTTCCAGCTGTGACTGGACAATTTCCATAGTGTCCGTCAAAGGATAGATTTTCTTCTGTGGTGAAATACAGTTGCAAAAATAGAAATTAAGTAAATATGGTGTTCCAGCTGTGACTGGACAAGTTTCATAGTGTCCGGTAAAGGATTTATTATTTTTCTGGGTTGAAATTTAATTGCCAAAATAGAAATACAGTAAATCTGGTGTTCCAGCTGTGACTGGACAATTTCCTAGTGTCCGTCAAAGGATATATTATTTTCTGCGGTGAAATTCAGTTGCCAAAATAGAAATACAGTAAATCTGTGGTTTCAGCTGTGGCTGCACAAGTTTCATACTGTCCAGCAAAGGATTTATTATTTTATGGGGTGAACTTCAGTTGCCAAAATAGAAATACCGTAAATCTGGTGTTCCAGCTGTGACTGGACAAGTTTCATAGTGTCCGTCATAGGATATATTATTTTCTTCGGTGAAATTCAGTTTCAAAAATATAAATTCCGTAAATCTGGTGTTCCAGCTGTGGCTGGACAATTTCCCTAGTGTTCGTAAAAGGATAGATTTTGTTCTGAGGTGAAATTCAATTGCCAAAATAGCAATACCCTGAATCTGGTGTTCCAGCTGTGACTGGACAATTTCCCTAGTGTCCGTCAAAGGATATATTATTTTCTGGGGTGAAAGTCAGTAGCAAAAATAGAAATACAGTAAATCTGGTGTTTCAGCTGTTGCAAGCCTAGTTTGAATCTATCCGTAAAAGGGTATATTTTTTTCTGGGGTGAAATTTAATTGCCAAAATAGAAATACCCTGAATCTGGTGTTCCAGCTGTGACTGGACAATTTCCTAGTGTCCGTCAAAGGATAGATTTTTTCTGGGGTGAAAAACAGTTGCAAAAATAGAAATTCAGTAAATCTGGAGTTTCAGCTGTGGCCGGACAAGTTTCATACTCTCTGGCAAAGGATAGATTTTAAATTGTTGGGTGAAATATTACCATTTTTGCCAGGTACAATCCCCTGCAGTGTATAACTGACAGGGAAATTACAATTGGCGGTTACATTCTTGCATAAAATGAAGCCTTTTTGGGCTGTGAAGCCAAAGATAGTCTCCTATAACAGTTTTTTATTTTTAATGTTACAAAAATGGTTGGGGGAGGTCGGTATACATGTCTATTCTGCATAAGGTTCAAACAAGTCCTGTGGGATCCATGTCTGGTTCTTTTTAATAAACAAAAGCTTAGTTGCCAACATGGTCTGCGGACAGGCGGCTGCACTTGTCTGTGACAATGTCCCCAGCCATGATAAACACACGTTCAGACAATATAGTGGCTGCAGGGTAGGCCAGCACCTCCAAGGTGTAAAGGGCAACCTCAGGACTTGTGAGTGTGACCAATTTGAAGACCCAGAAGTTGAATGGGCCAGACCAAGTGGCGTAGCTAGAAATGATTGGGACCACATTAAAATTTTGAATGGGGCCCCCCTCCCCCAGTAATTTTTGCGCAACCCCTTCCTTTCATGCTGCCATGCCTGTGGCTATTAAAGATCGCTCTCTCAGACCAGGCCCAGCAGCTGTTCCATTCGCTTTCTACATTGTCTATACTGCCACTGTATATAATTTCATTGTATAATACTGTTGAGGGGGCCCTGACAAAGTCCTTTACTCCTCCTCCTCCACGGTGTCAGGTGTAAATGCCATCAGCAGCGTGTCTACTAGCGGGCTCATCTTCCTATCACACTCCAGTGAGGGAATTAAGGACGGCATGTTGTCCTAACTGGGATGCAGCAGGGTGGCCACCCAGTAAGCAGCACAAGTTAGAATGTGGCAGTAACTGGGCGGTCGTTGCGAAGGCACTGCAGCATGTAGTCGCTCATGTCTGCCAGGCTGCCCAGAGGCAAGGACAAGCTATCCTCTTTGAGGGAGGCATATCATCTGTGTCCTCTGTATCCCCCAGCGTTCCTCCTCCTCCTCCTCTTCCTCCTCATCCTCCAGAACTGTGCCCTGGCTGGACAATTGTGTTCCAGGCCAGGGCCTATGTTGGTGCAGGAACCCACCCTTCGAGCCACTTGTAATTGGCTGGCCTTAAGTTAAGGCTAAGGCGTGTATATAGTTTTGTTTGTTTGTATGGTTAGTTTAGCTGCATTATAGTTATTTTAATATGTTTTTAAGTAAATTTGTAAATAGTTTGTTAATGGTTTGAGTGAAAGGGGGGTGTTGTGTGTGTTCGATTAACTGAATTGATTTTCACTGTCTGGTGTTTAGGAATTTCTGCACCCCAAATTCAGCACATGTGGCAGGCAGGGGATGTGCGTCAAACCGGCTAGGCCAAGACCTGCTATTACATTTTGCCCCTTTAGCGCACAACACCAGGCTGGGCTGAAGGCTCAATGGCACCAACCAATCATCCGTCTGTTGTTCTATGCCTGTCCTTTTTAGTGCCCAAAAGTTCGGGTCCCCATTGACTTCAATGGGGTTCGGGGTGAAGTTGGGGTCGAGTTCGGATCCCGAACCCGAACATTTTCGGAAAGTTCGGCCGAACTTCTCGAACCCGAACATCCAGGTGTTCACTCAACTCTAGTCAGGGGCAATCCAGGCTTTGTTCATTTTTATGAGTCGACCTGTCAGCATTTTCAGTTGACAGACGGATGCGCTTATCAGTTATTTTGCCCCCAGCAACGCTAAATACCCGCTCTGACAAAACTCTGGTGGCAGGGCAGGCCAGCACCTCTGAGGCATGGAGGGGCAGTTTGTGCCACGTGTCCATCTTGGACACCCAATAGTTGTATGGCACAGAGGGATCATTGAGGACGCTGACATGGTCTGCTATGTACTCCTTCACCATCTTCCAAAATTTTTCCCGCCTTGTTACAGTAGATCTCGCATGAGGGTGCTGGCAGGGAGTCATGAAACTGTTCCAGGCCTTAGAGAGTTTTCTTGCCTCTGTTGGAACTTCTGTGTGTTCCCCTCATCTCCCCTCCTGGGTTGCACAAGGAACTACGTACTCTGCTGCCAGCGTTGTCAGCTTAACTTTATCTGCAATGACATTCTGTTCTATTATTATTATAGATTGTGGTTGTATTATTGTTGGTATTATTATTGTTATTATGGTTTATGGTTGTAAAATCTGTTATGGTTATTTGGTTATTTATGAGTTAATTAACAGGCCATGCCATTGGTTTACCTCCACTCTTGTGTGTTATGTTTTTAGTTATATTAATGTATAAGTTTGAGATGTTTGTTGTGCATGGGACATATATGCTGTATGATTGCCATGTGTGTGAGCTTGCCAAGCTCCAAAGCTGCCAACAAGTAACGGCCATTATCAGACACAACAACCAACCATGCCTGGTTATAGGTTGAGTGGCGAGAGCCACAGCTCAGTCTGGTCCCTTATACCATGCCACAGCTCTGCGGCGGTGTGCTGTTTGTCACCTAAGCAAATGAGTTTCAGCACGGCCTGTTGCCGCTTCCCTACTACCGTGCTACACTGCTTCCAGCTACTGACTGATGGCTGACTGGTACTGCAAGATGAGAATTCAGAGGTGTAAGTGGAGTAGGAGTATGAGAAGGGGGGTTTTCTGCAACTAATGTAGGTGGTGGTGAAAATCCTGATGGAATGGGTGCCCGCAATCCTTGGCATTGGTAGCAACTGAGCCATCCCAGGGTACGACTAGCTACCGGCCTACACAAGGTTCAACCAATGTGCCGTCACGGAAATGTAGCATCCCTGGCCAAAAACACTTGTCCATGTGTCAGTCATTAATTGGATCTTCCCAATAACTGTCTTGGTCAGGGCACGGGTGATGTTACGGGATACAATTGCTGGTGTAATACGGGGACGGCACACCGAGAAAAATAGTGGCTGCTGGGGACTGAGTAACGAAGGACGTCGGCCGCCAGGAGGCTGAGGAAAGCCTCAGTGTCCACAGGCCTAAATGGCAATATTTCCAGGGCCAGCAATTTTTAAAGGTGTGGATTTAGTGCTATGGCCTGTGGGTGGGTAGCGGGGTATTTGCGCTTACGTTCAAAGGCCTAGGTTAAGGACATCTGTACGCGGGCCTATTTGGTCTTCTCCCTTTTGCCATCCCACAGCCTCTTCCAGCCTGTTGCGGTGCTGTGGATCCCTCCCCCTCTGTACTGCTATCCTCACTTGGCTTGCCACCTTCCCAGGTTGGGTTAGTGATGTTATCGTTAACCACTTCCTCTTCCACTTCCTCACTGGGGTCATCCTCCTGACTTAGTTGTTGACCTAACAAGACCCTTACTTATTGACAACTGTGTCTTATCCGCATCATCCACCTCATGAAATACTAATTGCCATTGCCCACCATCATCTTCTACTGACTGTGGATGCTGAATAGTTTTGGAATCAGTGCACAAGATCTCCTCATTAGAGATGGCCCGAACTATTCGCCGGCGAACAGTTCCCAGCGAACATATGCGATATTCGGTCCGCCCCCTATACATCATCATTGAGCAAACTTTGACCCTGTACCTCACAGTCAGCAGACACATTCCAGCCAATCAGCAGCATACCCTCCCTCCCAGACCCTCCCACCTCCTGCACAGCATCCATTTTAGATTCATTCTGAAGCTGCAGTCTTAGTGAGATGAGGGACAGTGTAGTTGCTGCTGATTTAATAGGGAAATTGATAGCTAGGCTAGTGAATTCAGTGTCCACTCCAGTCCTGAAAGACTCATCTGATCTCTGCTGTCCTGATAGCACACCAAAAAGCCCTTTTTAGGGCTGCAACATTAGTCTGCTTTTTTTTTTTTCTCCATATATATATTGCAGTTGCCTGGCCTGCCCGTGTGTGAGGAGCTGCAGGCCCACAGACTACATAGTGCCCACTGCCAGTGCCCACCACTCACACCGTGTGGCACAGGACTTTGCATCAAACAAAGGCATTTAATTTTTACCCTTTAATCTAAGATTAGTTGCCTGCCAGTGTGTGTCAGGCCGACTTCCACAGACTGTAGTGTGCCCACTGCCAGTGCCCACCACCACTCATACCGGGTGGCACAGGCATTTAATTTTTACACTTTAGTCTAATTTCAGTTGCTTGCCTGCTGCTAGTGTGTGTCAGGCCGACTTCCACAGACTGTAGTGTGCCCACTGCCAGTGCGCACCACCACTTATACCGTGTGGCACAGGCATTTAATTTTTACACTTTAGTCTAATTTCAGTTGCTTGCCTGCTGCCAGTGTGTGTCAGGCCGACTTCCACAGACTGTAGTGTGCCCACTGCCAGTGCCCACCACCACTCATTCTGTGTGGCACAGGCATTTAATTTTTACACTTTAGTCTAATTTCAGTTGCTTGCCTGCTGCCAGTGTGTGTCAGGCCGACTTCCACAGACTGTAGTGTGCCCACTGCCAGTGCCCACCACCACTCATACCGGGTGGCACAGTAGCTTGCCGATAAATAAGGCATTTAATTTTTACACTTTAGTCTAATTTCAGTTGCTTACCTGCTGCCAGTGTGTGTCAGGCCGACTTCCACAGACTGTAGTGTGCCCACTGCCAGTGCCCACCAACACTTATACCGTGTGGCACAGGCATTTCATTTTTACACTTTAGTCTAATTTCAATTGCTTGCCTGCTGCCAGTGTGTGTCAGGCCGACTTCCACAGACTGTAGTGTGCCCACTGCCAGTGCCCACTACCACTCATACCATGTGGCACAGGCATTTAATTTTTACACTTTAGTCTAATTTCAGTTGCTTGCCTGCTGCCAGTGTGTGTCAAGCCGACTTTCACAGACTGTAGTGTGCCCACTGCCAGTGCCCACCACCACTCATACTGTGTGGCACAGGCATTTAATTTTTACACTTTAGTCTAATTTTAGTTGCTTGCCTGCTGCCAGTGTGTGTCAGGCCGACTTCCACAGACTGTAGTGTGCCCACTGCCAGTGCGCACTACCACTCATACCGTGTGGCACAGGCATTTCATTTTTACACTTTAGTCTAATTTCAGTTGCTTGCCTGCTGCAAGTGTGTGTCAGGCCCACTTCCACTGACAGTAGTGTGCCCACTGCCAGTGCCCACCACCACTCATACCAGCTGGAACAGTAGCTTGCCGATAAATAAGGCATTTAATTTTTACACTTTAGTCTAATTTCATTTGCTTGCCTGCTGCCAGTGTGTGTCAGGCCCACTTCCACTGACGGTAGTGTGCCCACTGCCAGTGCCCACCACTCATACCGGGTGGCACAGTACCTAGCACGCGTAGTACCACTTATCTAAAAAAAATGACAGGCAGAGGCAGGCCACCCCGCAGGGGCCGTCGTGGTCGTGGTGCTGTGACTTCCACTGGCCCTGGAATAATGCCCAGTGTTCAGAGGCCACGTACCCTAAACCTGAAAAATTCTGAGGACATAGTTGACTGGCTTAGACAGGACACCCAATCTTCAACAGCTTCCGCTAAGAACCTTGACGCACCATCCTCCTCCAGCTCAGCTTCGATCACCTGCTCTCAAGTTACCACGCTCCCGCCCGCCGCCACAAACCACCACAGCCACTTCAACCGCTTCACTTGATCCGTCAGAGGAGTTATTTACACATCAGTTGTTTGCAATTAGTGATGTGCAACCATTATTGCCAGATGATGTTGATTACAGGGATATGTCTCAGTCAGGCAGGATTACACACATGGACGTACAGTGTGATGATGATGATGATGATGTTGTACCCGCTGCTGCTTCCTTTGCTGACGTGTCAGATACAAGTGAAGCGGTTGATTATGACGATGTGTCCACAGATGCCACGTGGGTGCCTGCTCGAAGAGAAGAAGAGGGGGAAAGTTCAGAAGGGGAGACAGAGAGAAGGAGGAGACAAGTTGGAAGCAGGGGGAGGTCGTCGAAAGGTGTTAGTGGCACAGTCAGACAGCATGTATCGGCACCTGGGGTCAGCCAGACAGCACGCCAGTCAACGCATGCTGTTGCCACCACCAGAATGCCGTCATTGCAGAGCTCAGCAGTGTGGCATTTTTTTTGTGTGTCTGCCTCTGATAACAGCAATGCCATTTGCAACCTGTGCCAAAAGAAACTGAGTCGTGGGAAGTCCAACGCCCACCTCGATACAACTGCTTTGCGAAGGCACATGATCTCACATCACAAACGCCTATGGGATCAACACATGAGTACAAGCAGCACACAAACTCAAAGCCACCATGCTCCTCCTGGTCCAGCATCTTCAGCCACGTCAACCACTGCTGTCCTTCTTGCCCCCTCTCAACCACCCGCCACTCCGCCTCTCACCTTCAGCAGTTCCATCTCATCTACCCACAGTCAGGTGTCTGTTAAGGAAATGTTTGAGCGTAAGAAGCCAATGTCACAGAGTCACCCCTTTGCCCGGCGTCTTACAGCTGGATTGACGGAACTCTTAGCCCGCCAGCTTTTACCATACCAGCTGGTGGAGTCTGAGGCCTTCAAAAAATTTGTCGCTATTGGGACACCACAGTGGAAGGTACCCGGACGAAATTTTTTTTCAAAAAAGGCAATCCCTGATATGGGACGTAACAGGGATTAAACTGATAGGAATAGTACTAGTTAAGACACCACTCGGGTGTGACAGTAAATTGCACGGTGCAGACGCAGTGACCGTGGATTAAAACAAAAGGGAGGGAGCCAGCGTTTTTTTTAACCATCTCCCGTTCGAAAAATCAATTCAATAAATGCACCCCAGATTGGGTAACGTAACAGGGATTAAATTGATGAGAATAGTACTTCAGAAAATACCACTCATATCGAGTGTGAGAGTAAATTGCACAGCGCAGACGCAGTGACCGTGGATAAAAACAAAGGGGAGGGAGCCAGCTTTTTTTAACCATCTCCCCGTTCGAAAAATCAATTCAATTCACCTTTCGGGGACCCTTGGTGTTGTACGAGGCTGGGTGGAGGAAGAAACCTTCAATGACATCAACAGGACGTGGCTAGCTTGGTATCCAACCTTGTGCAAATGGGGAGTTTGCGGTTGTGCAAATGGACTGTTTGCGGTTGTTTGCGGTGCATTAAAAGAGGAGATTCGTCTGTTAATGTCTGTGAAGCGGGCGTAACCCTTACACTACCTGATCGATACAACATCATACCTGATCGTATACACACTGGATGTTTTAAAGCATGTTATTCCAAACAATTTAGGAATGTTACGTGATTTATGCCCTTTATGGATTAAAACCCGACTCTGCGTCCACTACGTAATTTTCCATGGGAGCTTTGCCATGGATCCCGCTCCGGCATGCCACAGTCCAGGTGTTAGTCCCCTTGAAACAACTTTTCCATCACTATTGTGGCCAGAAAGAGTCCCTTTGGTTTTTAAAATTCGCCTGTCTATTGAAGTCTATGGCGGTTTGCCCGGTTCGCCAGTTCGCGAACATTCGCGGAAGTTCGCGTTCGCCGTTCGCGAACTGAAAATTTTATGTTCGCGACATCACTACTCCTCATGTCCCTCTTCAGGGAAAGTCAGCTCACCTGCAGGCCCTTGCCTACAATATTTTAGAGGGTCAGCTCACCTGCAGGCTCTCACCTACAACATTTTAGAGGGTCAGCTCACCTCCAGGCCCTCAACTACAATATTTTACAGGGACAGCTCACCTCCAGGCCCTCAACTACAATATTTTACAGGGACAGCTCACCTGCAGGCCCTCACGTACAATATTTTACAGGGTCAGCTCAGCAGCAGGCACTCACCCCATCATTTTTTGCAATGCTCAGCAGCAAGCCCTCGCCCCTAATGTTTTAGAGGGTCAACAGCAGGACCTTGCTCCTAATGTTTTGTAGAAGGATCACCAGCAGGCCATCAATGATAATTTTTCAAGGGTGTGTATGATGCCCCACTTCATGTGTAACATAGGGGTAAATTGCAATGCTGTTTCCTTGTAATTTTTGGCAGCCCTTTCACTTACCCTAGGTACACACCTGTAAAACGCACAACATGTTAAAAGCCATGCTTCCCTATGGGCATGGTTCACATTTGGGCGTTTTACAACACGTTTGAATGCGCTGGAAAACGCCTAACGCTGTCGCTTCTACTTGAGCTTCTTTAGGGCGTTTTTGCGCGCATTTCCATCCATAGGATTGTATTAGAACGCGCAAAGATGAAGAAATGCGCGTTTTCTGTTCCAAAAACGTTGCCGGGTCGTTCTCCGACGACGCATCCGCAAGAGCAACACTCCACACACCATTGCTGCCACTTGCGTTTGTCTCCTAAACTCCATAGAAATCTCCAACAGTACAACACTCTCAAACACACCTAATCAATAAAAATCTCAATTTGGCAAATATTCAACACCTTTCATATAGGTAGGCCTGCATTTTTAGTGGATCTTGCACCGGTCAATCGAAAAACGCGCGTTCATTAATGCCAAAAACACGCATACAATCGCGTGTTTGTCGTGCGTAGAAACGATTGAAAAAACGCACGCCTGCAAAACGCTTAGGTGTGTTCCCAGCCTTAGTGCATAGGCTTTATGAGTGTAGGAGTCCCACTACCTGAACAATTTTACCACAATGTGAATGAGGCCCTCCTTTATGTGATATACAGGCTGTTTCGGAGTGCCTATTGCTTGTACCTTTTTTTGCAGCACTTGCACTTTATATACAATTGAATATACAGGAAAGAACAATTTTTTCAGTGAATTGCTTTTTTTTTTTTTGGAGGGGGGTTGGTTGTGCGTATTTTTGTCAGTCTGTAAAAGTGGCATACAACTCAGACAACATGGTTCCCAGCAGTGACCTGGGAGTCCAAGATGCAACCAGACATCGTCCCCATGCTGTTCCCGATCCATTTTGGTGGTGTTTCTGTCACTTTCTGACCTTTTCCAATGGACCAGGCACCCTCCCCTCTTCAGATCAGGGGGTGCCTCGTTTTCTCCCATTGACTCCCATTATACTCGGATGCTTGGTCGAGCACACGAATATAGTAATGTGTTCGGGCCGAACACTCGAACACCCAAATACTTTGGTGCTCGATCATCACTAATTGTTATGTTAATCTTGAGTCTGAAAATGGAGGAAAGGGAGGGGGGATTGGTAAATGGAAGATAACTAGTCTGGCGTCTATATCTTTTGGTGTGTGCAGGTGCTCTTTATGCAAAAGGAGCGTCTGGTCTGGGGTCTGTATAAAAGGTCGTCTGGCCTGTGGTGTGTATAAATATGGATCTAAATTCTACTATATATTACATTAGGAGGTCTGCTGTTTGGTCTGTGTCCATTTTGGATGGGTCATATCTATGCACTACTTGAGATTCTAAAGCTGTCACATGGTGTTGTTTTCTGTATAAATCATAAGGGCAAATAGGAAACATTTTGTGCAGAGCACTATGGCATTTTTAATTTCCCTAAAAAGATACCAATAGCATCCAAGATTGTATTAATTTATAATGTCTATTTGGGTTCCAACATAATGTCTTTAGTTTGATGGGAACTAGTGTTGAGCGAATCCGAACTGTAAAGTTCGGGTCCTTACCGAACTTTATGATTTTGGGTAACCGGACCAGAACCCAAACTTTGCCGGAAAACTTGGGGTTTCTGTTCGGTGTTCGGCCATTTAATAAAGCTCGTTGAAAGGCTGCAGGGCAGCTAACCAAAAAGCTTTTAAGCTGCTGGCACTTATAAGCACTCATAGCCATGCCTACTAATGCCATTGCTGTGATTGGCCGGTGCAAGCCAGCCTCTATAAAAGCTGGATCACCTGTAGCACCACCCATTAGCTCTGAGCAGTGCAGGGACAGGAAGCAGGCAGCTGAAGTGAGGGACAGTGTTAGGACTCTCATTTGGCTATTTGTTCTGTTGGTGACCTATAGTGAATTTTTTGTGGGTTCTATACACCAGCTTTGTACCCCTGACAAAGAAATATAATAATTAATCTGGCTGTTAATTCTTTGGGTGACCTATAGCAATTTTTTTGTGGGTGCAATATACCATCTTTGTACCCCTGACACAAAAATATAATAGTTAAGCTGTTAGTTCGGTGGGTGACATATTCCAATTTTTTGTGTGATGTACACCTGCACTGCATTCGTGACAGTGAAATTAATATAGTTAATCCATCTGTTAGTTTGGTGGGTGACATATAATTGTTTTTTGTGTGATTTTTTGTGGGCACAATGCACCATTTTTGTACCCCTGACACAAAAATATAATAGTTAATCCGTCTGTTAGTTCAAAGGGTGACAGATGCCCATTTTTGGTATGAGATACAAGTGCACTTTATACATGACCTGGAAATTAATATAGCTAATCTGACTTTTAGTTCGGCCGGTGACATATACCCATTTTTGGTGAGATACACCTGCATTGCATATGTGACAGGGAAATTATTATAGTTAATCCGTCTGTTAGATTGGCGGGTGACATATTCCCATTCTTGTTGTGAGGTACACCTGCACTGCATACCTGACAGGGAAATTAATATAGTTAATCTGTCTGTTAGTTCGGTGGGTGAAATATACCCAATTTTTGTGTGAGGTACACCTGCATTGCATACGTGACAGGGAAATGAATATAGTTAATCTGTCTGTTAGTTTGGTGGGTGACTTCAGGAGAGCATCAAATGAGGGACGTAGCCCTGGTTGTGGTGCTGCTGGTGTTGGTGGAGCTCCTGTTGCAGGGAGAGGACGTGGTCGATCTGTGCCAGGTACACGCCCAAATTAAACACCTTCCTCAGGTGCACATAGGCGAACATTTAGCATGCGAGGAGCTCACCCCAACGAAACGTACGTTGGGGTGAGCTCCTCGCAACCTGGAGGTTTGATTCTGTTAGCGTCTTTGATCCCAGGTATAACAACTAGTTAGCATTGTGGCCAGACTTCTTTTTTTTAGGTTTGGCCTTTGGGGCCACATCTGTAATAATTCGATTTTATTGGCACTGATATTTAGTATATTGTATCCTGGGTACGCTCCTTATTTAGTTTTTCCTCCCGGGTTAGCTTGTGAGCCCCTAGCCATAGTCACTACCTGGTTTTGCCGCCATTTTTTAAATCTATTGTCCTATCCTTATTATGTATAATTTAGATTGTCAATAAAGTTTTGTAATTTACCACACGTGTCCCTTTATGGTTTTTTGGAATTATGTCCCTGATAATGATGAAACACAGGTGCCAACTGCTGCAGCTTTCTGCAGTGTGCACACCAGCAAAGAGGGCAGGGGTGAAGAGTGGGTGGAAGATGATCTGGAGGATGATGAGTTCCTAGACCCAACATGTAATCAAGTTCATGCGAGTGACGTGTGCAGTTCGGAGGAAGAGATGGTGGTCACAGAGCACCAGCCGCACTGCAGAAGAGGGAGCAGGGTGCAAAAGCAGAGTGGCCGTACCCTAGCCAGTACGCCTGCTACTGCCCACTGCACCCAGGGACTGAACACACCAAAGCCAGCAACAAAGAATATCCGGGTAAGGTAGTTCTTTAGACAAGGTGCTGATGACAACCACAAGAGATCTCAGGCTCCTTCTGCTCCCTTTTCTGCTGCTGTCTCAGTAGCTTCCTCCCCCTCTGGGGTAACAGTGGCACTTGCCACCCCGCAAACAGAGGATGTGGCAGCAACGCCACCACCTCCGTCACCGTCACCAAGCATCTTCACACTGTCCCGTGGAAGCGTTCAGCTGTCCATCTCCCAAACACTGGGGAGAAAGAGGAATTAACCTCCTACCCACCCACGATCCCTGGCCGTGAATGCCAGCATTTAAAAACTCCTGGCCTTTGAAATGCTGTCATTCCATTTGGTGGGGATAGAGACTTTTAAAAACCTTATGGCAGTGGCTGTCCCACAGTACATGGTTCCCAGCCGCCACTACTTTTCCAAGCGAGCCATCCCTGCCCTGCACAACCAAGTAGTGTACAAAATTAGGTGTGCACTGCGCAACACTATCTGTGGCAAGGTCCACATAACCACTGGTACTTGGACCATTAAGCACGGGCAGGGATTTTATATCTCCCTAACTGCACACTGGGTAAATGCAGTGGCGGCTTGGCCTGAGGTGGATAGCAGTTTTGAGCATGTCCTTCTGCCACCGAGGATTGCAGGATGTTTCTCTTTGCCTCCTATAGCCTCCTCCTACTACTCAGCTTCCTCATCTACCACCTCCTCATGCGGTTAGCATAACACCTTTACCACCAACTTAAGCACAGCCAGGGGGAAACGACAGCAGGCTGATTTGAAACTCATCTGTTTGGGGGAAAATACACACACCGTGAAGGAGCTTTGGACGGGCGGTGGTTAGTGCCACTGATCCCCAAGCCCGGCCTAGTGGTGTGCGATAATGGGCGAAATCTCGTAGCAGCTCTGGGCCTAGCCGGTTTGAAGCACATCCCTTGCCTGGCGCATGGGCTGAATTTGGTGGCGCAGAGATTTGTGAAAAATGACCCCGATATGTCAGAGCTGCTGCAGAAAGTGCGGGCCATCTGGACGTGCTGTCATCGTTCTCACCCTGTTGCTGCTCACCTGTCTGCGCTGCAGCGGAACTTCGGCCTTCCCATTCAGCACCTCATATGCGATGTACCCACAAGATGGAACTCCACCTTGCTCATGCTGGAGAGACTCTGCGAGCAGCAGCAGGTGACCGTGGAGTTTCAGCTGCAGCACGCACGGGTGAGTCGCTCTGCGGAACAGCACCACTTCATTACCAACGAGTGGGCCTCCATGTGCCATGTTTTGAGTACTCCACCAACATGGCCAGTGCTGATGATGCCGTCCTCAGCGTTACTATCCCACTTATATGTCTCCTTGAAAAAACACTTCGGGCGATGATGAAAGAGGATGTGGCACAGGAGGAAGAGGAAGAGGGATCATTTTCACGGTTATCAGGCCAGTCATTCACAAGTGTCTCGTAGTGTGGCTTCTTCCACCAACAGAGGCCGGGTACACAACTGTCCAGCCAGGGTAGAGTTCTGGAGGAGGAGGAACCGGGTTCACAGCAGGGTGGCACCCAAAGCAGCTCATGGACATCACTGTAGCGTGGTTGGGGGGATACAAAGAACACGGATGATACTACTCCCACAGAGGACACCTTGTCATTGCCTCTGGGCAGCCTGGCACACATGAGCGACTACATGCTGCAGTGCCTGCGCAACAACCGCCGAGTTGCCCACATTCTAAGCAGTGCTGATTACTGGGTGGCCATCTTTCTGCTACAAAGACAATGTGCCATCCTTAATTCCGTTACTGGAGAATGATCGGAAGATGCGCAAGTACAAGCGCACACTGGTAGACGTGCTGCTGATGGCTTTCCCACCTGACAGCAGGGGTGCAGTGGAAGCACAAGACAGAGAAGGAGGAAGAAGTCACCAACGCAGCTGGGGCACCGCAAGCACCTCGGAAGGAAGGGTTAGCATGGCCGAAATGTGGAAAAGCTTTGTCAGCATGCCACAACAACCAGCACCACCAGCTGATATGGAACGTCTTAGCAGGAGGCAGCATTTGAGCAACATGGTGGAACAGTACATGTGCACATGCTTAAATGTACTGACTGATGGGTCTGCCCCATTCAACTGTGTCTTCAAATTGGGCACTTGGCCTGAGCTTGCCCTTTACGCCTTGGAGGTGCTGGCCTGCCCTGCGGCCAATGTATTGCCTGAAACATGTGTTTAGCACAGCAGGGGGGATGATAACAGACAAGCGCAGCCGCCTGTCCATAGCCAATGTGGGCAAGCTCACATTCATTAAAATGAACCAGGCATGGATCCCACAGGACTTGTCCATACCATGTGCTGAATAGACAAGCATACCTGCCGCACCCAGCCATTGTTATACTCCAGCACACTTTCTCTTTGCATTTTCTTTTCTATTTCCCAATGTTTTGGGGTCTTCCCAAATTTATAAAAAAATAAAAACAAAAACATAAATAAAACAAAACAACAAAAACAGTATTGGCTACCTCCTCCACGCTTCTACTTACACCACCATGTCCACCACCTCCGCAACCTCCTACTCCACTTTGACCTCCTCCTCCTAGTTCAAGATTATTTATTTAAAAAAAAAATTCTATTCTATGTTATTTTATTTAATTTCCCTATCCACATTTGTTTGCAGGGCAATTGTCCGGCTCTTACCCATATTTTGCAGCCCTCTAGCCCTTACTTATGACTATTTTACAGGCATTTTAGTGCCCCAAAGTTCGGGTCCTTATTGACTTTAATGGGGTTCGGGATCAGGGTCAAGTTCGGGTCCCGAACCGAACTTTGAGCCGAAGTTCGGCCGAACCTGGCAAACCTGAACTTCCAGGTGTTCGCTCATCCCTAATGGGAAGTATAAATGAGCAAAGTGAACTTTGGATCCTAGATCCAAAGTCGCTTCTCTCAAAGCTTCATTTTAACGCTGTACAGAGATTCATCTCCATACAGCAATTAAAATATATTGGCTCTGGTGAAGCAAATTCCCCCGACTTCGGTGAATAATTTTGGGATTTCATTTTTCAACTTGAAAACCATTTTAAAACTTGGTTACGAATTCAGCTTTGATACCAAGTTACCAATGGGTACCGAAGCCTTCTTCAGATAACTGTTTTAAAATGGCTTTCAAGTTTATTGATCAAATGCCAAAGTTATTCACCAAAGTCTCTCTAAACTTCAGTGATAACTCATTTCATCTTACGGGACCCATGCATTTTAATGCTATACAGAGACAAATCTCCAGAAACATTGAAACAAAGTTTTGAGCAAAGCATCTTCAGATCTAGGATCCCTTCGCTCTAGGTTTACTTTGCTTATCCCTAATTGGAAGCTTGATGCTGCATGCTGCACTATTCTCTCTGATAATATGAACAGTGATTCAAACCACAGTGTGAGCATAGCCTTATTTTATTAATATATATAACTAATCGCGTCATTGAGAGTCAATAAAATCGAACTTCTTGACACTTGGGAGTACTTAGGTTGAATTTGTGAAACACTTCTCTACTACGGAGTTCTACTTTGGGTGCTGAACAGATCCGGTACTACTCAAACTTCCTATTGTATCTATTGCCATTACACAAAAAATAAAGATTTGTTTGGGACTTCATAAAGTATATTCCTGCTTCAGTATATGACGTGATATAAGTTATCTGAGTTTCAAAAAGTCACACAAATATTTTTATGACAAATCTATGTACTTATGGAGACTTCTTTTATATCTATGCCTGTTAGGGTACTTTTACACTTGCGGCAGGACGGATACGGCAGGCTATTCAGCCTGCCGCATCCGTCCTGCCGCAAGTGGCCGTGCACTGCAGTGCTGCCGCTCCGTCCCCATTGACTATAGCGGGGCGTGGGGCAGAGCTACGGCGCAGCACGGCACTGCACGGCTGGAGATCGCCGGACTAAAAGTCGGACATGCAGGACTTTTAGTCCGGCGATCTCCAGAAGGGCTGAATACAAATGCACACTGCACTTTCCAGATTTTTATTTATTAAACATTTTGAAACCCATGTATCATTTTATTTTCACTTCACACATACTTGCTACTTTGTGTTGGTCTATCACATAAAATCCCAATAAAATACATTTAAGTTTGTGGGTGTAACATGGGCTAAATGTGGAAAAGTTAAAGGGGTATAAATACTTTTTCAAGGCACTGTAATGAAAGGCATATGAGCAATCTGATATTATTAGTTAAAAGGTTTCTATTGAAGATATATAAACAAATTAAAAGATATTAAAACAAATGTATGTTCTTGTTTTACATCACAATGGGGGAGATTTATCAAACTGGTGTAAAGTAGAACTGGATTAGTTGCCCATAGCAACAAATCAGATTCCACCTTTCATTTTTCATAGCTCCTTTTAAAAATAAAAGGTGGAATCTGATTGGTTGCTATGGGCAACTAAACCTTGAGCTACTTTACACCAGTATGATAAATCTCCCCCAATGCATTGAGTAAAGATATAACCCTCAGTTCACACTTGCGCGTTTTACAGCGCGTTCGAACACGCTGTAAAATGCATAACTGATGCAAACCAATGCTTCCCTATGGGACTGGTTCACATTTTCGTGTTTTACAGCGCGTTCGAACGCAACATGCTGGAAAGGCCAAACCCCAGCTCTGATTGGCCAAACTTCATATAGACAGGGATATTTGGTCATTGGACAACACTGCAGTCAATCAAACAAACGCGCATTTTACTATTGGCAAAAACACGCACAAAAACGTGCGTAGAACGCTCGACAAAAACGTGCGTCTCAGAAACGCTCAGGTCTGAACCCAGCGTAATAGAATTAAAAGTAAGTGATAAATGTCACAGTGTTATGTCATCGAACACCATTGGAAAATATTGATAGCTATTATTTATTTTATATGTTAACATGAGAAGTACTATGAAAAGTAACTCACTATATGTACAAGTTTTTATTTTTGAAATGTTATTGTATATTGGGCCAAATACTGAACAAAATTAAGAATGATACATGAACTGTATATGTAAGTGTCCAATAAGACTAGGTAAAGTGTTTACCAAAGTTTTTTCTTTGACAGGGGACCTTTATGGTTCCATTGGGCAATATTATTTAAAAGCAGCGTCAGACAAAAGCCATAAAGTGGGACTTTTGTTTAATCCAACTGATGCAGGGCGGTGGGAAGTAAATGACACAAGTTAAAAAAAAAAAAAAAAAAACTCTCTATCAATGGCTCACATTGCCATAAACTGGACTGAGTTGAAACCCATGGACTGAAATAATAGTGAACTGAATATATTTTGAAACAGGGTTATTCCTGCTATAATACTGTATGTGGAACTGTTAAAGTTTATTTTTAATTCTATCTATCCTAAGTGCAGGCTGTACCAGCTGTTTAGCAGAGCCAGGACTGACAACCTCGGTATTGCTCAGGTGCACTCAGGGCAGTGTTCCTGCACGCAACAAAAAAATACTTTAACCACTAGTCTGCCATGCTGAACAAGACCGTGCTGCTTGCACTACTGCTGTCTGAGGGTGAACCTCAACTGTAGTTGTCTGCTAAAGACTTCCTGCAGTAAACAAACCAACCAGGGCTGATGACCTTATACAATGACCTGCAGACTAGTGAGGGGAGGAGGCCCTAGTGTCACAGCTTCTCCAACAGACATGGTTATGAAGTGTCCTACAACCACTGAAAGGAGGCTCTGAAACCTGCATTTAGGATTGTGAATACACCTGCAATCTCTTCATACATCAACACAGAAATGTGATGGGTAAGAGACTGGACAAAATTACAAAGAATGGATTTTTAAGAGAAACTGACAATTATAAAGTTCACATGTATGTCCTAGTATCACCGTGCATGGCCAGCGCACTGACGTGTTGACGTCACAAGTAACTGTGTGTGAGATTTCTAGTGGTTTTTTTTTCTGTCAAGATGACCACGACAGTCTCTTTGCAAGCAAATGGATGAAGTGTATATGTTTGTTTTTTTTTACCATTATTTCAGAAAAAATTGATTCGTTACTATGAAGCACGAGGAAATTCAGATTTGTGTTAAATTGAATTTTTCTTGAAATTCGGATCAAAGTCAGTTCTTTTCACTTTGATTCGCTCAACACTACTTGTGAGTGTTGGGTGATTCGTATAAGGGAATGAGCATCAACTGCTCTTTTGTCCACAGCTTTGGTGACTGTAACTTACTTTACTTTTTATTTTATATCTTTTATAAACTAGCATATATCTTTTATAAACTTTTTATCCACCTAAATCACGTTAAACCTATTTATTCCCATCATTCAGAATTAACGGTAATGCAATGTCCAGTCTGTGGGTGATAAATGTTTATGGGCAAACCCCTTTAGTGTTGCATGCTGAAGAAAGGTTTAATTGCCCAACATCAGTGTCAGTGTTATGCTTTTGTGGCTAAATAGGCAATATTCATGCATTGCATTGCAACTTTCCAACATTTAGTGAAAAAGCCTCTACAAAGCATAGTCTATTGAGGCAGCAAAAGGGACCAATTCCAAATTTGTGATCATGGTTTTGGCATGAAACCTTCAGCAGGCTGGGGAGCATCATTCATTCATGGCTAGGTGGAAACCTTGTCTTAAGTGGTCCACTTCTCCAAAATGGGGGGAAACAATTTTATTTAGGGTCCATTCATGTGTCCGTAGTGTATTGTGGATCCGCAATACACCGGGCTGGCACCCCTATAGAAATGTCTATTCTTGTCTGCTATTGCGGACAAGAATAGAACATATTCAATTTTTTTCGGGAGCCGTGGACTGTAAGTAGGAGCCGAGAACTGGAAATGCGGATGCGGACAGCACAATGTGTGCTGTCCGCATCCTTTCCATCCCCATTAAGAATAAATGGGTCCGCACCCACTCGGCACAACTGGGGAACGGATGCGGACCCATTCTATGGATGTGTGAATGGGCCCTAAGTTTACAATTGCATCTCCAATTTGGGAAATGTGGAGAGAGGCAGGGTGCAGCTAGGGAGGCTGTCAGGAAAAGTGTCCTTGGTTATGGTGGCCAGGTTGGGCACCAAGCTGTCCTGCCTTGCTATTGGTTCATTTTTGCCCATGTTGGAGAAAAATCTAGGTACAACTAGGTACAACATTTAATTTTTGTCTCATCCTCACAGTTTTGACCATGAAGGGTTTTTATACTTAGTATGCAAATCCAATTCAGAATCTTAGAATTGACTTTCATAAAGTTTTTTTTTTTTTTTTTTTCAAACAAACAGAAGGCATTTATTATAAATTATACAGTACACTGTGTGTGAATTTACATTCTTTTCTCTGAGAAGGTTTATAAATTCTTAATTCTGTTACCAAAAGCAATTAAAGGTGGTTACTTATCAGGAGGTACAGCTCTTCTTTCTCGTTCCATTACGTAAACTAATTTTGGCCCTTGGGAGTCTAAGCAATTTTATTGCAAAGATTAACATGAGACCAATATTTGAGATTTTGATTTTTGCATTTGTAATTAAAGAAACATAATTTATTAACCTGCTATTTGTACTAATTTGCTGTTTCTAATTGACTTAATTACTCTTTATGTAGAAGCAATGGTCAAATTCTTTAGAGGATTCAATATTATAGTCTAAAACATATTAATCGGTTTTATATCTGCAGCAGTCCTGCTGGATTTAATAGTTTATTTATCCCTTGGGTGTTAGAAGTACAATGAAAGGTTCAGCTTTATAGCAGTACTGCACTTATGTTAAGTTATGCTCTAAACTTAGAAGCATTTGCTTACTGGACATAAAACACTTTAATCTTGTTAAAAACTACATGTCAACTTATTTTGGTCAACCCTAACTAAATTTTTACATGTTGCTTGAGATATAATTATTCCATAGTCCTTGACATCATTATAAAAAAGCCCCATAAGTGTTGACACATAAAACCATTATTTATTCATGGGTTATAGTACAAATTTGAAGAAGCACTCCCACAAAAATGTTTATTCTCTGGCTCATTAGAAAGGTACATGATGTAAGTTGCAATGAAGGTAATCTTCTGAGTTGCTGTATTTGTGAGTTACCGACTCGCTTCTGCTCCTGCTGTGTCACTTGATGGACAATATGACACTCTAACTGACAGAACATCTTATGTGTGGACAGGAAGTCAGTTTCTTTATTTATTCCTATAGAAGTCTTAAGGTCAGTCTTAAAAAAATGAATAGAGAAACAGATTTGCTATTTGGCAATTACATGACACATGGCAATGACATGACACAGCTGTGGACCAGAAGGCGATGGATAGCTTACGACTAAAGAAGCACTGGTGAGACGATTACCTTTACTACAATTTGCATCAGTGCCTATCTAATGGGCCATAGAATAAAAATAAAAAAAGTGAATGCTTCTTTAAAATGTTTTTAAAACCATTTTACTCCAGGATCACCGGTAGCAAACTCATAATCTGCTGCCAATCTTTCTTCACCACTCTGGTTATTGGATCGAAGGCTACCCTAGATGTTCACCAGAGCCTTTTGGAAGGCAGGTTAGATTTGGCTTCTAGGAACCCAGGTTACATCTGCAGAGTCAGGCAGCAGAAAACATGGATGAGTTTCCAAGTAACAGACCTGTCATATGCGAAGAAGTAGCAGGAGAGAATTACAAGCCACAGTCTAAGCCAGGAAAGTCATTGGAAGCAACATCAGAGACAAGCCAAAGTGACTTCCCCAAGAGAGACAATTGAAGCCAAATCAGTAGACAAGGATTCATTCAAAGACAAGGCAAAGTCGGTTCACTAGGAGTTAAAAGTCGCACCATGCATAAGTGAAATAACAAACACCAGAAGACGTACAAATCATAAGAACTGACAAGCAGCAAATGCCAGGCTCACTGATAGGTCAACCAGCCGTGGCTTATCTGGTCATCATGGCAACTCTCCTAGAACAGGTATGTTCCTGGATACCTTTCCTGCATAGGAAATAGTTCCTTAAAAATATCCCCAGAGATACATACGGCATATAATGCCCCCACAATTTCATTGTTCACTGTCTAGATCCAGGTATTGCTGCATATGTTTATGAATTTAAAAGCAGTAATGAATTAAAGAAGTCTGCACTGCTTCATCTGCTGGAAAATGTAATGTAAATCTGCACGTATACTGCAATATATAACCACTTTAAATTATGGTGTTTATAATGTGCCAAGTAAGAACCCATGATATGTGGTGATTAGTCTTGGTCGAGCACCAAAGTGCTCGGGTGCTCGAGTAGAACACCCCGGGATGCTCGGGTGCTCTCAAGGACTTTCTGGTATTGCACTATTTTGCTCGTCCTCTCCACTACAGGAATGAGAGATGAGAAGTTTTCTTTGTAGCTCATTATCCTACTCATTATCCAATTTGCACTAAGAAGATGAATTGAGGGTGGTCTGGCTGTTACCCTGTGTACTGTCTGCCCCAATTTCCTCCTCTTCCCAATCCAAAGCGTCCACCTTAATTGTGAGCAGCGAGAGTTTGAGTAGACACAGTGGGATGGTTATGCTGATAATAGCGTTATCACCGCTCACCATCTGTGTTGATTCCTCAAAGTTGCATAAAACCTCATAGAGGTCAGACATCAATGCCCACTCATCACTTGTGAAGAGCGGAAGCTGACTGGAAAGACAACGACCATGTTTCAGCTGGTATTCCACTACTGCCATCTGCTGCTCACAAAGCCAGGCCAACATGTGGAACGTCGAGTTCCAGCAAGTGCTCACGTCGCACAACAGTCAGTGAGCTGGCAATTGCAAGCGCTGCTGAAGCGTTGCCAGACCTGCGGAAGCTGTCAATGACTTGCGGAACTGGGCACAAACGCGGCGCACCTTCACCAGTAGCTCAGGCAAATTGGGGTAGGTTTTTATAAACCGCTGAACCACTAGGTTGAACATGTGGGCTAGGCATGGTATGTGTGTGAGCTTGCCGAGCTCCAAAGGCGCTACAAAGTTGTGGCCATTATCAGACACAACCATGCCAGATTATAGGTTAAGTGGCAAGAGCCAGAGCTCAGTCTGGTCCCTTATCCCCTGTGATAGCTCTGCAGCGGTGTGCTGTTTGTCATCCAAGCAGATCAGTTTAAGCACGGTCTGTTTCCACTTTCCCACTGCAGTGCTACACTGCTTCCAGCTACTGATTGATGGCTGACTGGTGCTGCAAGATGATAATTCAGAGGTGGAAGTGGAGGAGGAGGTGGAGGAGGAGAAGGGGGGGTTGCCACGTAGGAAGTCCGCAATCCTTGGCATCGGTAGCACCTGTGCCATCCAACAGTACGACTCACCCCCGGCCTCCACAACGTTCACCCAGTGTGCCATCTGGGAAATGTAGCATAACTAGCCAAAAGCACTTGTCCATGTGTCAGACGTTAACTGGACCTTCCCAATAACTGCATTGGTCAGGGCACGGGTGATGTTACGGGACACATTCTGTTGTAAGGCTGGGACTGCATACCGTGAAAAATATTGGCGGCTGGGGACAGAGTAACGGGGGATGGCCGCCGCCATCAGGCTGTGGAAAGCCTCAGTGTGCGCAGGCCTAAATGGCAACATTTCCAGGGCCAGCAATTTTGAAAGGTGCGCATTTAGTGCTCTGACCTGTGGGTTGGTGGCTGGGTATTTAAAGCTTCCGTTCAAAGTCCTGGGGTATAGACATCTGTACGCAGCGCTGGGACAGGGAAGTGGATGTGCTACCTAATGGTGCTTGCAAAGGTCCAGGTGCATGGCAGGAGGCATTTGGGCCTGCGTCTTGGACAGGGGATTGGCCATCACGTAACACAGGAGAAGAGGAGGCAGTGGTGTGACCCGCAGACACTGATTGTGAACCCAGGCGTTTTGCCCAGCTGTTAGGGTGCTTTTATACCATGTGGCGGATTATGCTCGTAGTGGTGAGGTTGCTAGTGTTCACGCCCCTGCTCATTTTGGTACGGCACAGGTTGCAAATGCCAATTCTTTTATCTTCTGCACTTTTCTCAAACAAAGCGCCAGACTGCGGAACACCTACCCCTTGGCAAGGGAGATTTCCGAAAGGGTGTGCTCCGGGGAACAGTTTTAGGCCTTTTTGGTGTGGCCTGCTTTCTTCCTTTTGACACCCCACTGCCTCTTCCAGCCTGTTGCCGTGCTGCGGATCCCTTCCCTTCTGTACTGCTGTCCTCGCTTGGCTTGCCACCTTCCTAGGTTGGCTCAGTGACTTCATCATCCACCACCTCCTCTTCCACTTCCTCACTCTGGTCATCCTCCTGACTTGTTGACCTATCAACAACCTCAGTTATTGACAACTGTGTCTCATCCTCATCATGAACCTCTTGAGACACTAATTGTGGTTGACTTATTGGCAACTGTGTCTCATCATCATCATCCACCTCATGAAACGCTAATTGCCGTTACCCACCATCATCTTATTGTAACTGTGGATGCTTAAGAGTTTGGGAATCAGGGCACAAGATCTCCTCATGTCCCTCTTCAAGCAAGGCCCACATTAAGGAATGGCGATGAAAAGAGCTCCTCGGAATATCCGAGTGTGGGATCACTTGTTTGCCAAGACTCTCCATGGTGGGAGGAAGGAGGATCAAGGTGAGGATTCTGTTGACCAGACTTTTGGCTACTGAGACTGGACTTTGTGGAAGACAGGGTGGTGCTTAACTGACTGGAAGCATTTTCTGTTGCAATCCAACCGACCACCAGGTCGCAACTGGTCTGACTTCGAGAGTGGTGTCCTGTGCCGCCCTGCAAACTGGGAAATGAAGCTAGGTATCGTGGATGAGTGTATTTCTTGTGCGCTGGCAGCAGGCCCAGTTTCACCGCCCACAGGGCCATGGCCTCTGCGTATACCATCAGCAGCACGGCTACTTCCCCGATCCTTTCTGCTCGCCTTGCGCATAATAAATGGTATATATGCTTGCAAGTATGTCACACGTACAGTAGCGCAGGTTTTGTAAGTGTATGTGCAAATAAATACACAGAATGTCACATATATTTTTAGGATGTGCACACGTTATACAGGAGGCATAGCGCAAGTCACCATAGGCTAATAAAAAATTACACTGAATGAATGTCACTGATATTTAGGATGTGAACACGTTATATAGGAGGTATATACATTCACATATAAATTTGGGGGCTCACAACTTTAGTTTTTAGATGTATTAATAACAGTCAGAGACGGGGAGCTGGTGACCGAGGGGTGCTGAAAACCCACGGCAACCTCGCTGTTACATTATTTCAGTTACCACCCACAAAGTGTTAAAGAAGCGGTTCCATTTGGCCAGTTCGTAAGGCTGGGACGTATAAAAAGGACAGATGATGATTTCAGGAGGCAGGCTCTAGACCTTAAAAAGCATTTGTTGTCCAGAGGTGAATATATCCATGTATTAAATGATGCTATGGCTAAAGCTACTAGGTGAAAAAAACTGTTACAATATCAATAACCCAGTACCCACACAGATAAGGGAGGAGGGACTAAAGATCAGGAATCAAACCCACGACCAGCAGTGTTCTTGTTTAAATATAGCCCAATGGCAAATCAGATTAAAAAAATTGTATGAGAAAATTTGAATATTTTGGAAGGAGATGAGAATCTAGGAGATGTTAGGAGGGCATGCCCAATTATAGCATTTAGAAGAGGTCACACTTTCAAAGACAGGCTGGTACGAAGTAGGTTCATAGAGCAAAAAATGCAAACGTGGTTAGATGGGTGGAGACCAAAAGGGAACCGCCGTTGTGGCAGTTGTAGCTATTGTAAATTCAACCCCCAATGGTCAGTGTTGATTTTTGGGGGGTTACAACATAGGATTAACACGTTAATCACTTGTAAAAGCAAGTTTGTGGTCTATCTAATATTATGCATTTGCTGCAGATTCTACATACTGTAGGTAAAACTATTAGAAGTTTCAATGAGAGAATAAAAGAACATATTAACTCCATAAGTTCAGGAAAGGGCTGTCCATGCTTAATTGACCATGTCCTCTCCGAGCATAATGGCGACAGTGAGGTTTTAAGGTTTGCCGGTATTGAAACTGTACCTGTTCCTCTGCAAATGATCGATAGGCACTGCGATTTGCTCCAGCGATGGGCCCACTAGGCCTCAATGACAAAACAGACCTAGGAGTGTTTCTATGAAAGTCTGTACATCCGGAATGGTAAATGGATTTGGTACATTAGTGTTTTTACACACAGTTTAGAGGTAAGTGACTTTGAGGTGATGTCACCTGCTAGCGCCATGGCTGGGCGCTGCTGTTGACGTCATAAGCGTGGATTACGTGAGTCGCATTGAAAAGCCGGCATCATAGTGTGGTGGTGATAGGGCGGGATGAAGCGCTAAGGCACGAAACAGCTGTTGCCGTACGTTTTTTCTTGCATGGTATTTTTGTCCGTCCTTCAGCCATCACATGTTTCCAGTTGCTATGCCACAGATGAATTTGTACTCAGCTTACATGTACTCAGCTTTTATTTCATCAGCTTCCATGTATTCAGCTTTTATGTACTCGGCATCTATGTATTCAGCACTGGAGGTAAAAAAGAAGATTTCACTAAAGGGGTGAGTGCCGCCTGCTATCCTTTCCTTGAACTTTATGGCTTGTTTTCACAATCACGGGCAGAGCACCACTGTTTAGTATTTATTGGTACCCTTATGCGAAAGTGACAAGCCATATATTAATGTGAAAATGAAAGAATGAAAAATACGAACATAAAACGCAATGCCACTCACACTGTTTTCTAAACCCTGTGAAATGTGTTGTTATGATCGGAAGTGTTCATGGAGGAAACTACTATTGAGCGAAGCGAGCTTTGGATCGTAGATCGGAACTTACTCTGGATTATAGATCCGAAGTCATTTTGATCAAAAACTTTGTTACAATGCTGTTTTGAGATTTTTATCCATACAGCATTCAAATGTATGGGCTCCAGCGAGGCAAATTAGTTATTATAATTTTTTTCGTGCGGTAATGTTACACTGCAGATTTAGTGCAGGGAATGGTGGTCAGCATTTGTTGCCTCTTTACATGATGGAAAATCATTACAGGAACTATACCACAATTACAAGCTGCTTTCTGACTATCTTGGAATTTTATTGTCTACCCCAAAGAAAGATTGAAGGTAAGTGACACATACAATGAAAAAAATGAACACAATATATTTTATAAAAGCTTTAGTTTTCAAACCAAGGATATCAACATTTGACTGTATTACCAGTAATGTTCTCCACAATAGAAAGAAACATGGTCAATCATTAAAAAGACAAATCCAGGATAAAAGAAAATTCCTGAATGTTCATTCCCCCCTGGAAACGGACATGCTTTCACGTGACTGCTGATAATTGTAATTCCTCAAGGCCCAAAATGCGAAAGGGTCTAATATCTCCTGAAAAGGCATCTTCAAAGGAGAGAGGAGAAAATGGAGTCAAGCCTGACATATGTAAAAAAAAAAAAAAAAAATTATGTAAAATTTTTTTTTAATTTACCCATGTGCCACTATATAAAAAACAGAATCCTGTAAAAAACACATGCATTAAAGATTCACCACCAAAGGAAAGCAAATTATGTTTCCTTCCAAGTCTGAAACATAGAAAAGAATATACCATGTGAGCTGACCCCCAACAAAATTGTAGGTGAGGGCCTGCAGGTGAGCTGCCCATCCCTGAAGATGGACTTGAGGATATCTTATGCACTGATCCCCAAACTCTTCAGCATCCACAGTCAGAAGAAGATGACGGGGGGAATGGCAATTAGTGTTTTACTTGGTGGATGATGCGGATGAGACACAGTTGACAATGAGTGAGCGTCTTGTTAGGTCAACACAAGTCAGGAGGATGACCAGAGTGAGGAAGTGGAAGAGGAGATGGGGGACGATGACATCACTGACCCAACCAGGAAAGGTGGCAAGCAAAGTGAGCACAGCAGGACAGAGGGGGAAGGATCCACAGAACCGCAACAGGCAGGAAGAGGCTGTGGGGTGGCAAAAGGGAGAAGGTGAGCCACACCAAAAGGCCCTCAACTGTTCCCACTTGGGAAATCCCCCTTGCCAAGGGGTAGGTGTTCCGCAGTCTGGCGCTTTTTTGAGGAAAGTGGGGGATGATAAAAGAATTGTAATTTGCTAACTGTAACTGTGCTATACCAAAATAAGAGCTCATAAATAAACAAATAACCATAACATATCGTACATCCTATTCATTAACTCTAACTCAAACCATAACAATAAAAACTCAAACCCGGGAACAAAATGGGGGAAGACTGTACACTAGAGATGGCCCGAACTATCCGCCGGCGAGCATAGCTTGTTCGCGTTCGCCGCGGCGGACGAACACATGCGATGTTCGGTCCGCCCCCTATACATCATCATTGAGCAAACTTTAACCCTGTACCTCACAGTCAGCAGACACATTCCAGCCAATCAGCAGCATACCCTCCCTCCCAGACCCTCCCATCTCCTGAACAGCATCCATTTTAGATTCATTTGGAAGCTGCAGTCTTAGTGAGAGGAGGGACAGTGTAGCTGCTGCTGATTTAATTGGGAAATAAATAGCTAGGCTAGTGTATTCAGTGTCCACTCCAGTCCTGAAAGACTCATCTGATCTCTGCTGTAAGGACAGCGTCCTGACAGCACCCCAAAAAGCCGTTTTTAGGGCTGCTACATTATTCTGCTTTTTTATTGCAGTTGCCTGGCCTGCCCGTGTGTGAGGAGCTGCAGGCCCACAGACTGTAGTGTGCCCACTGCCAGTGGCCACCAATCATCCCGTGTGGCACAGGACTTTGCATCAAAAAAAGGCATTTAATTTTTACACTTTAGTGTAATTTCAGTTGCTTGCCTGCTGCCAGTGTGTGTCAGGCCGACTTCCACAGACTGTAGTGTGCCCACTGCCAGTGCCCAGCACTCATCCCGTGTGGCACAGGACTTTGCATAAAAAAGGCATTTAATTTTTACACTTTAGTGTAATTTCAGTTGCTTGCCTGCTGCCAGTGTCTGTCAGGCCGACTTCCACAGACTGTAGTGTGCCCACTGCCAGTGCCAACCACTCATACACACAGTACCTAGCACGCGTGGTACCACTTATCGAAAAAAAAATGACAGGCAGATGTAGGCCACCCCGCAGGGGCCGTCGTGGTCGTGGTGCTTTTATTTCCACTCTCCCTGAAATAATGCCTAGTGTTCAGAGGCCACGTACCCTGAACCCGAAAAATTCTGAGAACATAGTTGACTGGCTTAGACAGGACAGCCAATCTTTAACAGCTTCCGCTAAGAAACTTGACGCACCATCCTCCTCCAGCTCAGCTTCAGTCACCTGCTCTCAAGTTACAAAGCTCCCGCCCGCCGCCACCACCACCACTACCACCACAGCTGCTTCACTTGATCCGTCAGAGGAGTTATTTACACATCAGTTGGATGCAATTAGTGATGCGCAACCATTATTGCCAGATGATGTAGATTACAGGGATATGTCTCAGTCAGGCAGGATTACACACATGGACGTACAGTGTGATGCTGATGATGATGATGATGATGATGATGATGTTGTACCCACTGCTGCTTCCTTTGCTGAGGTGTCAGATACAAGTGAAGTGGTTGATGATGACGATGTGTTCACGGATGCCACGTGGGTGCCTGCTCGAAGAGAAGAAGAGGGGGAAAGTTCAGAAGGAGGAGACGAGTTGGAAACAGGGGGAGGTCATCGCAAGGAGTTAGTGGCACAGTCACATGCTTGAAAAAGGCTAACTTTTAAGCCGAAACGTTGCATCTGGATTAAAATCAATCTGCATTTGGAAGTGCTGTCTCCACCTTTTTTTGTTTTCTGAACTCTCCATGTTTTTTATGGATGCAGGGACTTTTTACCACCCCTGTGAGACGAGCACCCATCATTCATTTGGACTTGGTAGTGCTGTATCCACCTTTTGACCTTTTTTAGTGGCACAGTCAGACAGCATGTATCGGCACCCGGGGTCAGCCAGACAGCACGCCAGTCAACGCATGCTGTTGCCACCACCAGAATGCAGTCATTGCAAACCTCAGCAGTGTGGCATTTTTTTTTTTTGTGTGTCTGCCTCTGATAACAGCAATGCCATTTGCAACCTGTGCCAAGAGAAACTAAGTCATGGGAAGTCCAACACCCACCTAGGTACAATTGCTTTGCGAAGGCACATGATCTCACATCACAAACGCCTATGGGATTAACATATGAGTGCAAGCAGCACACAAACTCAAAGCCACCATCTTCCTCCTGGTCCAGCATCTTCAGCCACGTCAACCACTGCTGTCCTTCCTGCCCCCTCTCAACCACCGGCCACTCTGCCTCTCACCTTCAGCAGTTCCTGCTCATCTGCCCACAGCCAGGTGTCTGTCAAGGAAATATTTGAGCGTAAGAAGCCAATGTCACAGAGTCACCCCCTTGCTTGACGAGTGACAGCTGGCTTGACGGAACTCTTAGCCTATATATTCTTAATCGCAAATATTCTAGATTTTTTTTTCCATCAGTAACCTCCCTTCTTGCTTGTAGTCCAATGAGAAGGCTGCAATATATTTGTCAGAGATTAGCAACATCCCTAGCAACCAAAGGAAAGTTGCCTAACCCTTTATGCCTAAGCCATTTTCTGCTGTTTTTTGCAGTTGTGGGAGAGAGAGCAGTGACATAGCTGTGCTCTTTGCTTTCATCTGGATCCTTATTTAATTACATTAGATAGCTCATATATGTAATATAGATAGTTAGTGGGAGATAGTCAGTGTAGGTTAGATTGTGATATAGTGTAGCTGATAGGTTCCAGTGCAGGATGTTAGGTAGTGTAATAGGAATTACTGTGCTGTGATGGGGATTAGTGTCTCTGTTAGACACAGTGCTGTGATGTCACAACAATACTTAGTGCACCAATCATTAATATCTACTCAGACCTGATAAAATGTAAAGTTGCACGTACTGCGCAAAAAATATGCGCATCATTAGTGCCGATTTGCGTAATCGTGAAAATAATTATCTGTGATTGCTAATTCTAGAATTTGCAAAATTATTGTGAATAGTATGTGAAAAATTTGTGAAATATCTTGAAAACGAATATTGCCTATGCCGCTCATCGCTAATTATGATGACTGTGTGTTGGACAGGGCCAGGGAACCAGATTGCGGTGCTGAGTAGGATGTGACATCAGAAAAGGAGGGTAGTGGTCGTGGGGGCAATAAAAAGCAGAGGCAATGTACAGCCAAATAGCCAATTCTATTTTAAGAACAAGATGGAGCAGTTTTTTCAAGTGCTCTGCCAAACCTATGCACATTAGCAAACAGATACGTACCATCTTAACAGCCAGTTTCAATTCTTCCCGTACTCCAGCGTGTATACTGTTCCCCAACCCTATGAACTTCTGGGCACAGTGGAACAGTGGCCAGAACTAGCCCAGTTGGCTATCACTGTACTGACTTGACCAGCCTCCTGCATACTGCCAGTGCCAGGGTATTCGGTGCAGCAGGTGGCGTCATCACAGTGATATGGACAAAATTGTCCGCCCCAAGTATAGAAAACATCACATTTATCAAAATTATTGAGGCATAGATCCATAAGGATTTTCAAACAACTCCTTCTGGGGCCAATGAACAAATCTGTCACTGAAGACAGTGGCTTAGCTTGTCCATCATGTTCCACATATATTGCTACTGCTGTTACCTTCACAGATGCTACTCCCCCTAGTGCCATTACTACTACCCCTACACAGTCACACATCTCCTGCCTTGTCATCAGGTTCTATATTGTGCTGCTACTGATGCCACTACTATTAATCCGACACAGCTGCACATCTCCTGCCTTGCTTATGAGGTTTCACATCCACACACTACTGCTGCTGCTCCCAAAAAAGGGAAGCTACTGCTTCTTCCAATACTACTTATACAGCTTGTTTTCTGATAACGCTGTGTGCATTTAAACATGTTGCGCTCTTTTAAGGGATAATTTTCTGAACTTTTTTATTTTAAAAAGCATGTCAAATCCGATAATAATATATGTTTTTAAAAAGGCTATTTGTGAATACTGTGAACCATGCATTTAACCATACTGCTGATAACTCCTTTTATCTCTCCTGCCCAGTGATATTAGTTTAATGACGGTCTCTACAGACCAAAACGTCATGTGTGCTGCCACACAAAAATCATGTTTACATTAGAATTTCTTTAAGTGCTGGAGCTACTCAGATACCCCCAAGACTTACAGAAGCTGAACTGTAAAACAACCAGATTTTCACACATATGAGACACATATCAATAATGAATTGCAACAAACATACAGAAATAAACTCATTGTGACAGGAACTAAGTGATGATAGCAATGGATGAAGGAGATGGCAGTCCAGTATTGAAGCAGATGGGAGATGGTAATGTCATTCAGGTAGTGAATTACATTAAACAGAAATAAAAACACTGCTGAATTGATTCTGCTCTGCAATACAACCTAGGAAGACAGCCAAGACAAGTAAAAGTAAACTCAGCAAACAAACACCAAACATCAGTGCTAGCAGCAATGAAAAGCAGGAGATCAATAGGTCCAAGAACACACTAACACAATATAAACTATAACATGATACTAAAAATCTGGGGGGGGGGGAAGGCACATAGTTTTTGCTGTCATTGTCACAGAGGAGCAGAAATTCTGAACACACAGAGAAAGATTAAACAATCAAAAGCTGCTCCCTAAAGTAACCAGGCTAAGCTGGTTGATAATCTGATCCAGAATCAGTGCTGCCCTAAACAATGTTAATAAACAGAAGAAGAAGCATCCAGGAAATACCTAGTGCTTATAACACATTAATCACAAGCTGCAGTGGTCACATGTCCATGTCAGAACATCATTGTTGGAGGCCCAGATGCAGAGACCGGAGAGGAACCAGATAGCGTTGGCTCAGACTGGTCAGGGATCAGTAAGATGAGTATCAGTAAGCTATTGGTTAAAGCAGAATATCAAGAAACTGAGCAAATCCTTTAATGAATGCTTAAATAAATAATTCAGAATGTATTCACATTACATAGGCTGCCATAATAATATATAATGTATAGTAGGTCAGGTTATTTAATTTACTGGTAATATAAAATTTACCATTAAGTTATTAGTAGTGTTGAGCGAGAATGCTTGGCCGACAACCAGTTCAGTGTATTAAAATCTAATTTAGCCTCTATTTCTGAAAAGTTTCTGCTGGGATTTGAGCTCACAACCTTGCACATTAGAAGCAAGGACCTAATTCACTCAGCTATAAAGCTGAATACTAAACTGTATCAGAAAAACCTCATAATTGTTTCTCTTTCAAGCTTGATAAAGGTCCCAGCAAGTGGATTGAAACGTTGTATGGGCGAATAAAGGACAACACTACTTTTCACCTTATCGGATGTGCTGCAGTTATTTTTTATGATATATATATATATATATATATATACATATATCATACTTCTGATATTTGTGATACATATGAATGCATAATATGTGTGAAACTACTACTGATGTTTTTAGCCATAATATATTTACATATATTACAATTAGAGATGAGCGAACACCTGGATGTTCGGGTTCGAGAGGTTCGGCCGAACTTCCGGAAAATGTCCGGGTTCGTGATCCGAACTCAACCCGAACTTCATCCCGAACCCGAACCCCATAGAAGTCAATGGGAACCCGAACTTTTGGGTACTAAAAAGGCTGTAAAAGACACCCAGAGGGATAATATACCGCAATAAACGCATTGCGATTACAACTTTGAGCTAACGCCTCCTCCAGTAGAATGTACTGTCGGATCTGAGAATTAAGTTGAAATCGCAATGCGATTCTTATATATTTGCTTAATCGCATTGCGATTCAGTAAGTTAACGAATATGGATGGAATTATTTAGCAATGCTAAGTTGAAACGGCAATGCGATTAAGCAGATATATAATAATCGCATTGCGTTTTCAACTTAATTCTCACATCCGACAGTACATTCTACTAGAGGAGGCGTTCCCATGGTGATCGGTAGCTCAAAGTTGTAATCGCAATGCGATTAAGCAAATACATAAGAATCGCATTGCGATTCCAACTTTTAGTACTCAACTTTTAAAATCGTACACCACTTTAAGTTCCAAAGTTGCAATCGCGTTCGAATAGAACTTAAAGCTGTCTCTTAGTCAGTTTTAGTATTGGTGTGCTGTAATAGAAGTTACATTCGTACGCGAATATAACTTAGAGCAATACAGTCAACTTTACACTGTTAGTTTTATTATCGCGATAATACAGCTATTCAAGAATCGTGTACGTGCGTCTGTACGTGTGTGCGTTACCTCGGACACTATTCTATTTTGCCAGCCACAGCTGAAACCACTGATTTATGGTATTGCTATTTTGGCAATTGAATTTAACCCCAGAAAATAATCTATCCTTTGCCAGACAGCAGACAGTATTATACTTGTCTAACCAAAGCTGGAACACCAGATTTAGGGGATTGGCATTTGGGCAATTGTATTTAACCCCTTAATAAAATATAGAAATTTCTTTCCTGAGTTTCTAGGGGTGACAATTAGCACAGCCAAGCCCCTGATGTGAGATATAGCAAAAAAAAAAAACTAGTATTGATGGATTGATGGACTTGGTGGCAGCTTCTTCTGGCGCACCACAAGTCACAAAATGGCCGCCGATCAGCCCAGAAAATAAGTGACAGAAAAACGCTCTGTGCAGCCTAAAAACCAGCGAGCAAGTAACTAGCAGAAGTTCAATGATTCTCAGCTGTAAATTGATCCGTTCATTAGGTGCTGTTGCTGACTTTAACCTGCCTAATCTCGCCCTGACAGAAGCTGCGTCCTCTCCCTACACTAATCAGAGCAGTGTGACGTGCGGCGCTACGTGACTTCAGCTTAAATAGAGGCTGGGTCACATGCTGCACTTGGCCAATCACAGCCATTAGTAGGCATGGCTGTGATGGGCTCTTAGGGCAAGAAGTAAAACGCTAGCTGATTGGCTGCTGTGCAGCCCTTCAGAAAGCGGGAAGTAATCGACGAACACCGAACCCGAACTTTTTTGAAAATGTCCGGGTTCGAGTCCGGGTCCCGGACACCCCAAAATTCGGTACGAACCCAAACTATTCTCGAACTGTTCGCTCAACACTAATTATAATATATTATATATTCTAAATATATAATATATGTAAATATATTATGGCTAAAAACGTATATGTATATATAAACATATACAATGCAACAGCACTCTGCAGACCAAATAACGTACTAAAAGTCATAATAAATGCTCTAGTGTTAATCCTATGCTTATTAATAAAGTAGAGATGCTTAGCATCTCTAGCATGTACTTAATTTAGTACAAAATTATTTGGGTCCATCTGCCACACGTCAAAGGGATCTCTGTAAAGACGGGAACCTAACACTAAACGCCACCTGTAATGTGCCCTCACGGCCTCCACACAATTCATGGCATGTCAGTTCCACATGCATGCTGGGTCCACTCTGCTACAGAGTAAGCTTTGCATGCATGTTGGTACCTGCATTCCCTGTAACAGAGTGGACCTAGCATGCATGTTGAACCGACATGCCATGAATCGTATGGAGGTCGTGAGGGCACATTACAGGTGACGTTTAGTGTTAGGTTCCCGTCTTTACAGAGATCCCTTTGACGTGTGGCATATATATATATATATATATTAAATTTAGCCTCTGTTTCTGAAAAGTTTCTGCCAGGATTTTAACTCACAACCTTGTTCATTAGAGGCAAGGACTCCGCTCAGCTATAAAGTTGAATGCTAAACTGTGTCAGAAAAACCTCATAGTAGTTTCTATTCTCTTTTCAGAAATAGAGGATAAATTAGATTTAAATATACTGCGTGTCCCCAAGCACTGACTTCATATATGGACATAGCTATATATGGAGTCAGAGCAGGGACTCCTAAGCCGAACTAGAGTCCCGACACCCTCCTCTCTTCAGAGCAGGGGGTGCCTAGTTTAATGCTCGGATTCTCCTATTGACTTCCATTGTGCTCGGGTGCTCAAGAGAGCACCCGAGCATCGCAAAGTATTTTTCTTGAGTACCAGAGCACACAAGCACTAATTAACACTAATTATTAGCTGTCTAATAGGATGATAATGGATGACAGGGGACAAGCCTAGAATAAAGAACTAAAGAACTAAACTGAACTAAAATAAAGAACTAAAACATTATCCTAGTAACTCATCCATACACAAAAGCAAGGTTAGTTTTCTATTCTAGAGTATATGCCCTGCTTCTGTGTGCAGTGCTGCATATGGCCTCATGCACCTGGTCTGTTACAGATACTGTACTTTGTTTATAGATCCATAATTTTTAAACTCCTAGAGTGCCTTACGGTTCCTCTGCTGGTCTTTTACTAAAGCACACTTAGGGTATGTTCACACAACTGTTAAAAAAAATAGCCATTAAATATGGCAAAATGGCCTGTTTTTTAATGGCCATTTGTTTAACGGATGCTTAACTATTAAAAACATCCCCTTTCAATCGTATGGGGCCCGTTGGTCTGTGAAAACAGCCAAAAGAGGATATGTCCTATTTTTTTATTGGTCATTTACTTGTCCTTGTTCTTGAAAAAAACAAAAAAAAAACTTTTTTTGCACCTATTTCTAGAGTTTGAGAAAAATAAAATGGTGTTCTTATCTAACAGGCTAGATACACTATCAATGTGCAGGTCTGGGTGCACTTGGTCAAAAACAACCATATGTTAAGCTTTAATAAAATATTAAATACATAACTACACAATGGAGCTACAAAAACCTGGAACTTTAGCTGATGAAGGGAAGAGCTTTATAGACAGGGATCCTGTTCTGGTAAATATGGATACTGAACTTATAAATTGGACATTTTTATAGATATATTACATGAATCTTAGTGAAGTGTACACCCAAAGGTGACAAAATGTCCATAATTAAAAGAAAACAAATGTGAATTAAAATCAATTGTTGTGAATATAGTAAGATAATAACAAAACACATTTAAAGCATTGAAGCAGTCAAGGGTTCAGAGGAACACATTGCAAGCTTACAAAAAGCTCAATACTAAATGTGAAAATAAAATCAAATTGACTAAATCAGGGGACCAGAGGAAAGGTGATTTTGATATCAGTTCAGGAAATCGTTATTTTCAGTTCATCTGGAGATACACATTAGATCTTTATCGGGTGAACCCATCAATTGTGGTGGCTTCCGTCAACCATCTGATACTGTATGTTTGTTGACATTCAAACTCTGCCCTGATGGCTATTGTCAGGGAAGCTAAGGTTTGGGCATGTAGGATTTGAACTGCCTGATCCTTTTGTTATAAAAGCCAGAATAAGAAATATGTAATATCGATTGACTCACTAGGACAACCTCTTTAACATACTGTAGCACTGTGAATCTTTACCAATGTCATTTGTGATGCTTTAGCCTGAAACTACTGATGTACGTTCACTGGTGGGGGTCTCAAATCATTACCCAGTATATAATTTTATCTTACAAAAAGTGACTTGAGACCTTAGTTCATGTTTGCCAGGAATGGCAAAATGTGTTTTTCTTATTGACGCTCAAAGTTAGTCTCTAGGTAAATTATTTTATACTCTATTTTCCAACAAAAATGCATATAGAAGTAAAGTTATTGGTTTCATGGAACACAAGAAAACACAAGACAGGCTTTCCAGAGCTGATCTTAAAACTGTTTTTCTTGGTAGTTATGAATCATTAGCTATGTTCAGCAAAGTGATCAAAAAGGTTAGAAAAATGGGTCTGAATTTTCCAGAAATAGTGGCCGTTTGTTAAAGGTTTGTGACTGGTATTGCAAAAATTAACTTGGAGACCCCCTTCAAGATTTTGCCAACACACATGGACAATACTTGCTTTTTGTTATGTTATTAATACACATGAAGTATTATAACGAGATAATAGGAAAAATTACACATTTCTGTATGTCATACTTTTGAAATTGCAATATTTCTGACACCAGCCCCAAACGTTATGGCTCAATATATGTGTACTCACCTGAATGCTATTGCCAAAATCCTAAAAAGGTCACCTTATACACTCATTGATCGATTGCATCTCATAAAAGCACTTTATTTATTTATTTTTGTTTCACAGAAATAATATTATTAGGCATGCAGTAAAATAACTTTCTTAATGGTACAAGAATAATATATAGAACTTTAAAAATAAAATATAAAAATGATAAATGTTCTAAAACTATAAAATAATAAGGCAGCAAATAGTATATATCTTCTTGACATGAGGCATAACCCAAAGGACACTGTAACTTCTCTTATACATACATAAAACTATCTAAAAAGTTGTGAAGGGAGAAAGCTGTGATCAATCTAAAGGATCCATGAAATAAAGTTAAGAACTATAAAACAATTTTAAGCTTTTATTAATGTTCTCCCTGTCAGAAATGCCATATCCTGTAAAGCGACACCACTATGATCCTCCCCGCCGCTGCAGCCATGACATGATCTTCTATGGCTGCAGTGGAGACACGCCCCTATACTGCATGTGACCTCAACGGAATACAGCACGAGACACTACAGCAGCCATACATTCAAAGCCTGGACAGGGGGCCCAAAATGGAGCACTGGTAATTACAACCTGATTTAATATTTTAACCCCTTCTGTTCCCTTTGAACTATATTAATTCTAACTCTGACAAACCTTTTAAAAAAGAAATTATGAAAATATCATTTCCCTTTGCTCCTGGATATTTTCATTTTAACAAATAAGCAAGTGCAGGGGCAGACTGGGAAGGTAAAGTGACCTTTGTAAAAAAAAAAAAAAAAAAAAAAGTGGCCCTATTTTTCACAATTAACATATTGTGACACATTATACCACCCCATAAGAGCCAAATACCACAATGCATCACAGAATACTGAGCCAGCAGCACAAAATACCTCCCCAAAAGCTGCTACTCTGTGGCAGCTAGCACCAGCTGCCACATTCTGTCATCTCACTACAGTAATCTTAAGATAACAATACAGTTTAATTCATGAGTCAGGAGAGGAGTGTAAGATCACTACTTAGCATGGCTGGCAGCCTTGAGTAAGGCCCAGATGTCCCCTGAGCATCAGCCTATCTTGAATTCTTCCTGTAGGGCCAATGGCCAGTCTTCCCTTCAGCAAGTGGCCATTATGATTTTGCTCTGATGTTGGGACAGAAGAGCAGATGATGCATGCAATCTGCTGCCCAAACTATTTTCCTTTTATTCTTTTATTGCAATTTTACAAGTATGTAACTGTATTAAAAAATGCACATAAAAATATTAAAAATGTTATTTTCTTTTATGCCCAACAATGTGAATGTTATATGTATTGCGGGGGCAGAACAACCATTATAGCAACCGCAGTAGCTTCAGCGGGGCCTGCAGTAGCCTTGGCTGGCAGTTCACACACACAGTAATAATGATTACTGTGTATATGCAGTGGCAGTCGATACATGCGCCATAATGGATGCACTGATGGTCATTCCCTGGCCTGTCCTCGTCTGGCTTTACTGCATTGTGCCTGCTGGGGAAAGCAGGATGTGCCCTCTGCAATGGGGGGAACAGGGCTAGGCGAGTATTACTGTTTTTTATTTTATTTTTACCACAGTTACTACACTAATGTTGTGGCTAGCACTACTGTAAAGGGGAACTAAGGTGGCATAACTCCTTTGTGAGGTCACTATTGGGGCATTCTACTGTGAAGGGCACACTAAGAGCATAACTACTCTGTGGGGGCACTAACATGGAATTATACTGTGTGGGGGCACTAAGGGGGCATAATTACTGAATTGAGCACTAAGAGGCATAATTGTGTGGGGGTACTAGGTGATAACTTCTGAGTAAGAGCACTAAGGGGGCTAGGCTACTGTATGGGGGCTCTAAAGGGGCATTCTACTGTGTTCACCCATTATTGGGGCATTGTTATTGTGTGGGAACACTAAGGGCATTCTGCTGTGTGAGCAACTAATCTGGCATAACTACTGTGTGGGGGCACTAAGGGAGCATTCTACTGTGAAGGGCACACTAAGGGGCCATAACTGCTGAGTTGGGGGCAAAAACATGGAATTCTAATGTGGGGGGGTACTAAGTTGGCATAACTACTGTGTGGGGGCACTAAGGGGGTATTCTACTTTGTGGAGACACTTAGTGATCAGGACTACTATGTGGGGAAGTAAAGAGGCATAACTACTATGAGTGGGCACTAAGAGGACATTCTACTGTGTAGGGACACTAGAGGGGCATAACTACTGTGTGGGGGCACCAACATGGAATTCTACTGCATGGGGGCTACAAGGGGGCATAACTACTGAATGGGTGCAATAAGGGGCATAACTCCTGTGTGGGAGCTCTAAGGAAGCATTCTACTGTGTTTGGGCACTAAGGGAGCATGGTCTTAACTAGCAGTGGGAGGGGTGTTGCAGGAAGTGGATCAGTAAGTGCTCAAGAATTTTTAAAAAAGGAAATCTATAATTTGTTTTGTGTGTGGTGTAAATAATACATTATATTCATTCTACAGGCGGTTGCAATTGTGGCAGGGTTTTATATGTGCATTTTTTATGGTAAACCAATAGCAACTTCATGATGAGCACCGTACATGCAGGGCACTGAACGGGTCTTTAAATATGTTGACAGCTGGGTTTCTGTTTTAAAACAACGAGGCTAATGTCTGTGATCAGCTTCCACACAGAGATCAGGGCAGCTGTTTGTTCTCTGTAATAACCTGGGTCTCTATGAATGAATGGACACTATTACAGCTGAAGTTTCTACGGAGGTCTGCGTGGCTGGGCTCCATAGAAACACAGCAAATCTCCCTTATACTGCAATGCTAATTCATTGCAGTATAAGGGAGAATCAATAAAAAGATCATATACTCAAGCTCTCAGAAGTGAATTAATTATTTTTTTTTTTTAAAGTTAAAGAGAATTTAAAAATATAACATTTCAAATCACCTATTTTCCCATATTAGAGACAAAAAAATCATTTGCACAGCCACATCCCAAAATACTTATCATACTAATACTTAATACTTATACGTATTATTAAAATATAAATGTATTTATCCTGTACAGTGAACGCCTTAGGCTACATCCACACGACAGTGAAAAAAAGTCAGTTAAAAACGGACATTTTTAACAGACTTTTTTTTACTGATGCCTTTCTGAGCGACGGACGTTAAAAATGGACCCATTCAATTGTATGGGGTCAGTCTGTCAGTGAAATAAGGACAACATAGAGCATGTTCTATTTCTTTACGTCCATTTTTCACTGACAGTCAAAAAAACTGCCATGTGAATAACCCAATAGACTACCATTGGTCTTAAAATATACATTTCATGGCCGTTAAAAAAATGTACATCACATGTCCGTTTTTCACTGTCGTGTGCATGTAGCCTTAATGTGGGGAACAAAATGGTCACCATTTTTTATCACTTTATCTCCCAAATAAATTTGAAAAAAAAGTGATCAAAAAGTCATACACACTCCAAAATGGTATAATTTTTGTCAAAAAAAGAAAAATATTATATTAATGTGGTATCGTACTGAACCACAGAATTAAGTTGGCATGTCAGTTTTACTGTATAGGGAATACCATGAAAATGGAACCCATAAAATTCAGAATTTTTTTTCCAGCTTCCCACTACATTTTATGTAATACTAAATGGTGCTATTAGATAATACAACTTGTTCTGCAAAAAACAAGCCCTCATACAGCTATGTAGTGAAAAACGAAAAATGCAAAAACAGAAAATCACACTGGGATGAAAGGATTAAAAAAATATTTTGAATGATAGAAGGCATTTAGATATTTTGAGGAATGAGGAAATATTTTAATAAAATTTTATTGAACAAAAGTTTACTTTTCTTGTTCCCCTAGGGGACTTGAAACTGAGATCCTTTGATAGCTCGTACAGTACAAAGCTTTGGCAACCATTAGGTCATGTCCATGGCGTGGCCTAATAAGAAGATACTGATGATATGCCCCCGGCTGCCATGGTAACAGATCATGTCACAGGGTGTCCCCTCTCTCTCAGAAACCATAAATGCCACAGTCACAGTCAAATTACCATGATTAGAACTAGCTTCAATCCTGGGAGTTGCTAATTGAGCTCTGCTGTGTATAACAGCTAAACTCATGCCGCTATCTTGTGATAACACAGAAGAGTGCCAAGAAGATCAACATGAAAGATATTTCCATTACAATGAGGAAATTAGCCGCTACCCATGATGGATATATCTTTTATTAGTTGTTATGGTGATACAATGTGCAGATTGTTTTGGTGATTATTCTTAAAAATGTAGCAAGACCTCCAAGAAATCTACATGTATGGATATGCAACAAGTCAGTGAGGAGCCAGTGCAGAGGATGGGAGTGCTAGTGGCTCTTATGATATGTTGTGTTGGGCCACTGTGTATTCCCTCAGGCCATCGTTCCCTGGGGTTTGGTGCAATGAATAAATGATGTGAAGAAACCAAACTAGAAGTAATAATACAGGGTGGGCCATTTATATGGATACACCTTAATAAAATGGGAATGGTTGGTAATATTAACTTCCTGTTTGTGGCACATTAGTATATGTGAGGGGGAAACTTTTCAAGATGGGTGGTGACCATGGCGGCCATTTTGAAGTTGGCCATTTTGAATCCAACTTTTTTTTTTCAATAGGAAGAGGGTCATGTGACACATCAAACTTATTGGGAATTTCACAAGAAAAACAATGGTGTGCTTGGTTTTAACATAACCTTATTCTGTCATTAGTTATTTACAAGTTTCTGACCACTTATAAAATGTATTCAATGTGCTGGATTGTCAATGCAACCCTCTTCTCCCACTCTTCACACACTGATAGCAACACCACAGGAGAAATGCTAGCACAGGCTTCCAGTATCCGTAGTTTCAGGTGCTGCACATCTGGTATCTTCACAGCATAGACAATTGCCTTCAGATGACCCCAAAGATAAAAGTCTAAGGGGGTCAGATCGGGAGACCGTGGGGGCCATTCAACTGGCCCACGACGACCAATCCAGTTTCCAGGAAACTGTTTATCTAGGAATGCTCGGACCTGACACCCATAATGTGGTGGTGCACCATCTTGCTGGAAAAACTCAGGGAACATGCCAGCTTCAGTGCATAAAGAGGGAAACACATCATCATGTAGCAATTTCGCATATCCAGTGGCCTTGAGGTTTCCATTGATGAAGAATGGCCCCACTATCTTTGTACCCCATATAACACACCATACCATCAATTTTTTTGTTCCAACAGTCTTGGAGGGATCTATCCAATGTGGGTTAGTGTCAGACCAATAGCGGTGGTTTTGTTTGTTAACTGCACAATTCACATAAAAGTTTGCCTCAATACTGAACAAAATTTTCTGCGTAAACTGAGGGTCCTGTTTCAATTTTCGCTTTGCCCATTCTGCAAATTGAGTCCGCCGATCTGGGTCATCCTCGTTGAGATGCTGCAGTAGCTGGAGTTTGTAAGGGTGCCATTTGTGAGTAGCTAATACCTGCCGAAGGGATGTTCGACTAATGCCACTCTCCAGTGACATGCGGCGAGTGCTACGCTGTGGGCTCTTGCTGAATGAAGCTAGGACAGCCACTGATGTTTCTTCATTAGTGACAGATTTCATGCGACCACATTTTGGCAAATACAACACTGAACAAGTGTTACGAAATTTAGCAAGCAGTTTGCTAACTGTAGCATGGGAGATGGGTGGTCTTGTAGGGTGTCTTGCATTGAAATCTGCTGCAATGACCCAGTTACTGCGTTCATCAGACATCAACACAATTTCTATCCGCTCCTCACGTGTTAACCTTGGCAACATGTCAATGGCTTTAAACAAAGAAAAACTTGTAAATAACTCATGAAAGAATAAAGTTACGTTAAAACCAAGCACACCATTGTTTTTTCTTGTGAAATTTCCAATAAGTTTGATGTGTCACATGACCCTCTTCCTATTGAAAAAACAAAAGTTGGATTCAAAATGGCCGACTTCAAAATGGCCGCCATGGTCACCACCCATCTTGAAAAGTTTCTCCCCTCACATATACTAATGTGCCACAAACAGGAAGTTAATATCACCAACCACTCCCATTTTATTAAGGTGTATCCATATAAATGGCCCACCCTGTATAACAGTCTCTCTTTACTTAGTGAAAACTATAACTTGTGGCACATCCAGCCTCAGCAAAAACAAATGTCAGTTTCTCTGGCACCAGTTAAGATAGTATAGTGGCTCGTTGGATGGCAATCCACTAGCACACACTTGTGTATAAAGGTGTCCACTGCAGTAAAGGCTTAATGTTAGTATGGCCTGGGGATGGTTTGATTGGTGGTGGTGTCCAAGTTGTTGCCCCTCACCTTGCAGCAGTGTCTGTAAAGTTGTAATTCACTGATAACTCTGATGTCTTGTCTTTCAAGTGTTTTCTTGAGGCAGGATTAAGTTGTTCTAACAGAAGAAGAATATCTGCATCCTGGGCTTCCCTCTGGAGTGTTGGTCTCCCAGAGGAATAAGGTATAGTCCCTGGTAATATGAGCTATGACATGTGCTTCTTCACTCGCCCACTATCAGAACAGGAACTCCCTCTCCTCTACTTTCTTTAGTTAGGCAGGAACTCTCCCTCCTGGCAGTAGGCAGACCCACCAACCATTGCCAACCATTACCTCCGCTGCTGGAATAAATGGCATAGCATCACATAACATTGCGTAAAAACAAAATAAAACAAAAAAAAAACATTAAGCAATTGCAGATACCCCAGATCTGTGGTACTGCAGATACTACCTATTGTTGCCAGTGGATGAAACAGTTTAACTAAAAAAAATGAATGCAAAAATATAAAAATAAAAATAATGAATAATTAGGAACTATGAATGACTGAAATGATAAATAGATCCAACAGGAAACTCTGTTATATATTAATATAAAGTAAACAGAATGGAACAGCTCTAAAATAGAAAGAATTCAAACAATTCACACACATTATCATTCATCCATATTATCGCTCCGAGATCATAGGCAATCCAAGCCTGCCATTGTTCCCGAATGCATTCCAGTGACAAAAACAAACCTCATATCAAAATAATAGGAAAGGAAGCTTTTGGCAGCTTTGCATATTTACTATGCATGAGAAACTCAGCTCCTATTTCTATACCAACTGCAATACACCTTTAATCTATATGAATAAATATACATCACATTGCATCGCCCATTGTTTTATCACATCAAAGCATTCGGCATGGTGTCTACAGAACATTTCATCATGTGGATTCTGATATGGGATTTGCATTATCTATCTCCAAACTGTGGCTATTTCACTCACATTTTACAGGCACAAAGACCCCAAAAGACTCTTTTGAATATAGAGTCCTGACTGAGATGGATGCACTAGTCACGGTTCAATTGCACAACCTCTTTTAGAAGAGTAAAAAGTGTAAAATCACACAGGATTTCCTTGCCTTTACATCAGTAGACTACAAACACAGTTTTAACAAACTTCAATTGTCAAGCACATTTTTTTCTTAGTGCTTCAATATTAGCAGCTAAATCTTTCCTGAGGCTTCCTGAGGAATGTAGTGGTATACAATATTAGTATTTTGAATTTTTTAAACATTTAATTCAGCCGGCTCAGAAAAATTTGCTTCGATCCAAATTTATTTGCAGCGAATCACGTTAAAACGTCTATTTCCCGGCTGCAGGGAGCCAATATAGGAGTGTAGAACACTGTGACTTGCACTAACACGCATAGGGAGTCTGCTGTGGTATTGAAATAATACTGTGAGTCAGTATGACATGCAGATTACAGCGGTCCCTCTTAGAATAGCTGCATACTGCACTTATTTGGGAAGTCATGTGGCCAAAACTGACCAAATAACTCAAGAAATAAACTCAGCCTTACAGGTAGATGTTACCATCAAGAAGAAGTGCATTCCTTTTACACCCTCGTTAGCTGATTCCACATAGATGTCTACAGAATCTGTTCTATTAAACAATTATACAATTAGAGCCCCCCTGACAGAGTGGAGAGGGTGTCAGCGATAAGTTTGTGTTGACGTCACTGATTAATTTGCCCTTCTTCTGATCCGTCAGAGCAATAACCCACAAAAAACGGATCCTGTCTATGCAGTATATGCCTTCACTCGGTCAGCATTTGATCAATAATCTATCAGTATTGCTAATGCCAAACAAAAACAGGAGTCTGGTGGTGGCAGCAGAATAAGGAAACGACAAAGCGGCATAATGACATAGTCTGGAGGTGGCAGAAGCATGAGTAGGCCACAGATTGGCACAATGACAAATTCTGGAGGTGTCTGCAGAATCAGGATGCCACAGAGTGGCACAATGACAAAGTCTGGAGTTGGCAGCAGCATGAGTAGGCCACAGAGTGGCATAATGACCGAGTCTGGAGGTGGCAGCAGCAAAAGCAGCATCAGGAGGAGGCCACAGAGTGGCACAATGACAAAGTTTGGAGGTGGAAGAAGCATGAGAAGACCACAGAGCGACACAATGACCAAGTGTGGAGATGGCAGCAGCATGAGTAGGCTACAGAATGGCACAATGACATAGTCTGGAGGTGGTAACAGCATAAGTAGGCCACAGAGTAGCACAATGACCGAGTCTGGAAGTGGCAGAAGCAGCAGCATCAGGAGGAGGCCACAGAGTGGCACAATGACAAAGTGTGGAGGTGGCAGCAGCATGAGTAGGCCATAGAGTTGCACAATGACCGAGTCTGGAGGTGGCAGCAGCATGAGTAGACCACAGAGTGGCACAATGACAGAGGCTGGATGTAGCTGCTGAATCAGGAGACCACAGAGTGGCACAATCACCAAGAGTGGAGGTGGCAGAAGCATGAGGAGACCACCGAGCGGCATAATGAGAGAATGGAGGTGGCAGTAGAATCAGGAGACCACAGAGTGGCACAAAAACCAAGTGTGGATGTGGCAGCAGCATGAGTAGGCCACAGATTGGCACAATGACAGAGTCTGGAGGTGTCTGCAGAATCAGGATGCCACAGAGTGGCACAATGACAAAGTAAGGAGTTGGCAGCAGCATGAGTAGGCCACAGAGTGGCACAATAACAGAGTCTGGAGGTGGCAGCAGAATCAGGAGGCCACAGAGTGGCATATTGACAGAGTCTGGAGGTGGCAGCAGCATGAATAGGCCACAGAGTGGCACAATGACAGAGTCTGGAGGTGGTGGCAGCAGCATCAGAAGGAGGTCACAGGGTAGCACAATGACCTAGTGTGAAGGTGGCAGCAGCATGAGTGGGCCACAGAATGGCACATTGACAGAGTCTGGAGGTGGCAGCAGAATCAGGAGGCCACCGAGTTGCACGATGACCGAGACTTGAGGTGGGAGCAGCATCAGTATACCACTGAGTGGCAAGGTGACATAGTGTGAAGATAGCAGCAGCAGCAGGATACCACACAGTGGAAGGTGACATAGTATGGAGATGGCAGCAGCAGCATCAGGATTCCACAGAGAGGCAAGGTGACATAGTGTAGAGTTGGCAGCGGCAGCATCAGGATACCAAAGAGAGGCAAGGTGACAGTGTGGAGATGGCAGCTGCAGCATCAGGAGACAACAAAATGGCAAGGTGACATAGTGTGGAGATGGAAGCAGAAGCAGCAGGAGGATACCACCGAGTGGCAAGGTGACATAGTGTGGAGTTGGCAGCAGCAGCATCAGGATACCACAGAGTGGCAAGGTGACATAGTGTGGAGATGGCAGCAGCAGCATCAGGATACCACAAAGTAACTCGGTGACAGAGTGGAGCAGTGGGTGGCAATACCAGTACCCGCTGACAAAGGTGGGTAAAAGAAAGGGCACTTGCCAATATATGTGGGGCATCAGGTGGGTGGCAGCATCAGAGTGGTAGAGATTACCCAAACTATTTGCCGGCGAACATCGCTTGTTTGCGTTCGCAGCGGCGGGCGAACATATGCGATGTTCGGTCCGCCACCTATACATCATCATTGAGCAAACTTTGACCCTGTACCTCACAGTCAGCAGACACATTCCAGCCAATCAGCATACCCTCCCTCCCAGACCCTCCCACCTCCTATCAAAAAGCAAGGACAGCATCCATCTTAGATTTATTCTGAAGCTGCAGTGTTAGTTAGAGCAGGGAGAGTGCTGCTGAATTAATATAGGGATTCTAGGGAAAACGTTAGTCACTACTGTTCTGTGTCCACTCCAGTCCTCAAAGACTCATCTGCTGTAAGGACAGCGTCCTTACAGCACCCCAAAAAGCCCTTTTTAAGGCTGGTACATCAGTCTGCTTTTTTTTTTTTATACATATATTATGTTGCAGTTGCCTGCCCGTGTGTGAGAGGCCGCAGGCCCACAGACTGTACTATGTGCCCACCACTCATATCGGGTGGCACAGTACCTTGCAGATAAAAAAGTTATTTAATTTTTACCCTTTAATATAATTTCACTTGCCTGACAGTGTGTGTCAGGCCCACACAGACTGTACTGTGCCCACTGCCAGTGCCCACCACTCATATAGGGTGTCACAGTACATTGCGCGGCGCACGCACAGTGCCCCAAATTGGAAGTAAGAGGACCGACCAATCATCTTTTTCCATCTCCCGGTTCCTAAAATCTATTTACGTCCCATGTCAGGAGACGTAACAGGGATTAAACTGATAGGAATAGTACTACTTAACACACCACTCATATAGGGTGTCACAGTACATTACCATAGCAAAGGCAGGTGCACTCTGCGGCAATACTAAACACTCACACTGATGTTAAAATTGAGAGGTTAGTCCGACACATCCTACTAGGAGGACATGTCTTAAGCTCGGACACCACGTCAAGGTCTCTCAAGTAGCCCGAGACCCTACCACTCAACCTACCTGTGCCTTATGGGCGATACCAGGGGCCGTTGGGCATTACGGGAGCGTAAGGTCTGACTCACAAACAGCTCACCAGTGACCTCAGCATGTAACCATGCTTGCAATGGGAGGTGGGAGGTGCCTGTGAGCCCCACCCGAGACCGACTGATATGGCCCAGAGCCTCCCAGGTGCACCTGAATGTAGCCTGTAGATGAAAAGCAGGCACATTTTGTTTATACACCTTCAAACATATAAACCATTAGAAAACGCCTGACTCACAAACTCATGAGCATGAAGAGGAAGAGTTGTGGTCACCATCACCACCAGAAGCAGCCTTGTTGTCGTCGATTGCTGGACCTGCGGCAACGTAGAGAGAGGAGTCTGAAGAAGAGGAGTCAGAGGAGGAAGGTGGCTTTGAGGAGATGGAAGACCAACCACAGCAGGCGTCCCAGGGGGCTTGTTGTCACCTTTTGGGGACCCTTGGTGTTGTACGTGGCTGGGTGGAGGAAGAGACCTTCAATGACGTCAGTGAGGATCCAACCTTGTGCAAATGGGGAGTTTGCTTTTGTGAAAATGGACTGTTTGCGGTTGTTTGCTGTGCGTTAAACGGGGAGTTAAGTCTGTCACTGTGAAGCGGGCGTAACCTTTACACTACCTGATCGATACAACATCATACCTGATCATATACACACACTAGATGTTTTAAAGCACGTTATTCCAAACAATTTAGGAATGTTAGGTGATGTATGCTCTTTATGGATTAAAACCCGACTCTGCGACAACTACGTAATTTTCCATGAGAGTTTTGCCATAGTTTCCCCTCCGGCATGCCACAGTCCAGGTGTTAGTCCCCTTGAAACAACTAGTCTAGTGGTCTATGGCGGTTCGCCCGGTTCACCCGTTCGTGAACATTTGCGGAAGTTCATATACACCATTCGTGAACGGAAATTTTTTTGATTTTAGGTGCCACGAGATCTAGGTGCCACATCTCCAGTCCCCTGACCAGCCAGATTTACCAGCATTTGTTCCAGGACATGAAGCAGTGGAATTAAGTCGTTCATCCTGTAGTCCTGGCAGGTGTCACGCATGAGCTGCCACTGTCTGACATCGAAGTTACACAGGGGAGTATTCCTATCCGCTCACATTATCAAGAAATCGTTGGTCTTTCTCTGTTCATATAGTCGGTCCAACATATGGAGGGTGGAATTCCAACGGGTGGAAGCGTCGCATATCATCCTATGTTGGGGGACGTCGTTCTGCCGCTGCAATTTAAGGAGGGTGTGCTATGCGGTGTTCGAGTGGCTGAAGTGCATGCATGGTTTCCGGGCTATTTTTAGTATGTCTTGCAGATGGGTGGAAGACTTCAAAAACCGCTTGACAATCAGATTGAACACGTGTGCCCTGCAGGGTGCATGGCTCAGCATATTACAATAGCCTTATATGCAGATAGAGTGCTCTAATATATTCGCGGATTCTCAAAATTGCGATATTCACGATTAAAATTCGCTATTCGAATATTCGCGCTCAACACTAATCACCATAAATAATGTGCTCACGTATTTTAGGAGTTGTTAAAGGAACAGAGGCAGGGATACCAAATATATCTACTGTATGTTAATTACTGTTCAGTTTTTATGACTTTTACAATTTAAGACTATTACGACTATAATGCCCTTATATAACTGTTTGTATACTAACTTCACAGAACAAAAATTCTCAACTCCTTAACTTTTATTTCTGATAAGATATAATATTAGACTTAAACCATTCCCTAAAATATCCCTACACTGTCCCTGTCTAGGGAGAGAAATAGCCGCCCTGATAAGGGCAATAAGGGCAATACTATTGTCTTCAAAACTATCCCTATACCGCAATATTATACCTAACGCTAGGTTCAGACCTGAGCGTTTCTGAGACGCGCGTTTTCCGCGCGTTTTTGTGCCCGTTTTTGGCAATAGTAAACGCGCGTTTTATGCGCGTTTGTGTGATTGACTGCAGTGTTCTCCAATGACCAAATATCCCTGTCTATATGAAGTTTGGCCAATCAGAGCTGGGGTTTGGCCTTTCCAGCATGTTGCAAATTCATAAACGCGCGTTCAAACGCGTTCAAAATACAAGCGTTGCGCGTTCCCATTGAAGTCTATGGGCCAAAATGCGCGACAAATGCCCCAAAAAAAGCTCAAGTACTTGTTTATGCATCGGGCTTTTTTCAGCGCGTTCGAACGCGCTGTAAAACGCGAAAATGTGAACCAGTCCCATAGGGAAGCATTGGTTTGCATCGGTTATGCTTTTTACAGCGCGTTCGAACGCGCTGTAAAACGCGCAAGTGTGAACTGAGGGTAAGGGATTAAGTATAGTATGCATAGGCAGTAGGATCGGACCAGGGGAAAAAGAAACCAATTGGGTTAGAATGCTCAATCTAGACCAGGGAATCTAAAATATATGTACCACACTAGAGTATTCAAAATACTTGGATGGCCAATTAGAGTATCACTAAAATGATATTCATAGATAAGTCAGATATATAACCATTAGTACCTACTCATTCTCAATATTAAAATAAACTTATAGACAGGGGCATAGCTATAGAGGGTGCAGAGGTAGCAGTTGCTACTGGGCCTAGGAGCCGCATAAGAAGTGTTTAAGTGTTACTTACTATGTATCTCCTTACATGTGATTATTATACATACTTCATTTGTCCTGTAATCCCTTTACCATCGGGTAACAAACATTTTAGGCAGCCTGTAATTTATTAATTTATTTATGTTAGTTATTACTAGAGATGGCCCGAACTATTCGCCGGCGAACAGTTCCCGGCGAACATAGCTTGTTCGCGTTCGCCTCAGCGGGCGAACATATGCAATGTTCGGTCCGCCCCCTATACATCATCATTGAGCAAACTTTGACCCTGTACCTCACAGTCAGCAGACACATTCCAGCCAATCAGCAGCATACCCTCCCTCCCAGACCCTCCCACCTCCTGCACAGCATCCATTTTAGATTCATTCTGAAGCTGCAGTCTTAGTGAGAGGAGGGACAGTGTAGTTGCTGCTGATGTAATAGGGAAATTAATAGCTAGGCTAGTGTATTCAGTGTCCACTCCAGTCCTGAAAGACTCATCTGATCTCTGCTGTAAGGACAGCGCCCTGATAGCACCCCAAAAAGCCCTTTTTAGGGCTGCTACATTAGTCTGCTTTTTTTTTTCTCCATATATATATTGCAGTTGCCTGGCCTGCCCGTGTGTGAGGAGCTGCAGGCCCACAGACTGTAGTGTGCCCACTGCCAGTGTCCACCACTCACACCGTGTGGCACAGGACTTTGCATCAAACAAAGGCATTTCATTTTTACCCTTTAATCTAAGGTTAGTTGCCTGCCAGTGTGTGTCAGGCCGACTTCCACTGACTGTAGTGTGCCCACTGCCAGTGCCCACCACCACTCATACCGGGTGGCACAGGCATTTAATTTTTACACTTTAGTCTAATTTCAGTTGCTTGCCTGCTGCCAGTGTGTGTCAGGCCAACTTCCACAGACTGTAGTGTGGCCACTGCCAGTGCCCACCACCACTTATACCGTGTGGCACAGGCATTTAATTTTTACACTTTAGTCTAATTTCAGTTGCTTGCCTGCTGCCAGTGTGTGTCAGGCTGATTTCCACAGACTGTAGTGTGCCCACTGCCAGTGCCCACCACCAATCATACGGGGTGGCACAGGCATTTAATTTTTACACCTTAGTCTAATTTCAGTTGCTTGCCTGCTGCCAGTGTGTGTCAGGCCGACTTCCACAGAATGTAGTGTGCCCACTGCCAGTGCCCACCACCACTCATACCGTGTGGCACAGGCATTTAATTTTTACACTTTAGTATAATTTCAGTTGCTTGCCTGCTGCCAGTGTGTGTCAGGCTGACTTCCACAGACTGTAGTGTGCCCACTGCCAGTGCCCACTACCACTCATACCGGGTGGCACAGACATTTAATTTTTACACCTTAGTCTAATTGACAGAAGGCAGGGCCAAAACATGTAGGCAAGGACAACATAAGTAAGTGGGGCTAGCAATACCAAAGCGCAGAACAAAATACCATCCCAGAAGAACCAAATACCACAGTGCAGCACAAGAGACTACCTCTGCAAAACCAGATACCACAGTGCAGTACAAAACACTGCAGCCAGCACCACAGTATGAAACTGTATCATCACCCTGAGGATGGTGATAAAGTTGAATTCAGGAGGGCAGCAGCAGCCCTGGCTAGGTGCATAAATGCCTTATTCTCATATATCAATTAATGCTGAGAGCATAAGATCTTTATGTACCAGGCCGGCGACCGTGAGAAACACTTGGATGGCCTCCTGGAAATTTCCTTGTAGGATCCATGTCCCGTCTCCCCCTGGTCTTCTGCTGTAATTACTTTTGCTGTGATTGTAGAAAGCCACCCGAAATACTGCACTGTGGCCACAACATGTAAACTCAGTCTTATTGGATAATGACAGTGTATAGGAATACACCTCTTCAACAAAGGGAATGGTAACAGCCAAGTCTCAATCTAATCTTTTGAGTTAAGTGTATGTATGTGTGTATGTTTGCAGGCCCTTAGTCTCCACATACACACAGTTTTACACCAGGTTTCCATAAAAACCCAGCCATTTTTCTTCACTGCTGTAGTTCAGCTTTAAAGGGGCAGGGTGCTGTGGACGACACTGTTAAGGGAGCGGAGTGCTGTGGAGGTCACGGTTAAGGGAGCAGGTAGGGTGGCCATTCAGGCCACACTCAAAGGATGGGCTTAAAAACCCCACCACCAGGTCAAGCTAAGCCACGCTCATGATCTGTTAGGTCACACCCGCGCCGATGCATCCCTGTGTCCGTCCAGGCCCTGTGTTGGATGGGAAGTCTGAAAGCCGGACTCTCCGGCCTAAAACCAGACCACTGGCCACCCTAGGGTCAGGCTGCTGTGGAGGTTACAGTTAATGGGACGGTCCACTATGGAGGTCAGTGTTAAGGGGCAGATTGCTGTAGTGGCCACTGTTAAGGGGACGGGGTGTTGTGGATGTTACTGTTAAGGGGGCAGGCCGCTGTGGAGGTCACTGTTAAAGGGATGGAGTACTGCAGAGGTCACTGTTATGGGGGATACTGTTGATATATTTTAACAACACACACAACCATTAAATGAAATAGATGAAATATACCCGTGTGAACCGGGTTCTTCTGCTAGTATATTCATATATTTCTTGGAATAAATAAAATGGGAATGGGATATGAGCAAATCAGTTTGGTACAAATCAGACCTGTTACACATTTCCAAAAAGTTTCAGATTTTAAATAATCTGAAACTTTTAGGATTTGACCTGCATGAATTGCTCAAAATGTCAGAAGCCATTTTACAGACCGGAAACAGAGAAAAAGGATCACGTGACCTTGGGTAGCGGTCAGTCCCAAGGACTGGACCAAAAACAAATTTTGAGAAAAAGGAATACAACGTACAAAATTTTCTGAAAAGATCTACCAGTGTTGTTATTTCATGAGGAATGTAACTAGGGTTGAAGTAATCAAACTCCACAAAGTGGAATTCGATCCAGATTTCAAGGAAAATTCGATTCACTAAGCCTAATTTCCTTGTGCTTCGTGGTAAAAAAAATTCCCTGAATGGCAGTAAAAAAGAAAAAAATCATACTTATATCATCCATTTGAGCGCAAAGAGCTGGCCACCGCCACCTTGATTGAAGATCTGGCATGAAATCCCGTGCGTAGTGGCGAATGATGTGATGACATCTTCATGGGCCATTCAAGATCTTGGGTCTTCAATCAAGATGAAGGCGGTTGTCTCTTCGCTATCTCATGGATGAGTTAAGTATGATTTAAATTTTTTATTTTACACTGTATTATTGCTGTCAGATGCCGCTATCAGCTATGAACGCTGCTTCTGAGGGGTACAATGACGGGGAGGCGCAATCGCTGATCTCTTTCATTGCACCCACTACTTATACAGAATTACATTTTATGACAAAGAAATTCATCACTAAGTGAATTTTATTTCGTAAAATTCGGCAAAGCAGCCAAATCTAATTTTTCAATACTTTGCCCATCACTAAGTGTAACCATTTAAAAGAAGAGAGATCTCTGGAGAGCTGACTGGTTCACTTTAAATATTAAATTCTACCCATCATAAAGCATAATAGCATTGGCAATTTATTAACTTCCATTTTGTTAAATATTGCTTAGCTTAGTATAAAATGAACTTATTAAATACAATTTCTTTATTCGCGGAAGATGAGTGTAGTGGAATCAAGAATTGGAGTGGATATCATCTACTGTGTGTTTGATTATTTTTTCCTGCCAAGTGCTGAAGAGAGATAAGTGCATTAATAGCATATATTCATAAAATGGATTGAAATCACTGTTTTGAATGATCTTCACTTTTTTATCACAAAGAAAAAAAGAGTTGATATAATTGGCAAGAAGTAAATACAATAATTATTGTTTTAGCCATTTTTAAATACCAGAAGTAAAGCGGTGAGAAGGACAATGTGCTGATGACTATAAAATATAATGCAGCCCTTAGCTGGTGATGGCAAAAATGATTCACAGTTCTGATAGATATAGACATCAGATGTCAGGTAGTCACTAGTGTATCTTAATTATAATGTAATTACAGAGAACCTTCACCAGTGTAAAACGTAACCTTTACTGATGATCATTAAAACTCACCCAATTTGTGACCTTAAAGAGCAATTAACATTGAGGCTGGGCAGGACAAGGAAAGGAAAATTGACCCTCACACACTTGCCCTATCAAGCTATGGGCCCTGTCTAACAAAACAGAATGGCTGCCCCGATAGGGGCGATCCCATGTCACAAACCTCCTGATAGGCCCTATATGTCCCTGACAAGAGATAGATACTGCCATCAGAGAAGAGACTTAATATGACTACAGTCATAAGTAGGGCTGAGCGAACAGTTCGAGCACAGTTTGGGTTCATACCGAATTTTGGGGTGTTCGGGACACGGAACCGGACCCGAACATTTTCAAAAAAGGGTTCGTTGTTCGGCGATTTCTTCCCGCTTTCTGAAGGGCTGCACAGCAGCCAATCAGCTGGCGTTTTACTTCTTGCCCTAAGAAGCCATCACAGCCATGCCTACTAATGGCATGGCTGTGATTGGCCAAGTGCAGCATGTGACCCAGCCTCTATTTCAGCTGTAGTCACGTAGCGCGGGATGTCACTCTGATCTGATTAGTGTAGGGAGAGGACGCAGCTCCTGTCAGGGTGAAATTAGGCAGGGAAAAGTCAGCAAACATACCTAATGAAGTGATCGATCTACAGCTGTGAATCATTCAACTTCTGCTAGTTAATTACTCACTGGTTTTTAGGCTGCACAGAGCATTTTTCTGTCACTTTGATCAGCAGCCATTTTGTGTCTTGTGGTGCACCAGCACAAGCTGTCACCAAGTCCATCAATCCATCAATACTAGTTTTTTTTTTTGCTATATCCTACATCAGGTGCTTGGCTGTGCTTATTGTCACCCTTAGAAACTCAGGATAGAAATTTCTATATTTTATCAAGAGGTTAAAATCAATTGCCAAAATAGCCATCCCCTAAATCTGGTGTTCCAGCTGTGGTTAGCCAAGTGTAATACTGTCTGCTGTCTGGCAAAGGATAGATTTTTTTTGTGGTGAAATTCAATTGCCAAAATAGCAATCCCCTAAATCTAGTGTCCCAGCAGAGGATGGCAAAGTTTAATACTGTCCGGAAAAGGATATATTTTGTTCTGGGGTGAAATTCAATAGCCAAAATAGCAATACTGTAAATCTGGTGTCCCAGCAGTGGCTGGAAAAGTTTAATAGTGTCCGGCAAAGGATATATTATTTTCTGGGGTGAAAGTCAGTAGCAAAAATATAAATACAGTAAATCTGGTGTTCCAGCTGTTGCAGGCCTAGTATAAATCTGTCCGTAAAAGGGTATATTTTTTTCTGGGGTGAAATTTAATTGCTAAAATAGCAATACCCTGAATCTGGTGTTCCAGCTGTGACTGGACAATTTCCCTAGTGTCCGTCAAAAGATATATTATTTTCTGGGGTGAAATACAGTTGCAAAAATAGAAATAGAGTAAATCTGGTGTTCCAGCTGTGGCTGGACAAGTTTCATAGTGTCCGTCATAGGATATATTTTTTTCTGGGGTGACATTCAATAGCCAAAATAGCTATACCGTAAATCTGGTGTCCCAGCAGTGGCTGGCAAAGTTTAATAGTGTCCGGCAAAGGATATATTTTGTTCTGGGGTGAAATTCAATTGCCCAAATAGCAATACCATAAATCAGTGGTTTCAGCTGTGGCTGGCCAAGTTTAATTGTGTCCAGCAAAGGATATATTATTTTCTGGGGTGACAGTCAGTAGCAAAAATAGAAATACAGTAAATCTGGTGTTCCAGCTGTTGCAAGCCTAGTTTAAATCTGACCATAAAAGGGTATTTTTTTTCTAATTTAATTTAATTGCCAAAATAGCAATACCCTGAATCTGGTGTTCCAGCTGTGACTGGACAATTTCCCTAGTGTCTGTCAAAGGATTTTGTTCTGTGGTGAAATACAGTTGCAAAAATAGAAATACAGTAAATCTGGGGTTTCAGCTGTGGCTGGACAAGTTTCATGGTGTCCGTCAAAGAATAGCTCTTGTTCTGGGGTAAAATTCAATTGCCAAAATAGCAATACCGTAAATCTTTGGTTTCAGCTGTGGCTGGCCAAGTTTAATACTGTCCGGCAAAGGATAGATTTTAAATTGTTGGGTGAAATATTACCATTTTTGCCAGGTACAATCCCATGCACTGCATAACTGACAGGGAACTTACAATTGGCGGTTACATTCTTGCATGAAATTAAGCCTTTTTGGTCTGTGAAGCCAAAGGTAGTCTCCAATAACATTTTTTTTATTTTTAATTTTGCAACAATGGTTGGGTGAGGTTGGTATACATGTCTATTCTGCATAAGGTTCAAACAAGTCCTGTGAAATCCATGTCTGGTTCTTTTTAATAAACGAAAGCTTAGTTGCCAACATTGTCTGCGGACAGGCGGCTGCGCTTGTCTGTGATATTGCCCCCAGCCATGCTAAACACACGTTCAGACAATACAGTGGCTGCAGGGTAGGCCAGCACCTCCAAGGCGTAAAGGTCAACCCCAGGACATGTGCCAATTTGATGACCCAGAAGTTGAATAGGCCAGACACAGTGGCGTAGCTAGAAATGATTGGGCACCACATCAAATTTTTGAATGGGGCCCGCCTCCCCCAGTAATTTTGGCGCAACCCCTTCCTTTCATGCTGTTCCATTCGCTTTCTACACTGTCTATACTGCCACTGTATATAATTTCATTGTATAATACTGTTGAGGGGGCCCTGACAACGTCCTTTATTCCTCCTCCTCCTCCTCCTGTATGGGCCCTTTCTAGGTCACAGCCACAAAGCAGTTGCTTCCCCTTTTTCCCCTGTAGCTATTTACCTACGAATACCCATCAGTCAGTACGTGTACTGTTCCCCCATGTTGCTGAAATGCTGCCTCTTGCTAAGATGTTCCAGATCTGCTGGTGGTGCAGGTTGTTGTGGCATGATGACAAAGCTTTTCCACATTTTGCCAATGATAAACCTGCATTCTGAGGTGTTGGTGGTGACCCAGCTGCATTGGCAAATTCTTCCTTCTCCTCCTCTGCCTTCACTTTGTGCTTCCACTGAGTCCACGGTGTCAGGTGTAAATGCCATCAGCAGTGTGTCTACTAGCAGGCTCATCTTCCTATCACACTCCAGTGAGGGAATTAAGGACCTCAAGTTGTCCTTGTAACAGGGATGCAGCAGGGTGGCCACCCAGTAAGCAGCACAAGTTAGAATGTGGCAGTAACTGGGCGGTCGTTGCGCAGGCACTGCAGCATGTTGTCGCTCATGTCTGCCAGGCTGCCCAGAGGCAAGGACAAGCTATACTCTTTGAGGGAGGTATATTGTCTGTATCCTTTGTATCCCCCAGCGTTCCTCCTACTCATCCTCATCCTCCAGAACTGTGCCCTGGCTGGACAATTGTGTTCCAGGCCAGGGCCTATGTTGGTGAAGGAACCCACCCTCCGAGCCACTTGTAATTGGCTGGCCTTAAGTTAAGGATAAGGTGTGTATATAGTTTTGTTTGCTTATATAGTTACTTTAGCTGCATTATAGTTATTTTAATATGTTTTTAAGTAAATTTGTAAATAGTTTGTTAATGGTTTGAGTGAAAGTGGGTGGGGGGTGGGGGTTTTGAGTGTGTAGGGTGTGAGGCTGTTTGGGTTAGTTTTCCATCCGCTTTCTATACTGTCTATACTGCCACTGTATATAATTTCATTGTATAATACTGTTGAGGGGGCCCTGACAAAGTATTTTAGTTCTCCTCCTCCTCCTCCTGTATGGGCCCCTTATAGGTCAGGGACCAAAAACAGTAGCTTCCCATGCTTCCCTGTAGCTACGCCCCTGGGCAAACCCATCAGTCAGTACATGTATTCCTCCACCATGTTGCTAAAATGCTGCCTCCTGCTTACACGTTCCAGATCTGCTGGTGGTGCAGGTTGTTGTAGCGTGATGACAAAGCTTTCCCACATTTCGCCAATGCTAACCCAGCCTTCTGAGGTGCTGATGGTGACCCAGCTGCCTGTGAGCTGGCTTGGTTGCCACTCTGCTGAGAACACGGTTCCTCCTACTCCTCCTCATCCTACTTATCCTCCTGATCCTCCAGAACTGTGCCCTGGCTGGACTATTGTGTTCCAGGCCAGGGACTATGTTGGTGCAGGAACCCACCCTTCGAGCTACTTGGATGTCACTGGCCTTAAGTTAAGGATAAGGTGTGTATATAGTTTTATTTGTTTGTATGGTTGGTTTAGCTGCATTATAGTTATTTTAATATGTTTTTAAGTAAATTTGTAAATAGTTTGTTAATGGTTTGAGTGAAAGGGGGGTGGGGGTGTTGTGTGTGTTTGCTTAACTGAATTGATTTTCACTGTCTGGTGTTTAGGAATTTCTGCACCCCAAATTCAGCACATGTGGCAGGCAGGGGATGTGCGTCAAACCAGCTAGGCCCAGACATGCTATTACATTTTGCCCTTTAGCGCACACCAGGCCGGGCTGAAGGCTCTATGGCACCAACCAATCATCCGTCTGTTGTTCTATGCCTGTCCACAGCTCCTGTGCGTTGTGGGTTTTTTCCCACAAACACACAAGTTTTAAAACAGACTGCTGTCATTTCCCCTGGCTGTGCTGCTGTGGGTGGTGAAGGTGTTACGCTGAGTGGATGGGGAGGAGGTAGAGGAGGAGGAAGCCGAGTAGGAGGAGGAGGAGGTAACAGGATACATAGAGAAATGCCCAGCAATCCTCGAGGCGGAAGGACATTCGCAAAAATGCTATCCGCCTTTGGGCCAGCCGCTACATTTACGTGGACGGTTATGTGGACGTTGCCACAGATAGCGTTGCGCAGTGCACACTTGATTTTGTCCGCCACTTGGTTGTGCAGGGAAGGGATGGCTCGCCTGCAAACGTAGCGACGGCTGGGATACTGTGGGACAGCCACCGCCATAAGGTTTTTAAAACTGTCCACCAGACAGAATGACAGCATTTCAAAGGACCAGTAAATTTGAAATAAGGCATTCAGAGCCATGGGTAGGGGGGTACTTCCTCTTTCTATTTATTTTTCTCTCCAGTGTTTGGGAGATTGACAGCTGATAGCTGAACACTTCCATGGGATTTGGTGGAGATGCTTGGTGACGATGACAGATGTGGTGGCGTTGCTGCCACATCCTCTGTTTGCTGGGTGACAGGTGCCACTGTCACTCACTTGGGCTCAAGTTTAGAATGTTTATTTATTATTTTTCTCTATTTTATGTTATTTTAAGTCATTTCCCTATCCACATTTGTTTGCAGGGGATTTACCTACATTTTGCTGCCTTTTGCAGCCCTCTAGCCCTTTCCTGGGCTATTTTACAGCCTTTTTAGTGCCCAAAAGTTTGGGTCTCCATTGACTTCAATGGGGTTCGGGATGAAGTTCGGGTCGAGTTCGGATCCCGAACCAGAACATTTTCGTGAAGTTCGGCCGAACTTCTCGAACCCGAACATCCAGGTGTTCGCTCAACTCTAGTCATAAGTCAATGCATGAATCAGAAAATAATGAAGTGACAACAAAAATAATCGCACATAATACATATATGCTCCCAAATAAACCAGTGGCGTCCACGTTTTGATCACCAGTGGAAAAAAATGGCGCACATACCATGTGTTCCAGGAATGCAAACTTCATCCGGACACGTTTCTTTGAACTGTTCTCTTTGGTCAGTTCATCAGGGGACCACATGTAACAAAAAAACTCCAAAAAACCAACAATGCAGGAATAGAGCCAATAATGTGTGTGAATCAGATTATATTCTTGTAGTAATACCCACATGATAATGGTAAATCTCATGGCCATGAAGAAAGACAATTCACACATTTTTGGGACCATATATAATGCATCTGAACTTTCCATCAAGATGGCCACCACTGCACCACCAATGCTCTTGTGCTGACCCAGACTGATCCCTTAAAGGGTTCGTACCGAATTTTGGGGTGTTTGGGACCGGGACCCGGACCCGAACATTTTCAAAAAAGTTTGGGTTCGGGTCCGTTTTTCGGCGATTTCTTCACGCTTTCTGAAGGGCTACACAGCAGCCAATCAGCTAGCATTTCACTTCTTGCCCTAAGAAGCCATCACAGCCATGCCTATTAATGGCATGGCTGTGATTGGCCAAGTGCAGCATTTGACCCAGCCTCTATTTAAGCTGGAGTCACGTAGCGCCGCACGTAACACTGCTCTGATTAGTGTAATGAGAGGACGCAGCTTCTGTGAGGGCGAGATTCGGCAGGGAAAAGTCAGCAAAAGCACCTAATGAAGTGATCGATCTACAGCTGTGAATCATTCAACTTCTGCTAGTTAATTGCTCACTGGCTTTTTAGGCTGCACAGAGCGTTTTTCTGTCACTTTTTTCTGGGGTGATTGGCGGCCATTTTGTGTCTTGTGGTGCACCAGCACAAGCTGCCACCAGGTCCATCAATCCATCAATACTAGTTTTTTTTTTTGCTATATTCTACATCAGGGGCTTGGCTGTGCTTATTGTCACCCCTAGAAACTCAGGATAGAAATTTCTATATTTTATTAAGTGGTTAAATTCAATTGGCAAAATAGCAATCCCCTAAATCTGGTGTCCCAGCTATAGCTAGCCAAGTGTAATACTGTCTGCTGTCTGGCAAAGGATAGATTTTTTTCTGTGGTGAAATTCAATTGCCAAAATAGCAATACCGTAAATCTGGTGTCCCAGCAGTGGCTGGCCAAGTTTAATAGTGTCCAGCAAAGGATAGATAATTTTTTGGGGTAAAATTCAGTTGACAAAATAGCAATACCATAAATCAGTGGTTTCAGCTGTGTCTGGCCAAGTTTAATAGTGTCCGGCAAAGGATATATTTTTTTCTGGGGTGAAATTCAATACCGTAAATCTGGTGTCCCAGCAGTGGCTGGACAAGTTTAAGGCCTCTTTCACACGGACGTCACGTTTGACGCCCGGATAAGAGGCGGGTGTGTGCGGGAAAATGCGCGATTTTTCCGTGCGTGTGCAAACTTTTGTAATGCGTTTCGCACACGCGTGTGAAAAATCGGCATGTTTGGTATCCAGACCGGAACCCGGACTTCATCACTGAAGTCCGGTTTCGGGTTGAGTATTCTGTAGATTTTATTATTTTCCCTTATAGCATGGTTATAAGGGAAAATAATAGCATTCTCAATACAGAATGCTTAGTAAAATGTGGATGGAGGGGTAAAAAATAAAAAACTTAACTCACCTTTGCCACTCGATCGCGTAGTTGCGATGTCTTCTTCATTCATTAGCCACCGTCTAAAGGACCTGTGATGAGGTCACTGAGCTAATCACATGGTCCAATCACATAGTCCATCACCATTGTGATGGACCATGTGATTGGACCATATGATGTGACGTCACCACAGGTCCGTTAGATGACTGCGAATGCTTGAAGAAGACAGAAGAGATCGGCAACTACGCGATCAAGTGGCTAAGGTGAGTTAAGTTTTTTATTTTACAAAGCATTCTTTATTGAGAATGCTATTATTTTCCCTTATAACATGGGTATAAGGGAAAATAATAGCATTCTCAATAAAGAATAAATAATAAATATAATAATATTTATAATATAAATAATGAAGATCGGGTCCCGTCTCTTAGCAACCATGCGGGAAAATCGCACTGCATCTGCACTTGATTGCGGATGCTTGTGATTTTCCCACAGCCCCATTTACTTCTATGGGGCCTGCATTGCGTAAAAAATGCAAAATATAGAGCATGCTGCAATTTTCACGCAATGCAGAAGTGATTCATGAAAATCCCAGCTCATGTGCACAGCCGCATAGAAATGAATGGGTCCGGATTCAGTGCGGGTGCAATGTGTCCACCTCACGCATTGCACCCGCGCGGAAATCACGCCCGTGTGAAAGGGTCCTAATAGTGTCTGTCAAAGGATTTATTATTTTTTGTGATGAAATTCAGTTGCCAAAATAGAAATACAGTAAATCTGGTGTTCCAGCTGTGACTGGACAAGTTTAAAAGTATCCGTCAAAGGATAGATTTTGTTCTGGGGTGAAATTTAATTGCCAAAATAGCAATACCCTAAATCTGGTGTTCCAGCTGGACTGGACAAATTCTCTAGTGTCCTTAAAAGGATATATTATTTTCTGGGGTGAAATACAGTTGCAAAAATAGAAATACAGTAAATCTGGTGTTCCAGCTGTTGCAGGCCTAGTTTAAATCTGTCCGTAAAAGGGTATATTTTTTTCTGGGGTGAAAGTTAATTGCCAAAATAGCAATACTTTGAATCTGGTGTTCCAGCTGTTGCAGGCCTAGTTTACATCTGTCCGTAAAAGGGTATATTACATTCAATGCGTCAGTGTCTAAATACAAGACCTGAAAAATAAATCCTCTATATTTGCACATGCTACTGTGCATCTCCAAGTGTATTTCTGTCTATAAAAGGGTATATTACACTGTGTCTAAATACAAGGCCTGAAAGCTTAATCCTCTATATTTGCACACGCTATTGTGCATCTCCAATTGTAATTCTGTCCGTAAAAGGATACCTTTCAGCCAGGGCCTAAATACTAGGCCTAAAATTGATATTCCCCTAAATATGTGGTTTCTGCTGTGCCTGTATTAGTGAAATACGGTACATAAATAGATAGCTAGATAGTGTTAGGTGCCTGCAAATAAATGCCTTAATTTGAACTCTATACATTGGGCCAAATAAGTTTTTCCTTATTCTGGTGAACAGTAACAATGAGGATAACATCTAATAAGGAACTCGGACATGATCGTGATGGTACACGTCCTAGTGAACCAACTATCTCAGGTCCCAGTACACACCAGAATCTACAGCGATGGTCTGGCCTAATGCCGTTCTAAGGATAGTAAGGCCTGAGCAAGTACAGGCGCTAGTCATTAGGGTGGCCGCCAGTGGATCCAGAAAAAGCACAGGTGGCGCCTGAAAACCAAACCCATCAGTCTGTCACATCACCCCCATGCATATTAGGGAACCTGTCTGAGCCTCAAGTTATGCAGCAGTCTCTTATGCTGTTTGAAGAATCTGCTGGCAGGGTTTCCCAAGGGCATTCACCTCGCCCTTCCCCAGTGGTGGAAGACATAGAATGCACTGATGCACAAACACTTATGTTTCCTGATGAGGACATGGGAATACCATCTCAGCAGAGTCAGCACGTCTCTGATGATGATGAAACACAGGTGCCAACTGCTGCATCTTTCTGCAGTGTGCAGACCAAACAGGTGGTCAGGGAGGAAGACTGTGTGGAAGAGGATGCAGGAGACGATGAGGTCCTAGACCCCACATTGAATGAAGGTTGTGCCATTGACTTTCAGAGTTCAGAGGAAGAGGCAGTGGTGAGACCGAGCCAACAGCGTAGCAAAAGAGGGAGCAGGTGCAAAAGCAGAACAGCCGTCGCCAAGAGAGTTTGCCTGCTACTGGCCACCGCCACCAAGGACTGAGCACCCCAAAGGCAGCTTCAAGGAGTTCTCTTGCATGGCACTTCTTTACACAATGTGCTGACAACAAGACCCGTGTGGTTTGCACGCTGTGCCATCAGAGCCTGAAGTGAGGCATTAACGTTCTGAACCTTAGCACAACCTGCATGACCAGGCATCTACATGAAAGACACAGGCTGCAGTGGAGTAAGCACCTTAAAAACCAAGAAAGGGCTCAGGCCCCTCCTGCTCCCTCTTCTGCTGCTGCCTCTGCCTCTTCCTCCGCCTCGGGAGGAACGTCGACACCTGCCACCCAGCAAAGAGAGGATGTGCCACCAACACCACTACCTCTGTCACCAAGCATCTCCACCATGTCACACGGCAGCATTCAGCTCTCCATCTCACAAACCTTGGAGAGAAAGCGTAAATTTCCACCTAGCCACCCTCAATCCCTGGCCCTGAATGCCAGAATTTCTAAACGACTGGCCTTTGAAATGCTGTCATTCAGGCTGGTGGACACGGATCAGCTTCAAACAGCTGATGGCGGTGGCTGTCCCACAGTACGTCGTTTCCAGCCCCCACTACTTCTCCAAGAGAGCCGTGCCTTCCCTACACAACTAAGTATCGGATAAAATCAAGTGTGCACTGCGCAACACCATCTGTGGCAAGGTCCACCTAACCACAGATACGTGGACCAGTAAGCACGGCCAGGGTCGCTATATCTCCCTAACTGGACACTGGGTAAATGTAGTGGCAGCTGGGCCCCAGGCGGAGAGCTGTTTGGCGCAGGTCCTTCCACCGCCAAGGATCGCAGGGCATCATTCTTTGCCTCCTGTCGTCTCCTCCTCCTACTCGGCTTCTTCCTCCTCTTCTTCCACCTGCTCATCCGGTCAGCCACAGACCTTCACCACCAACTTCAGCACAGCCCAGGGTAAACGTCAGCAGGCCGTTCTAAAACTCATATGTTTGGGGGACAGGCCCCACACCGCGCAGGAGTTGTGGCGGGGTATAGAAAAACAGAACGACGAGTGGTTGCTGCCGGTGAGCCTCAAGCCTGGCCTGGTGGTGTGCGATAATGGGCGAAATCTCGTTGCAGCTCTGGCACATGTCAGGGTAGTTGTGACTGAATTTCTGCACCACCAAATTCAGCACATTTGCCTTGCCTGGCGCATATGCTGAATTTGGTGGTGCAGAAAGTCATTCACAACTACCCCTACATGTCAGAGCTGTTGCATAAAGTGCGGGCCGTCTGTGCGCGCTTCCGGCGTTCTCATCCTGCCACTGCTCGCCTGTCTGCGCTACAGAGTAACTTCGGCCTTCCCGCTCACCGCCTCATATGCGACGTGCCCACCAGGTGGAACTCCAATTTGCACATGCTGGAGGGACTGTGCGAGCAGCAGCAGGCCATAGTGGAGTTTCAGCTGCAGCACGCATGGGTGAGTCGCACTGCGGAACAGCACCACTTCACCACCAATGACTGCGCCTCCATGCGAGACCTGTGTGCCCTGTTGCGCTGTTTCGAGTACTCCACCAACATGGGCAGTGGCGATGACGCCGTTATCAGCGTTACAATATCACTTCTATGTCTCCTTGAGAAAACACTTAGGGTGATGATGGAAAAGGATGTGGCCCAGGAGGAGGAGAAGGAGGAGGGGTCATTTCAAGGCAGTCTTTTAGAAGTGACTCAGAGGGAGGTGTTTTGCAAAAGCAGAGGCCAGGTACAAATTTGGCCAGCCAGGGCCCACTACTGGAGGACGAGGATGAGGATGAAGCATGTTCACAGCGGGGCCGCCCATCACTGGTGCGTGGCAGGGGTGAAACGGAGGATGATAACGATATGCCTCCCACAGAGGACAGCTTGTCCTTACCTCTGGGCAGCCTTGCACACATGAGCAACTACATGATGCAGTGCCTGCACAATGACAGTAGAGTTGCCCACATTTTATCATGTGCTGACTACTGGGTGGACACCCTGGTAGACGAGCTCCTGAGAGCATTCCCAACTGACACGGGGGGACAAGTGAAAGCACAAGGCGAAGGCAGAGGAGGTGCACGAGGTCACCAACGCAGATGTATCACGGCCAGCTCCTCTGAAGGCAGGGTTAGCATGGCCGAGATGTGGAAACGTTTTGTCACAGTGCCACAGCTAACTGCACCAATAGTTGATAGAGAACGTGTTAGCAGGAGGCAGCATTTCAACAACATGGTGGAACAGTACGTGTGCACACGCTTCCACATATTGACTGATGGTTCGTCCCCATTTAACTTCTGGGTCTCCAAATTGTCCTCATGGCCAGAGCTATCCTTTTATGCCTTGGAGGTGCTGGCCTGCCCTGCAGCCAGTGTATTGTCTGAACGTGTATTTAGCACAGCACGGGGCGTCATTACAGACAAACGCAGCTGCCAGTCCACAGCCAATGTGGACAAGCTGACATTTATAACTGCCTCACCCTCAACCATACATTCTTGTACTCCAGGGCAATTCTTTATTAAAATCTATTTCTTTAATTGTACCATTATTTGTGGGGCAACACCAAGTTGAATGAACCTCTCCTCTGTATGGGTGCCAGGGGCCGACATTTCAGCTAATTGCCTACTGCTTTGGTGCATGACATTAACCTATTTTTGCTGTCAAATGACCTGTCTGGGTTTCAGGGGCCTAAATAACTGAAAGTGGCCTGTTCCATTGGTGGAGTAACATGATGTCTGTTTTGCTGCTATGGGACCTCTCTCCTCTGTCTGGGTGCTGGTGCCTAAATAACTAAAAGTGGCCTGTTCTATTGATGGGTAACATGAGGTCTGTTTTGCTGCTATGGGACCTCTCTCCTCTGTCTGGGTGCTGGGGCCTAAATAACTGAAAGTGGCCTGTTCTATTGGTGGGTAACATGATGTCTGTTTTGCTGCTATGGGACCTCTCTCCTCTGTCTGGGTGCTGGTGCCTAAATAACTAAAAGTGGCCTGTTCTATTGATGGGTAACATGAGGTCTGTTTTGCTGCTATGGGACCTCTCTCCTCTGTCTGGGTGCTGGGGCCTAAATAACTGAAAGTGGCTTGTTCCATTGGTGGGTAACATGATGCCTGTTTTGCTGCTATGGGACTTCTCTCCTCTGTCTGGGTGCTGGGGCTTAAATTACTAAAAGTGGCCTGTTACAATGGTGGGTAACATGATGCCTCTTTTGCTGTTATGGGACCTTTCTCCTCTGTCTGGGTGCCAGGGGCCTACATTTCAGATAATCGCCTGTTGCTTTGGTGGGTGACATTATCCTCTTTTTGATGTCGAATGACCTCTACTCTGTTTGGGTTTCAGGGGCCTATATTTCGTTTACTTGTTTGCTGTCTTAGTGGGAGACATTTAACTCTTTTTACTGTCAAATGACTGCCCCATTGTGTGTGTGTCAGGGGCATATATGTCGTTTAATCATTTGTTGTCTTGGTGGGAGAGATTAAACTCATTTTACTTTCAAATGACCGCCACATTGTGTGGGTGTCAGGGGCCTATACTTCGTTTACTTGCTTGCTGTCTTGGTGGGAGACATTTAACTCTTTTTACTGTCAATTGACTGCCCCATTGTGTGGGTATCAGGAGCTTATAGGTCGTTTAATCATTTATTGTCTTGGTGGGAGAGATTAAACTCTTTTTACTGTCAAATTACCGCCCCATTGTGTGGGTGTCAGGGGCCTATATTACGTTTACTTGCTTGCTGTCTTGGTGGGAGAGGTTAAACTCTTTTTACTGTCAAATGACCGCCCCATTGTGTGGGTGTCAGGGGCCTATATTTCGTTTACTTGCTTGCTGTCTTGGTGGGAGACATTTAACTCTTTTTACTGTCAATTGACTGCCCCATTGTGTGGGTGTCAGGAGCCTATAGGTCGTTTAAACATTTATTGTCTTGGTGGGAGAGATTAAACTCTTTTTACTGTCAAATGACCGCCCCATTGTGTGGGTGTCAGGGGCCTATATTTCGTTTACTTGCTTGCTGTCTTGGTGAGAGACATTTAACTCTTTTTACTGTCAAATAACTGCCCCATTGTGTGGGTGTCAGGGGCCTATATTTCGTTTAATTTGCTTGCTGCATTGGTGGGAGACATTGAACTCTTTTTACTGTCAAATGACAGCCCCATTGTGTGGGTGTCAGGGGCCAATATTTTGTTTAATTGCTTGCTGTCTTGGTGAGAGACAGTAAACTCGTTTTACTGTCAAATGACCTCTCCTCTGTCTGGGTGTCAGGGGCCTACATAAATGATAATGGCCTGTTCCATTGCAGGTTGACTTGAGGCCTGTGTTGCTGTTACGGGACCGCTCTCCTCTTTGCGGGTGCCATGGTCCTCCTGAATTAGTAAATTAGGCCTTTGGCACTGCTGGGTGAAATCAATATTGATTTGGCATGATTGTAACTCTCCGCTTTGTGGGTGCCATGGGTCTGAATCTGTGATTGAGGCCTGTGGCATTGCTGGGTGAAATCAATACTGTCTTGGCGTGATGTTAACACTCCTCTTTGTGGGTCCCGTGGGCCTGAATGTTTGAATTAGGCATGTAGCCCGGCAGGCAGACATGATACCTTCTTGCCTGTGATGACAACTTCAACTCCCATGCAGCCCTCTTGCACTTTCCTGGGCTATTTTACAGCCTTTTTAGTGACCAAAAGTTCGGGTCCCCATTGACTTCAATGGGGTTCGGGTTTGGGGTCAAGTTCGGGTAGAGTTCGGATCCCGAACATAACAACTTTTTCAGATCCCCTCCTCTCCTTGGTAGATATTCCCACTCAATAACCTGATATTTCAGCTGCGCTATTGAATGATTATGGCTATGAAAATGAGATGGTATGGGGAATAAAAGATTTTTCTTTCTTATGGTTGACTTATGTTTGCTGATGCGATCCTTCACCATTTGCATCGTCTCCACAACATACAGCATAATGCACGGGCATTTTATTAAATAAATGACAATGGTAGTGTCACAGGTATAATAACTAGAAATGAGCGAACACCTGGATGTTCGGGTTCGAGAAGTTCGGCCGAACTTCCCAAAAATATTCGGGTTCGGGATGCGAACTCGACCCGAACTTTATCCCGAGCCCGAACCCCTTTGAAGTCAATGGGGACCCGAACTTTTGGGCCCTAAAAAGGCTATAAAAAAGTCTAGGAAAAGGCTAGAGGGCTGCAAAAGGCAGCAAAATGTAGGTAAATGTCGTGCAAACAAATGTGGAGAGGGAAATGAATTAAAAGAAATGAATAAAAAAAATAAAAAATAACCAGTATCAATTGGAGAGAGGTCCTATAGCAGAGAATCATGCGTCATATCAACCATCACTGGAGAAGGCCACTTTCAGTTATTTAGGCCCCAGCACCCAGACAGAGGAGAGAGGTCTCACAGCAAGGAATAAGGCATCATATCACCCACCACTGGAGAAGGCCACTTTCACTGATTTAGGACCCAGCACCCAGACAGAGGAGACAGGTCCCACAGCAAGGAATAAGGCGTCATATCACCCACCACTGGAGAAGGCCACTTTCAGTTATTTAGGCCACAGCACCCAGACAGAGGAGAGAGGTCCCACAGCAAGGAATCATGCGTCATATCACCCACCACTGGAGAAGGCCACTTTCTGTTATTTAGGCCCAGCAATCAGACAGAGGAGAGAGGTCCCACAGCAAGGAATAAGGCGTCATATCACCCACCACTGGAGAAGGCCACTTTCAGTTATTTAGGCCCAGCACCCAGACAGAGGAGAGAGGTCCCACAGCAAGGAATAAGGCGTCATATCACCCACCACTGGAGAAGGCCACTTTCAGTTATTTAGGCCCCAGCACCCAGACAGAGGAGAGGTCCCACAGCAAGGAATAAGGCGTCATATCACCCACCACTGGAGAAGGCCACTTTCAGTTATTTAGGCCCCAGCACCCAGACAGAGGAGAGAGGTCCCACAGCAAGGAATAAGGCGTCATATCACCCACCACTGGAGAAGGCCACTTCCAGATATTTAGGCCCCAGCACCCAGACAGAGGAGAGAGGTCCCACAGCAAGGAATAAGGCATCATATCACCCACCACTGGAGAAGGCCACTTTCAGTTATTTAGGACCCAGCACCCAGACAGAGGAGAGAGGTCCCACAGCAAGGAATTAGGCGTCATATCACCCACCACTGGAGAAGGCCACTTTCAGTTATTTAGGCCCAAGCACCCAGACAGAGGAGAGAGGTCCCACAGCAAGGAATAAGGCGTCATATCACCCACCACTGGAGAAGGCCACTTTCAGTTATTTAGGCCCCAGCACCCAGACAGAGGAGAGAGGTCCCACAGCAAGGAATAAGGCATCATATCACCCACCACTGGAGAAGGCCACTTTCACTTATTTAGGACCCAGCACCCAGACAGAGGAGAGAGGTCCCACAGCAAGGAATTAGGGGTCATATCACCCACCACTGGAGAAGGCCACTTTCACTTATTTAGGCCCAAGCACCCAGACAGAGGAGAGAGGTCCCACAGCAAGGAATAAGGCGTCATATCACCCAACACTGGAGAAGGCCACTTTCAGTTATTTAGGCCCCAGCACCCAGACAGAGGAGAGAGGTCCCACAGAAAGGAATAAGGCGTCATAACACCCAGCACTAGAGAAGGCCACTTTCAGTTATTTAGGCCCCAGCACCCAGACAGAGGAGAGAGGTCCCACAGCAAGGAATAAGGCGTCATATCACCCACCACTGGAGAAGGCCACTTTCAGTTATTTAGGCCCCAGCACCGAGACAGAGGAGAGAGGTCCCACAGCAAGGAATAAGGCGTCATATCACCCACCACTGGAGAAGGCCACTTTCAGTTATTTAGGCCCAGCAATCAGACAGAGGAGAGAGGTCCCACAGCAAGGAATAAGGTGTCATATCACCCATCACTGGAGAAGGCCACTTTCAGTTATTTAGGCCCAGTACCCAGACAGAGGAGAGAGGTACCACAGCAAGGAATAAGGCGTAATATCAGCCCACCACTGGAGAAGGCCACTTTCAGTTATTTAGGCCCCAGCACCCAGACAGAGGAGAGAGGTCCCACAGCAAGGAATAAGGCATCAAATCACCCACCACTGGAGAAGGCCACTTTCAGTTATTTAGGCCCAGCACCCAGACAGAGGAGAGAGGTCCCACAGCAAGGAATAAGGCGTCATATCACCCACCACTGGAGAAGGCCACTTTCAGTTATTTAGGCCCAGCACCCAGACAGAGGAGAGAGGTCCCACAGCAAGGAATAAGGCGTCATATCACCCACCACTGGAGAAGGCCACTTTCAGTTATTTAGGCCCCAGCACACCAGACAGAGGAGAGAGGTCCCACAGCAAGGAATAAGGCGTCATATCACCCACCACTGGAGAAGGGCACTTTCAGTTATTTGGACCCCAGCACACAGACAGAGGAGAGAGGTCCCACAGCAAGGAATAAGGCGTCATATCACCCACCACTGGAGAAGGCCACTTTCAGTTATTTAGGCCCCAGCACCCAGACAGAGGAGAGAGGTCCCACAGCAAGGAATGAGGCATCATATCACCCACCACTGGAGAAGGCCACTTTCAGTTATTTAGGCCCAGCACCCAGACAGAGGAGAGAGGTCCCACAGCAAGGAATAAGGCGTCATATCACCCACCACTGGAGAAGGCCACTTTCAGTTATTTAGGCCCAGCACCCAGACAGAGGAGAGAGGTCCCACAGCAAGGAATAAGGCGTCATATCACCCACCCCTGGAGAAGGCCACTTTCAGTTATTTAGGCCCCAGCACACAGACAGAGGAGAGAGGTCCCACAGCAAGGAATAAGGCGTCATATCACCCACCACTGGAGAAGGGCACTTTCAGTTATTTGGACCCCAGCACACAGACAGAGGAGAGAGGTCCCACAGCAAGGAATAAGGCGTCATATCACCCACCACTGGAGAAGGCCACTTCCAGATAATTAGGCCCCAGCACCCAGACAGAGGAGAGAGGTCCCAAAACAAGGAATGAGGCATCATATCACCCACCACTAGAGAAGGCCACTTTCAGTTATTTAGGCCCCAGCAACCAGACAGTGGAGAGAGGTCCCACAGAAAGGAATAAGGCGTCATATCACCCACCCCTGGAGAAGGCCACTTTCAGTTATTTAAGCCCCAGCACCCAGACAGAGGAGAGAGGTCCCACAGCAAGGAATAAGGCGTCATATCACCCACCACTGGAGAAGGCCACTTCCAGATATTTAGGCCCCAGCACCCAGACAGAGAAGAGAGGTCCCACAGCAAGGAATAAGGCATCATATCACCCACCACTGGAGAAGGCCACATTCACTTATTTAGGACCCAGCACCCAGACAGAGGAGAGAGGTCCCACAGCAAGGAATTAGGGGTCATATCACCCACCACTGGAGAAGGCCACTTTCACTTATTTAGGCCCAAGCACCCAGACAGAGGAGAGAGGTCCCACAGCAAGGAATAAGGCGTCATATCACCCAACACTGGAGAAGGCCACTTTCAGTTATTTAGGCCCCAGCACCCAGACAGAGGAGAGAGGTCCCACAGAAAGGAATAAGGCGTCATAACACCCAGCACTAGAGAAGGCCACTTTCAGTTATTTAGGCCCCAGCACCCACACAGAGGAGAGAGGTCCCACAGCAAGGAATAAGGCGTCATATCACCCACCACTGGAGAAGGCCACTTTCAGTTATTTGGGCCCCAGCACCGAGACAGAGGAGAGAGGTCCCACAGCAAGGAATAAGGCGTCATATCACCCACCACTGGAGAAGGCCACTTTCAGTTATTTAGGCCCAGCAATCAGACAGAGGATAGAGGTCCCACAGCAAGGAATAAGGTGTCATATCACCCATCACTGGAGAAGGCCACATTCAGTTATTTAGGCCCAGTACCCAGACAGAGGAGAGAGGTACCACAGCAAGGAAAAAGACGTAATATCGCCCACCACTGGAGAAGGCCACTTTCAGTTATTTAGGCCCCAGCACCCAGACAGAGGAGAGAGGTCACACAGAAAGGAATAAGGCGTCATAACACCCAGCACTAGAGAAGGCCACTTTCAGTTATTTAGGCCCCAGCACCCAGACAGAGGAGAGAGGTCCCCCAGCAAGGAATAAGCATCAAATCACCAACCACTGGAGAAGGCCACTTTCAGTTATTTAGGCCCAGCACCCAGACAGAGGAGAGAGGTCCCACAGCAAGCAATAAGGCATCATATCACCCGCCACTGGAGAAGGCCACATTCACTTATTTAGGACCCAGCACCCAGACAGAGGAGAGAGGTCCCACAGCAAGGAATTAGGGGTCATATCACCCACCACTGGAGAAGGCCACTTTCAGTTATTTAGGCCCAGCACCCAGACAGAGGAGAGAGGTCCTCCAGCAAGGAATAAGACGTCATATCGCCCACCATTGGAGAAGGCCACTTTCAGTTATTTAAGCCCCAGCACCCAGACAGAGGAGAGAGGTCCCACAGCAAGGAATAAGGCGTCATATCACCCACCACTGGAGAAGGCCACTTCCAGATATTTAGGCCCCAGCACCCAGACAGAGAAGAGAGGTCCCACAGCAAGGAATAATGCATCATATCACCCACCACTGGAGAAGGCCACTTTCACTTATTTAGGACCCAGCACCCAGACAGAGGAGAGAGGTCCCACAGCAAGGAATTAGGGGTCATATCACCCACCACTGGAGAAGGCCACTTTCACTTATTTAGGCCCAAGCACCCAGACAGAGGAGAGAGGTCCCACAGCAAGGAATAAGGCGTCATATCACCCAACACTGGAGAAGGCCACTTTCAGTTATTTAAGCCCCAGCACCCAGACAGAGGAGAGAGGTCCCACAGCAAGGAACAAGGCGTCATATCACCCACCACTGGAGAAGGCCACTTTCAGTTATTTAGGCCCAGCACCCAGACAGAGGAGAGAGGTCCTCCAGCAAGGAATAAGACGTCATATCGCCCACCATTGGAGAAGGCCACTTTCAGTTATTTAAGCCCCAGCACCCAGACAGAGGAGAGAGGTCCCACAGCAAGGAATAAGGCATCATATCACCCACCACTGGAGAAGGCCACTTTCACTTATTTAGGACCCAGCACCCAGACAGAGGAGAGAGGTCCCACAGCAAGGAATTAGGGGTCATATCACCCACCACTGGAGAAGGCCACTTTCACTTATTTAGGCCCAAGCACCCAGACAGAGGAGAGAGGTCCCACAGCAAGGAATAAGGCGTCATATCACCCAACACTGGAGAAGGCCACTTTCAGTTATTTAGGCCCCAGCACCCAGACAGAGGAGAGAGGTCCCACAGAAAGGAATAAGGCGTCATAACACCCAGCACTAGAGAAGGCCACTTTCAGTTATTTAGGCCCCAGCACCCAGACAGAGGAGAGAGGTCCCACAGCAAGGAATAAGGCGTCATATCACCCACCACTGGAGAAGGCCACTTTCAGTTATTTGGGCCCCAGCACCGAGACAGAGGAGAGAGGTCCCACAGCAAGGAATAAGGCGTCATATCACCCACCACTGGAGAAGGCCACTTTCAGTTATTTAGGCCCAGCAATCAGACAGAGGAGAGAGGTCCCACAGCAAGGAATAAGGTGTCATATCACCCATCACTGGAGAAGGCCACTTTCAGTTATTTAGGCCCAGTACCCAGACAGAGGAGAGAGGTACCACAGCAAGGAATAAGGCGTAATATCGCCCACCACTGGAGAAGGCCACTTTCAGTTATTTAGGCCCCAGCACCCAGACAGAGGAGAGAGGTCCCCAGCAAGGAATAAGCATCAAATCACCAACCACTGGAGAAGGCCACTTTCAGTTATTTAGGCCCAGCACCCAGACAGAGGAGAGAGGTCCCACAGCAAGGAATAAGGCGTCATATCACCCACCACTGGAGAAGGCCACTTCCAGATAATTAGGCCCCAGCACCCAGACAGAGGAGAGAGGTCCCAAAACAAGGAATGAGGCATCATATCACCCACCACTGGAGAAGGCCACTTTCAGTTATTTAGGCCCCAGCAACCAGACAGTGGGGAGAGGTCCCACAGAAAGGAATAAGGCGTCATATCACCCACCCCTGGAGAAGGCCACTTTCAGTTATTTAAGCCCCAGCACCCAGACAGAGGAGAGAGGTCCCACAGCAAGGAATAAGGCGTCATATCACCCACCACTGGAGAAGGCCACTTCCAGATATTTAGGCCCCAGCACCCAGACAGAGAAGAGAGGTCCCACAGCAAGGAATAAGGCATCATATCACCCACCACTGGAGAAGGCCACATTCACTTATTTAGGACCCAGCACCCAGACAGAGGAGAGAGGTCCCACAGCAAGGAATTAGGGTCATATCACCCACCACTGGAGAAGGCCACTTTCACTTATTTAGGCCCAAGCACCCAGACAGAGGAGAGAGGTCCCACAGCAAGGAATAAGGCGTCATATCACCCAACACTGGAGAAGGCCACTTTCAGTTATTTAGGCCCCAGCACCCAGACAGAGGAGAGAGGTCCCACAGAAAGGAATAAGGCGTCATAACACCCAGCACTAGAGAAGGCCACTTTCAGTTATTTAGGCCCCAGCACCCAGACAGAGGAGAGAGGTCCCACAGCAAGGAATAAGGCGTCATATCACCCACCACTGGAGAAGGCCACTTTCAGTTATTTGGGCCCCAGCACCGAGACAGAGGAGAGAGGTCCCACAGCAAGGAATAAGGCGTCATATCACCCACCACTGGAGAAGGCCACTTTCAGTTATTTAGGCCCAGCAATCAGACAGAGGATAGAGGTCCCACAGCAAGGAATAAGGTGTCATATCACCCATCACTGGAGAAGGCCACTTTCAGTTATTTAGGCCCAGTACCCAGACAGAGGAGAGAGGTACCACAGCAAGGAAAAAGACGTAATATCGCACACCACTGGAGAAGGCCACTTTCAGTTATTTAGGCCCCAGCACCCAGACAGAGGAGAGAGGTCACACAGAAAGGAATAAGGCGTCATAACACCCAGCACTAGAGAAGGCCACTTTCAGTTATTTAGGCCCCAGCATCCAGACAGAAGAGAGAGGTCCCCCAGCAAGGAATAAGCATCAAATCACCAACCACTGGAGAAGGCCACTTTCAGTTATTTAGGCCCAGCACCCAGACAGAGGAGAGAGGTCCCACAGCAAGGAATAAGGCGTCATATCACCCACCACTGGAGAAGGCCACTTCCAGATAATTAGGCCCCAGCACCCAGACAGAGGAGAGAGGTCCCACAACAAGGAATGAGGCATCATATCACCCACCACTGGAGAAGGCCACTTTCAGTTATTTAGGCCCAAGCACCCAGACAGAGGAGAGAGGTCACACAGCAAGGAATAAGGCGTCATATCACCCACCACTGGAGAAGGCCACTTTCAGTTATTTAGGCCCAGCACCCAGACAGAGGAGAGAGGTCCCACAGCAAGGAATAAGGCGTCATATCACCCACCCCTGGAGAATGAAACTTTCAGTTATTTAGGCCCCAGCACACAGACAGAGGAGAGAGGTCCCACAGCAAGGAATAAGGCGTCATATCACCCACCACTGGAGAAGGGCACTTTCAGTTATTTGGACCCCAGCACACAGACAGAGGAGAGAGGTCCCACAGCAAGGAATAAGGCGTCATATCACCCACCACTGGAGAAGGCCACTTCCAGATAATTAGGCCCCAGCACCCAGACAGAGGAGAGAGGTCCCAAAACAAGGAATGAGGCATCATATCACCCACCACTAGAGAAGGCCACTTTCAGTTATTTAGGCCCCAGCAACCAGACAGTGGAGAGAGGTCCCACAGAAAGGAATAAGGCGTCATATCACCCACCCCTGGAGAAGGCCACTTTCAGTTATTTAAGCCCCAGCACCCAGACAGAGGAGAGAGGTCCCACAGCAAGGAATAAGGCGTCATATCACCCACCACTGGAGAAGGCCACTTCCAGATATTTAGGCCCCAGCACCCAGACAGAGAGAGAGGTCCCACAGCAAGCAATAAGGCATCATATCACCCACCACTGGAGAAGGCCACATTCACTTATTTAGGACCCAGCACCCAGACAGAGGAGAGAGGTCCCACAGCAAGGAATTAGGGGTCATATCACCCACCACTGGAGAAGGCCACTTTCACTTATTTAGGCCCAAGCACCCAGACAGAGGAGAGAGGTCCCACAGCAAGGAATAAGGCGTCATATCACCCAACACTGGAGAAGGCCACTTTCAGTTATTTAGGCCCCAGCACCCAGACAGAGGAGAGAGGTCCCACAGAAAGGAATACGGCGTCATAACACCCAGCACTAGAGAAGGCCACTTTCAGTTATTTATGCCCCAGCACCCACACAGAGGAGAGAGGTCCCACAGCAAGGAATAAGGCGTCATATCACCCACCACTGGAGAAGGCCACTTTCAGTTATTTGGGCCCCAGCACCGAGACAGAGGAGAGAGGTCCCACAGCAAGGAATAAGGCGTCATATCACCCACCACTGGAGAAGGCCACTTTCAGTTATTTAGGCCCAGCAATCAGACAGAGGATAGAGGTCCCACAGCAAGGAATAAGGTGTCATATCACCCATCACTGGAGAAGGCCACTTTCAGTTATTTAGGCCCAGTACCCAGACAGAGGAGAGAGGTACCACAGCAAGGAATAAGGCGTAATATCGCCCACCACTGGAGAAGGCCACTTTCAGTTATTTAGGCCCCAGCACCCAGACAGAGGAGAGAGGTCCCCAGCAAGGAATAAGCATCAAATCACCAACCACTGGAGAAGGCCACTTTCAGTTATTTAGGCCCAGCACCCAGACAGAGGAGAGAGGTCCCACAGCAAGGAATAAGGCGTCATATCACCCACCACTGGAGAAGGCCACTTCCAGATAATTAGGCCCCAGCACCCAGACAGAGGAGAGAGGTCCCAAAACAAGGAATGAGGCATCATATCACCCACCACTAGAGAAGGCCACTTTCAGTTATTTAGGCCCCAGCAACCAGACAGTGGAGAGAGGTCCCACAGAAAGGAATAAGGCGTCATATCACCCACCCCTGGAGAAGGCCACTTTCAGTTATTTAAGCCCCAGCACCCAGACAGAGGAGAGAGGTCCCACAGCAAGGAATAAGGCGTCATATCACCCACCACTGGAGAAGGCCACTTCCAGATATTTAGGCCCCAGCACCCAGACAGAGAAGAGAGGTCCCACAGCAAGCAATAAGGCATCATATCACCCACCACTGGAGAAGGCCACATTCACTTATTTAGGACCCAGCACCCAGACAGAGGAGAGAGGTCCCACAGCAAGGAATTAGGGGTCATATCACCCACCACTGGAGAAGGCCACTTTCACTTATTTAGGCCCAAGCACCCAGACAGAGGAGAGAGGTCCCACAGCAAGGAATAAGGCGTCATATCACCCAACACTGGAGAAGGCCACTTTCAGTTATTTAGGCCCCAGCACCCAGACAGAGGAGAGAGGTCCCACAGAAAGGAATAAGGCATCATAACACCCAGCACTAGAGAAGGCCACTTTCAGTTATTTAGGCCCCAGCACCCACACAGAGGAGAGAGGTCCCACAGCAAGGAATAAGGCGTCATATCACCCACCACTGGAGAAGGCCACTTTCAGTTATTTGGGCCCCAGCACCGAGACAGAGGAGAGAGGTCCCACAGCAAGGAATAAGGCGTCATATCACCCACCACTGGAGAAGGCCACTTTCAGTTATTTAGGCCCAGCAATCAGACAGAGGATAGAGGTCCCACAGCAAGGAATAAGGTGTCATATCACCCATCACTGGAGAAGGCCACATTCAGTTATTTAGGCCCAGTACCCAGACAGAGGAGAGAGGTACCACAGCAAGGAAAAAGACGTAATATCGCCCACCACTGGAGAAGGCCACTTTCAGTTATTTAGGCCCCAGCACCCAGACAGAGGAGAGAGGTCACACAGAAAGGAATAAGGCGTCATAACACCCAGCACTAGAGAAGGCCACTTTCAGTTATTTAGGCCCCAGCACCCAGACAGAGGAGAGAGGTCCCCCAGCAAGGAATAAGCATCAAATCACCAACCACTGGAGAAGGCCACTTTCAGTTATTTAGACCCAGCACCCAGACAGAGGAGAGAGGTCCCACAGCAAGGAATAAGGCGTCATATCACCCACCACTGGAGAAGGCCACTTCCAGATAATTAGGCCCCAGCACCCAGACAGAGGAGAGAGGTCCCACAACAAGGAATGAGGCATCATATCACCCACCACTGGAGAAGGCCACTTTCAGTTATTTAGGCCCAAGCACCCAGACAGAGGAGAGAGGTCACACAGCAAGGAATAAGGCGTCATATCACCCACCACTGGAGAAGGCCACTTTCAGTTATTTAGGCCCAGCACCCAGACAGAGGAGAGAGGTCCCACAGCAAGGAATAAGGCGTCATATCACCCACCCCTGGAGAATGAAACTTTCAGTTATTTAGGCCCCAGCACACAGACAGAGGAGAGAGGTCCCACAGCAAGGAATAAGGCGTCATATCACCCACCACTGGAGAAGGGCACTTTCAGTTATTTGGACCCCAGCACACAGACAGAGGAGAGAGGTCCCACAGCAAGGAATAAGGCGTCATATCACCCACCACTGGAGAAGGCCACTTCCAGATAATTAGGCCCCAGCACCCAGACAGAGGAGAGAGGTCCCAAAACAAGGAATGAGGCATCATATCACCCACCACTAGAGAAGGCCACTTTCAGTTATTTAGGCCCCAGCAACCAGACAGTGGAGAGAGGTCCCACAGAAAGGAATAAGGCGTCATATCACCCACCCCTGGAGAAGGCCACTTTCAGTTATTTAAGCCCCAGCACCCAGACAGAGGAGAGAGGTCCCACAGCAAGGAATAAGGCGTCATATCACCCACCACTGGAGAAGGCCACTTCCAGATATTTAGGCCCCAGCACCCAGACAGAGAAGAGAGGTCCCACAGCAAGCAATAAGGCATCATATCACCCACCACTGGAGAAGGCCACATTCACTTATTCAGGACCCAGCACCCAGACAGAGGAGAGAGGTCCCACAGCAAGGAATTAGGGGTCATATCACCCACCACTGGAGTAGGCCACTTTCACTTATTTAGGCCCAAGCACCCAGACAGAGGAGAGAGGTCCCACAGCAAGGAATAAGGCGTCATATCACCCAACACTGGAGAAGGCCACTTTCAGTTATTTAGGCCCCAGCACCCAGACAGAGGAGAGAGGTCCCACAGAAAGGAATAAGGCGTCATAACACCCAGCACTAGAGAAGGCCACTTTCAGTCATTTAGGCCCCAGCACCCACACAGAGGAGAGAGGTCCCACAGCAAGGAATAAGGCGTCATATCACCCACCACTGGAGAAGGCCACTTTCAGTTATTTGGGCCCCAGCACCGAGACAGAGGAGAGAGGTCCCACAGCAAGGAATAAGGCGTCATATCACCCACCACTGGAGAAGGCCACTTTCAGTTATTTAGGCCCAGCAATCAGACAGAGGATAGAGGTCCCACAGCAAGGAATAAGGTGTCATATCACCCATCACTGGAGAAGGCCACATTCAGTTATTTAGGCCCAGTACCCAGACAGAGGAGAGAGGTACCACAGCAAGGAAAAAGACGTAATATCGCCCACCACTGGAGAAGGCCACTTTCAGTTATTTAGGCCCCAGCACCCAGACAGAGGAGAGAGGTCACACAGAAAGGAATAAGGCGTCATAACACCCAGCACTAGAGAAGGCCACTTTCAGTTATTTAGGCCCCAGCACCCAGACAGAGGAGAGAGGTCCCCCAGCAAGGAATAAGCATCAAATCACCAACCACTGGAGAAGGCCACTTTCAGTTATTTAGGCCCAGCACCCAGACAGAGGAGAGAGGTCCCACAGCAAGGAATAAGGCGTCATATCACCCACCACTGGAGAAGGCCACTTCCAGATAATTCGGCCCCAGCACCCAGACAGAGGAGAGAGGTCCCACAACAAGGAATGAGGCATCATATCACCCACCACTGGAGAAGGCCACTTTCAGTTATTTAGGCCCAAGCACCCAGACAGAGGAGAGAGGTCACACAGCAAGGAATAAGGCGTCATATCACCCACCACTGGAGAAGGCCACTTTCAGTTATTTAGGCCCAGCACCCAGACAGAGGAGAGAGGTCCCACAGCAAGGAATAAGGCGTCATATCACCCACCCCTGGAGAATGAAACTTTCAGTTATTTGGGCCCCAGCACACAGACAGAGGAGAGAGGTCTCACAGCAAGGAATAAGGCGTCATATCACCCACCACTGGAGAAGGGCACTTTCAGTTATTTGGACCCCAGCACACAGACAGAGGAGAGAGGTCCCACAGCAAGGAATAAGGCGTCATATCACCCACCACTGGAGAAGGGCACTTTCAGTTATTTGGACCCCAGCACCCAGATAGAATAGAGAGGTCCCACATCAAGGAATAAGGCGTCATATCACCCACCACTGGAGAAGGCCACTTTCAGTTATTTAGGCCCCAGCACCCAGACAGAGGAGAGAGGTCCCACAGCAAGGAATAAGGCGTCATATCACCCAACACTGGAGAAGGCCACTTTCAGTTATTTAGGCCCAGCACCCAGACAGAGGAGAGAGGTCCCACTGCAATGAATAAGGCGTTATATCCCTCACCACTGGAGAAGGCCACTTCCAGTTTTTTAAGCCCCAGCACACAGACAGAGGAGAGAGGTGCCACAGCAAGGAATAAGGCATCATATCACCCACCACTGGAGAAGGCCACTTTCAGTTATTTAGGCCCCAGCACCCAGACAGAGGAAAGAGGTCCCACAGCATGGAATCATGCGTCATATCACCCACCACTGGAGAAGGCCACTTTCAGTTTTTTAGGCCCTAGCACCCAGACAGAGGAGAGAGGTCCAACACCAATGAATAAGGCATCATATAACCCACCACTGGAGAAGGCCACTTTCAGTTTTTTCGGCCCTAGCACCCAGACAGAGGAGAGAGGTCACACAGCAAGCAATAAGGCATCATATAACGCACCCCTGGAGAAGGCCACTTCCAGATATTTAGGCCCCAGCACCCAGACAGAAGAGAGAGGTCCCACAGCAAGGAATAAGGCTTCAAATCACACACCACTGGAGAAGGCCACTTTCAGTTATTTAGGCCCAGCACCCAGACAGTGGAGAGAGGTCCCACAGCAAGGAATCATGCGTCATATCAACCACCACTGGAGAAGGCCACTTTCAGTTTTTTCGGCCCTAGCACCCAGACAGAAGAGAGAGGTCCCACAGCAAGCAATAAGGCATCATATAACCTAACACTGGAGAAGGCCACTTTCAGTTATTTCGGCCCAGCAACCAGACAGAGGAGAGAGGTCCCACAGCAAGGAATCATGCGTCATATCGCCCAACACTGGAGAAGGCCACTTTCAGTTATTTAGACCACAGCACCCAGACAGAGGAGAGAGGTCCCACAGCAAGGAATTAGGGTGATATCACCAACCACAGGAGAAGGCCACTTTCAGTTATTTAGGCCTCAGCACCCAGATAGAGGAGAGAGGTCCCACAGCAAGGAATAAGGCGTCATATCACCCACCACAGGAGAAGGCCACTTACAGTTATTTAGGCCCAGCACCCTGACAGAGGATTGAGGTCCCACAGCAAGGAATAAGGCGTCATATCACCCACCACTGGAGAAGGCCACTTTCAGTTTTTTAGGCCCTAGCACCCAGACAGAGGAGAGAGGTCCCACAGCAAGGAATAAGGCGTCATATCACCCACAACTGGAGAAGGCCACTTTCACTTATTTAGGACCCAGCACCCAGACAGAGGAGAGAGGTCCCACAGCAAGGAATAAGGCATCATATAACCCAACAGTGTAGAAGGCCACTTTCAGTTATTTAAGCCCCAGCACCCAGACAGAGGAGAGAGGTCCCACAGCAAGGAATAAGGCGTCATATCACCCACCACTGGAGAAGGCCACTTCCAGATATTTAGGCCCCAGCACCCAGACAGAGAAGAGAGGTCCCACAGCAAGGAATAAGGCATCATATCACCCACCACTGGAGAAGGCCACATTCACTTATTTAGGACCCAGCACCCAGACAGAGGAGAGAGGTCCCACAGCAAGGAATTAGGGGTCATATCACCCACCACTGGAGAAGGCCACTTTCACTTATTTAGGCCCAAGCACCCAGACAGAGGAGAGAGGTCCCACAGCAAGGAATAAGGCGTCATATCACCCAACACTGGAGAAGGCCACTTTCAGTTATTTAGGCCCCAGCACCCAGACAGAGGAGAGAGGTCCCACAGAAAGGAATATGGCGTCATAACACCCAGCACTAGAGAAGGCCACTTTCAGTTATTTAGGCCCCAGCACCCAGACAGAGGAGAGAGGTCCCACAGCAAGGAATAAGGCGTCATATCACCCACCACTGGAGAAGGCCACTTTCAGTTATTTGGGCCCCAGCACCCAGACAGAGGAGAGAGGTCCCACAGCAAGGAATAAGGCGTCATATCACCCACCACTGGAGAAGGCCACTTTCAGGTATTTAGGCCCAGCAATCAGACAGAGGAGAGAGGTCCCACAGCAAGGAATAAGGTGTCATATCACCCATCACCCATCACAGTTATTTAGGCCCCAGCACCCAGACAGAGGAGAGAGGTCCCCACAGAAAGGAATAAGGCGTCATAACACCCAGCACTAGAGAAGGCCACTTTCAGTTATTTAGGCCCCAGCACCCAGACAGAGGAGAGAGGTCCCCCAGCAAGGAATAAGCATCAAATCACCAACCACTGGAGAAGGCCACTTTCAGTTATTTAGGCCCAGCACACAGACAGAGGAGAGAGGTCCCACAACAAGGAATGAGGCATCATATCACCCACCACTGGAGAAGGCCACTTTCAGTTATTTAGGCCCAAGCACCCAGACAGAGGAGAGAGGTCACACAGCAAGGAATAAGGTGTCATATCACCCACCACTGGAGAAGGCCACTTTCAGTTATTTAGGCCCAGCACCCAGACAGAGGAGAGAGGTCCCACAGCAAGGAATAAGGCGTCATATCACCCACCCCTGGAGAAGGAAACTTTCAGTTATTTGGGCCCCAGCACACAGACAGAGGAGAGAGGTCCCACAGCAAGGAATAAGGCGTCATATCACCCACCACTGGAGAAGGGCACTTTCAGTTATTTGGACCCCAGCACACAGACAGAGGAGAGAGGACCCACAGCAAGGAATAAGACGTCATATCACCCACCACTGGAGAAGGGCACTTTCAGTTATTTGGACCCCAGCACCCAGATTGAGTAGAGAGGTCCCACAGCAAGGAATAAGGCGTCATATCACCCACCACTGGAGAAGGCCACTTTCAGTTATTTAGGCCCCAGCACCCAGACAGAGGAGAGAGGTCCCACAGCAAGGAATAAGGCGTCATATCACCCACCACTGGAGAAGGCCACTTTCAGTTATTTTGGACCAAGCACCCAGACAGAGGAGAGAGGTCCCACAGCAAGGAATAAGGCGTCATATCACCCACCACTGGAGAAGGCCACTTTCACTTATTTAGGCCCAAGCACCCAGACAGAGGAGAGAGGTCCCACAGCAAGGAATCATGCGTCATATCATCCACCACAGGAGAATGCCGCTTTCAGGTATTTAGGCCCAGCAACCAGAAAGAGGAGAGAGGTCCCACAGCAAGGAATAAGGAGTCATATCGCCCACCTCTGGAGAAGGCAACTTCAAAGTTATTTAGGCCCCAGCACCCAGACAGAGGAGAGAGGTCCCACAGCAAGGAATAGGGCATCAAGTCACCCACCACTGGAAAAGGCCACTTTCAGTTATTTAGGCCAGAGCACACAGACAGAGGACAGAGGTCCCACAGCAAGGAATAAGGCGTCAAATCACACACCACTGGAGAAGGCCACTTTCAGGTATTTAGGCCCCAGCAACCAGACAGAGGAGAGAGGTCCCACAGTAAGTAATATGGGGTCATATCACCCAACACTGGAGAAGGCCACATTCAGTTATTTAGGCCCCAGCACCCAGACAGAGGAGAGAGGTCCCACAGCAAGGAATAAGGCGTCCTATCACCCACCACTGGAGAAGGCCACATTCAGTTATTTAGGCCCCAGCACCCAGACAAAGGAAAGAAGTCCAACTGCAAGGAATCATGCGTCATATCACCCACAACTGGAGAAGGCCACTTTCAGTTTTTTCGGCCTTAACACCCAGACAGAGGAGAGAGGTCACACAGCAAGCAATAAGGCATCATACAACGCACCCCTGGAGAAGGCCACTTTCAGATATTTAGGCCCCAGCACCCAGACAGAGGAGAGAGGTCCCACAGCAAGGAATCATGCGTCATATCGCTCAACACTGGAGAAGACCACTTTCAGTTATTTAGACCACAGCACCCAGACAGAGGAAAGAGGTCCCACAGCATGGAATCATGCGTCATATCACCCACCACTGGAGAAGGCCACTTTCAGTTTTTTCGGTCCTAGCACCCAGTCAGAGGAAAGAGGTCCCACAGCAAGCAATAAGGCATCATATAACGCACCACTGAAGAAGGCCACTTCCAGATATTTAGGCCCCAGCACCCAGACAGAGGAGAGAGGTCCCACAGCAAGGAATAAGGCGTCCTATCACCCACCACTGGAGAAGGCCACTTTCAGTTCGAATATTTAGGCCCCAGCACCCATACAGAGGAGAGAGGTCCCACAGCAAGTACTAAGGCGTCATATCACCCACCACTGGAAAAGGCCACTTCCAGATATTTAGGCCCAAGAACCCAGACAGAGGAGAGAGGTCCCACAGCAAGGAATCATGCGTCATATTGCCCAACACTGGAGAAGGCCACTTTCAGTTAATTTGACCACAACACCCAGACAGAGGAGAGAGGTCCCACAGCAAGGAATTAGGGGTCACATCACCCACCACAGGAGAAGGCCACTTTCAGTTATTTAGGCCCCAGCACCCTGACAGAGGAGAGAGGTCACACAGCAAGGAATAAGGCGTCATATAACCCACCACTGGAGAAGGCCACTTTCAGTTATTTTAGCCCAGCACCCAGACAGAGGAGAGAGGTCCCACAGCAAGGAATTAGGGGTCATATCACCAACCACAGGAGAAGGCCACTTTCAGTTATTTAGGCATCAGCACGCAGATAGAGGAGAGAGGTCCCACAGCAAGGAATATGGCGTCATATCACCCACCACTGGAGAAGGCCACTTTCAGTTATTTAGGCCCCAGCACCCAGACATAGGAGAGAGTTCCCACAGCAAGGAATAAGGCGTCATATCACCCACCACAGTAGAAGGCCACTTTCAGTTATTTAGGCCCAGCACCCTGACAGAGGATTGAGGTCCCACAGCAAGGAATAAGGCGTCAAATCACCCACCACTGGAGAAGGCCACTTCCAGTTATTTAGTCCCCAGCACCCAGACAGAGGAGAGAGATCCCACAGCAAGGAATGAGGGGTCATATCACCCACAACTGGAGAGGGCCACTTTCACTTATTTAGGACAAAGCACCCAGACAGAGGAGAGAGGTCCCACAGCAAGGAATTATGGGTCATATCACCAACCACAGGAGAAGGCCACTTTCAGTTATTTAGGCCCCAGCACCCAGACAGAGGAGAGAGGTCCCACAGCAAGGAATAAGGCATCATATCACCCACCACTGGAGAAGGCCACTTTCAGTTATTTAGGCCCCAGCACCCAGACAGAGGAAAGAGGTCCCACAGCATGGAATCATGCGTCATATCACCCACCACTGGAGAAGGCCACTTTCAGTTTTTTAGGCCCTAGCACCCAGACAGAGGAGAGAGGTCCAACACCAATGAATAAGGCATCATATAACCCACCACTGGAGAAGGCCACTTTCAGTTTTTTCGGCCCTAGCACCCAGACAGAGGAGAGAGGTCACACAGCAAGCAATATGGCATCATATAACGCACCCCTGGAGAAGGCCACTTCCAGATATTTAGGCCCCAGCACCCAGACAGAAGAGAGAGGTCCCACAGCAAGGAATCATGCGTCATATCGCCCAACACTGGAGAAGACCACTTTCAGTTATTTAGACCACAGGACCCAGACAGAGGAGAGAGGTCCCACAGCAAGGAATTAGGGGTCATATCACCCACCACAGGAGAAGGCCACTTTCATTTATTTAGGCCCCAGCACCCAGAAAGAGGAGAGAGGTCCCAAAGCAAGGAATAAGGCGTCATATCGCCCACCTCTGGAGAAGGCCACTTCCAGTTATTTAGGCCCCAGCACCCAGACAGAGGAGAGAGGTCCCACAGCAAGCAATAGGGCATCAAGTCACCCACCACTGGAGATGGACACTTTCAGTTATTTAGGCCAGAGCACCCAGACAGAGGAGAGAGGATCCACAGCAAGGAATAAGGCTTCAAATCACACACCACTAGAGAAGGCCACTTTCAGTTATTTAGGCCCAGCACCCAGACAGTGGAGAGAGGTCCCACAGCAAGGAATCATGCGTCATATCAACCACCACTGGAGAAGGCCACTTTCAGTTTTTTCGGCCCTAGCACCCAGACAGAAGAGAGAGGTCCCACAGCATGCAATAAGGCATCATATAACCCAACAGTGGAGAAGGCCACTTTCAGTTATTTTGGCACAGCAACCAGACAGAGGAGAGAGGTCCCCAGCAAGGAATCATGCGTCATATCGCCCAACACTGGAGAAGGCCACTTTCAGTTATTTAGACCACAGCACCCAGACAGAGGAGAGAGGTCCCACAGCAAGGAATTAGGGGTCATATCACCAACCACAGGAGAAGGCCACTTTCAGTTATTTAGGCCTCAGCACCCAGATAGAGGAGAGAGGTCCCACAGCAAGGAATAAGGCGTCATATCACCCACCACTGGAGAAGGCCACTTTCAGTTATTTAGGCCACAGCACCCAGACATAGGAGAGAGTTCCCACAGCAAGGAATAAGGCGTCATATCACCCACCACAGGAGAAGGCCACTTTCAGTTATTTAGGCCCAGCACCCTGACAGAGGATTGAGGTCCCACAGCAAGGAATAAGGCGTCATATCACCCACCACTGGAGAAGGCCACTTCCAGATATTTAGTCCCCAGCACCAAGACAGAGGAGAGAGGTCCCACAGCAAGGAATAAGGGGTCATATCACCCACAACTGTAGAAGGCCACTTTCACTTATTTAGGACAAAGCACCCAGACAGAGGAGAGAGGTCCCACAGCAAGGAATTAGGGGTCATATCACCAACCACAGGAGAAGGCCACTTTCAGTTATTTAGGCCCCAGCACCCAGACAGAGGAGAGAGGTCCCACAGCAAGGAATAAGGCGTCATATCACCCACCACTGGAGAAGGCCACTTTCAGTTATTTAGGCCCAGCACCCAGACAGAGGAGAGAGGTCCCACTGCAATGAATAAGGCGTTATATCCCTCACCACTGGAGAAGGCCACTTCCAGTTATTTAAGCCCCAGCACACAGACAGAGGAGAGAGGTGCCACAGCAAGGAATAAGGCATCATATCACCCACCACTGGAGAAGGCCACTTTCAGTTATTTAGGCCCCAGCACCCAGACAGAGGAAAGAGGTCCCACAGCATGGAATCATGCGTCATATCACCCACCACTGGAGAAGGCCACTTTCAGTTTTTAGGCCCTAGCACCCAGACAGAGGAGAGAGGTCCAACACCAATGAATAAGGCATCATATAACCCACCACTGGAGAAGGCCACTTTCAGTTTTTTCGGCCCTAGCACCCAGACAGAGGAGAGAGGTCACACAGCAAGCAATAAGGCATCATATAACGCACCCCTGGAGAAGGCCACTTCCAGATATTTAGGCCCCAGCACCCAGACAGAGGAGAGAGGTCCCACAGCAAGGAATCATGCGTCATATCGCCCAACACTGGAGAAGACCACTTTCAGTTATTTTGACCACAGCACCCAGACAGAGGAGAGGTCCCACAGCAAGGAATTAGGGTCATATCACCCACCACAGGAGAAGGCCACTTTCATTTATTTAGGCCCCAGCACCCAGAAAGAGGAGAGAGGTCCCACAGCAAGGAATAAGGCGTCATATCGCCCACCTCTGGAGAAGGCCACTTCCAGTTATTTAGGCCCCAGCACCCAGACAGAGGAGAGAGGTCCCACAGCAAGGAATAGGGCATCAAGTCACCCACCACTGGAGATGGACACTTTCAGTTATTTAGGCCAGAGCACCCAGACAGAGGAGAGAGGACCCACAGCAAGGAATATGGCGTCATATCACCCACAACTGGAGAAGGCCACTTTCACTTATTTAGAACCCAGCACCCAGACAGAGGAGAGAGGTCCCACAGCAAGGAATAAGGCGTCATATCACCCACCACTGGAGAAGGCCACTTCCAGATATTTAGGCCCCAGCACCCAGACAGAGGAGAGAGGTCCCACCGCAAGGAATCATGCGTCATATCGCCCAACACTGGAGAAGACCACTTTCAGTTATTTAGACCACAGCACCCAGACAGAGGAGAGAGGTCCCACAGCAAGGAATTAGGGGTCATATCACCCACCACAGGAGAAGGCCACTTTACGTTATTTATGCCCAGCACCCAGACAAAGGAAAGAGTTCCAACAGCAAGGAATCATGCATCAAATCACCCAACACTGGAGAAGGCCACTTTCAGTTTTTTCGGTCCTAGCACCCAGTCAGAGGAAAGAGGTCCCACAACAAGCAATATGGCATCATATAACGCACCACTGAAGAAGGCCACTTCCAGATATTTAGGCCCCAGCACCCAGACAGAGGAAAGAGGTCCCACAGCAAGGAATAAGGCGTCCTATCACCCACCACTGGAGAAGGCCACTTTCAGTTAGGATATTTAGGCCCCTGCACCCATACAGAGGAGAGAGGTCCCACAGCAAGTACTAAGGCGTCATATCACCCACCACTGGAAAAGGCCACTTCCAGATATTTAGGCCCCAGCACCCAGACAGAGGAGAGAGGTCCCACAGCAAGGAATCATGCGTCATATCGCCCAACACTGGAGAAGGCCACTTTCAGTTAATTTGACCACAACACCCAGACAGAGGAGAGAGGTCCCACAGCAAGGAATTAGGGGTCATATCACCAACCACAGGAGAAGGCCACTTTCAGTTATTTGGGCCTCAGCACCCAGATAGAGGAGAGAGGTCCCACAGCAAGGAATAAGGCGTCATATCACCCACCACTGGAGAAGGCCACTTTCAGTTATTTAGGCCACAGCACCCAGACATAGGAGAGAGTTCCCACAGCAAGGAATAAGGCGTCATATCACCCACCACAGGAGAAGGCCACTTTCAGTTATTTAGGCCCAGCACCCTGACAGAGGATTGAGGTCCCACAGCAAGGAATAAGGCGTCAAATCACCCACCACTGGAGAAGGCCACTTTCAGATATTTAGGCCCCAGCACCCAGACAGAGGAGAGAGGTCCCACAGCAAGGAATATGGGGTCATATCACCCACACAACTGGAGAAGGCCACTTTCAGCTTATTTAGGACCCAGCACCCAGACAGAGGAGAGAGGTCCCACAGCAAGGAATAAGGCGTCATATCACCCACCACTGGAGAAGGCCACTTCCAGATATTTAGGCCCCACCACCCAGACAGAGGAGAGAGGTCCCACAGCAAGGAATCATGCATCATATCGCCCAACACTGGAGAAGACCACTTTCAGTTATTTAGACCACAGCACCCAGACAGAGGAGAGAGGTCCCACAGCAAGGAATTAGGGGTCATATCACCCACCACAGGAGAAGGCCACTTTACGTTATTTATGCCCAGCACCCAGACAAAGGAAAGAGTTCCAACAGCAAGGAATCATGCATCAAATCACCCAACACTGGAGAAGGCCACTTTCAGTTTTTCGGTCCTAGCACCCAGTCAGAGGAAAGAGGTCCCACAACAAGCAATATGGCATCATATAACGCACCACTGAAGAAGGCCACTTCCAGATATTTAGGCCCCAGCACCCAGACAGAGGAAAGAGGTCCCACAGCAAGGAATAAGGCGTCCTATCACCCACCACTGGAGAAGGCCACTTTCAGTTAGGATATTTAGGCCCCAGCACCCATACAGAGGAGAGAGGTCCCACAGCAAGTACTAAGGCGTCATATCACCCACCACTGGAAAAGGCCACTTCCAGATATTTAGGCCCCAGCACCCAGACAGAGGAGAGGTCCCACAGCAAGGAATCATGCGTCATATCGCCCAACACTGGAGAAGGCCACTTTCAGTTAATTTGACCACAACACCCAGACAGAGGAGAGGTCCCACAGCAAGGAATTAGGGGTCATATCACCCACCACAGGAGAAGGCCACTTTCAGTTATTTAGGCCCCAGCACCCAGACAGAGAGAGAGGTCACACAGCAAGGAATAAGGCGTCATATCACCCACCACTGGAGAAGGCCACTTTCAGTTATTTAGACCCAGCACCCAGACAGAGGAGAGGTCCCACAGCAAGGAATTAGGGGTCATATCACCAACCACAGGAGAAGGCCACTTTCAGTTATTTAGGCCTCAGCACCCAGATAGAGGAGAGAGGTCCCACAGCAAGGAATAAGGCGTCATATCACCCACCACTGGAGAAGGCCACTTTCAGTTATTTAGGCCACAGCACCCAGACATAGGAGAGAGTTCCCACAGCAAGGAATAAGGCGTCATATCACCCACCACAGGAGAAGGCCACTTTCAGTTATTTAGGCCCAGCACCCTGACAGAGGATTGAGGTCCCACAGCAAGGAATAAGGCGTCAAATCACCCACCACTGGAGAAGGCCACTTCCAGATATTTAGTCCCCAGCACCCAGACAGAGGAGAGAGGTCCCACAGCAAGGAATATGGGGTCATATCACCCACACAACTGGAGAAGGCCACTTTCACTTATTTAGGACCCAGCACCCAGACAGAGGAGAGAGGTCCCACAGCAAGGAATAAGGCGTCATATCACCCACCACTGGAGAAGGCCACTTCCAGATATTTAGTCCCCACCACCCAGACAGAGGAGAGAGGTCCCACAACAAGGAATCATGCATCATATCGCCCAACACTGGAGAAGACCACTTTCAGTTATTTAGACCACAGCACCCAGACAGAGGAGAGAGGTCCCACAGCAAGGAATTCGGGGTCATATCACCCACCACAGGAGAAGGCCACTTTACGTTATTTATGCCCCAGCACCCAGACAAAGGAAAGAGGTCCAACAGCAAGGAATCATGCATCATATCACCCACCACTGGAGAAGGCCACTTTCAGTTTTTTCGGCCCTAGCACCCAGACAGAGGAGAGAGGTCCCACAGCAAGCAATAAGGCATCATATAACGCACCACTGGAAAAGGCCACTTCCAGATATTTAGGCCCCAGCACCCAGTCAGAGGAGAGAGGTCCCAAAGCAAGGAATAAGGCGTCCTATCACCCACCACTGGAGAAGGCCACTTTCAGTTAGGATATTTAGGCCCCAGCACCCATACAGAGGAAAGAGGTCCCACAGCAAGTACTAAGGCATCATATCACCCACCACTGGAAAAGGCCACTTCCAGATATTTAGGCCCCAGCACCCAGACAGAGGAGAGAGGTCCCACAGCAAGGAATCATGCGTCATATCGCCCAGCACTGGAGAAGGCCACTTTCAGTTAATTTGACCACAACACCCAGACAGAGGAGAGAGGTCCCACATTAGGAATTCGGGGTCATATCACCCACCACAGGAGAAAGCCACTTTCAGTTATTTAGGCCCCAGCACCCAGACAGAGGAGAGAGGTCCCACAGCAAGGACCAAGGCATCATATCACCCACCACTGGAGAAGGCCACTTTCAGTTATTTAGGCCAGAGCACCCAGACAGAGGAGAGAGGTCCCACTGCAATGAATAAGGCGTTATATCCCTCACCACTGGAGAAGGCCACTTCCAGTTTTTTAAGCCCCAGCACACAGACAGAGGAGAGAGGTGCCACAGCAAGGAATAAGGCATCATATCACCCACAACTGGAGAAGGCCACTTTCAGTTATTTAGGCCCCAGCACCCAGACAGAGGAAAGAGGTCCCACAGCATGGAATCATGCGTCATATCACCCACCACTGGAGAAGGCCACTTTCAGTTTTTTAGGCCCTAGCACCCAGACAGAGGAGAGAGGTCCAACACCAAGGAATAAGGCATCATATAACCCACCACTGGAGAAGGCCACTTTCAGTTTTTTCGGCCCTAGCACCCAGACAGAGGAGAGAGGTCACACAGCAAGCAATAAGGCATCATATAACGCACCCCTGGAGAATTACACTTCCAGATATTTAGGCCCCAGCACCCAGACAGAGGAGAGAGGTCCCACAGCAAGGAATCATGCGTCATATCGCCCAACACTGGAGAAGACCACTTTCAGTTATTTAGACCACAGCACCCAGACAGACCAGACAGAGGAGAGAGGTCCCACAGCAAGGAATTAGGGGTCATATCACCCACCACAGGAGAAGGCCACTTTCAGTTTTTAGGCCCTAGCACCCAGACAGAGGAGAGAGGTCCAACACCAAGGAATAAGGCATCATATAACCCACCACTGGAGAAGGCCACTTTCAGTTTTTTCGGCCCTAGCACCCAGACAGAGGAGAGAGGTCACACAGCAAGCAATAAGGCATCATATAACGCACCCCTGGAGAAGTACACTTCCAGATATTTATGCCCCAGCACCCAGACAGAGGAGAGAGATCCCACAGCAAGGAATCATGCGTCATATCGCCCAACACTGGAGAAGACCACTTTCAGTTATTTAGACCACAGCTCCCAGACAGAGGAGAGAGGTCCCACAGCAAGGAATTAGGGGTCATATCACCCACCACAGGAGAAGGCCACTTTCATTTATTTAGGCCCCAGCACCCAGAAAGAGGAGAGAGGTCCCACAGCAAGGAATAAGGCGTCATATCGCCCACCTCTGGAGAAGGCCACTTCCAGTTATTTAGGCCCCAGCACCCAGACAGAGGAGAGAGGTCCCACAGCAAGGAATTGGGCATCAAGTCACCCACCACTGGAGATGGACACTTTCAGTTATTTAGGCCAGAGCACCCAGACAGAGGAGAGAGGACCCACAGCAAGGAATAAGGCTTCAAATCACACACCACTGGAGAAGGCCACTTTCAGTTATTTAGGCCCAGCACCCAGACAGTGGAGAGAGGTCCCACAGCAAGGAATCATGCGTCATATCAACCACCACTGGAGAAGGCCACTTTCAGTTTTTTCGGCCCTAGCACCCAGACAGAAGAGAGAGGTCCCACAGCAAGCAATAAGGCATCATATAACCCAACACTGGAGAAGGCCACTTTCAGTTATTTCGGCCCAGCAACCAGACAGAGGAGAGAGGTCCCACAGCAAGGAATCATGCGTCATATCGCCCAACGCTGGAGAAGGCCACTTTCAGTTATTTAGACCACAGCACCCAAACAGAGGAGAGAGGTCCCACAGCAAGGAATTAGGGGTGATATCACCAACCACAGGAGAAGGCCACTTTCAGTTATTTAGGCCTCAGTACCCAGATAGAGGAGAGAGGTCCCACAGCAAGGAATAAGGCGTCATATCACCCACCACTGGAGAAGGCCACTTTCAGTTATTTAGGCCACAGCACCCAGACATAGGAGAGAGTTCCCACAGCAAGGAATAAGGCGTCATATCACCCACCACAGGAGAAGGCCACTTTCAGTTATTTAGGCCCAGCACCCAGACAGAGGATAGAGGTCCCACAGCAAGGAATAAGGCGTCAAATCACCCACCTCTGGAGAAGGCCACTTCCAGATATTTAGTCCCCAGCACCCAGACAGAGGAGAGAGGTCCCACAGCAAGGAATAAGGCGTCATATCACCCACAACTGGAGAAGGAAACTTTCACTTATTTAGGACCCAGCACCCAGACAGAGGAGAGAGGTCCCACAGCAAGGAATAAGGCGTCATATCACCCACCACTGGAGAAGGCCACTTCCAGATATTTAGGCCGCAGCACCCAGACAGAGGAGAGAGGTCCCACAGCAAGGAATCATGCATCATATCGCCCAACAATGGAGAAGACCTCTTTCAGTTATTTAGACCACAGCACCCAGACAGAGGAGAGAGGTCCCACAGCAAGGAATTAGGGGTCATATCACCCACCACAGGAGAAGGCCAATTTACGTTATTTATGCCCCAGCACCCAGACAAAGGAAAGAGGTCCAACAGCAAGGAATCATGCATCATATCACCCACCACTGGAGAAGGCCACTTTCAGTTTTTTCGGTCCTAGCACCCAGTCAGAGGAAAGAGGTCCCACAACAAGCAATAAGGCTTCATATAACGCACCACTGAAGAAGGCCACTTCCAGATATTTAGGCCCCTGCACCCAGACAGAGGAAAGAAGTCCCACAGCAAGGAATAAGGCGACCTATCACCCACCACTGGAGTAGGCCACTTTCAGTTAGGATATTTAGGCCCCAGCACCCATACAGAGGAGAGAGGTCCCACTGCAAGTACTAAGGCGTCATATCACCCACCACTGGAAAAGGCCACTTCCAGATATTTAGGCCCCAGCACCCAGACAGAGGAGAGAGGTCCCACAGCAAGGAATCATGCGTCATATCGCCCAACACTGGAGAAGGCCACTTTCAGTTAATTTGACCACAACACCCAGACAGAGGAGAGAGGTCCCACAGCAAGGACTTTGGGGTCATATCACCCACCACAGGAGACGGCCACTTTCAGTTATTTAGGCCCCAGGACCCAGACAGAGAAGAGAGGTCACACAGCAAGGAATAAGGCGTCATATCACCCACCACTGGAGAAGGCCACTTTCAGTTATTTAGGCCCAGCACCCAGACAGAGGAGAGAGGTCCCACAGCAAGGAATTAGGGGTCATATCACCAACCACAGGAGAAGGCCACTTTCAGTTATTTAGGCCTCAGCACCCATATAGAGGAGAGAGGTCCCACAGCAAGGAATAAGGCGTCATATCACCCACCACTGGAGAAGGCCACTTTCATTTATTTAGGCCCCAGCACCCAGAAAGAGGAGAGAGGTCCCACAGCAAGGAATAAGGTGTCATATCACCCACCACAGGAGAAGGCCACTTTCAGTTATTTAGGCCCAGCACCCTGACAGAGGATTGAGGTCCCACAGCAAGGAATAAGGCGTCAAATCACCCTCCACTGGAGAAGGCCACTTCCAGATATTTAGTCCCCAGCACCCAGTCAGAGGAGAGAGGTCCCACAGCAAGGAATAAGGCATCATATAACGCACCCCTGGAGAAGTACACTTCCAGATATTTAGGCCCCAGCACCCAGACAGCGGAGAGAGGTCCCACAGCAAGGAATCATGCGTCATATCGCCCAACACTGGAGAAGACCACTTTCAGTTATTTAGACCACAGCACCCAGACAGAGGAGAGAGGTCCCACAGCAAGAAATTAGGGGTCATATCACCCACCACAGGAGAAGGCCACTTTCATTTATTTAGGCCCCAGCACCCAGAAAGAGGACAGAGGTCCCACAGCAAGGAATAAGGCGTCATATCGCCCACCTCTGGAGAAGGCCACTTCCAGTTATTTAGGCCCCAGCACCCAGACAGAGGAGAGAGGTCCCACAGCAAGGAATAGGGCATCAAGTCACCCATCACTGGAGATGGACACTTTCAGTTATTTAGGCCAGAGCACCCAGACAGAGGAGAGAGGACCCACAGCAAGGAATAAGGCTTCAAATCACACACCACTGGAGAAGGCCACTTTCAGTTATTTAGGCCCAGCACCCAGACAGTGGAGAGAGGTCCCACAGCAAGGAATCATGCGTCATATCAACCACCACTGGAGAAGGCCACTTTCAGTTTTTTCGGCCCTAGCACCCAGACAGAAGAGAGAGGTCCCACAGCAAGCAATAAGGCATCATATAACCTAACACTGGAGAAGGCCACTTTCAGTTATTTCGGCCCAGCAACCAGACAGAGGAGAGAGGTCCCACAGCAAGGAATCATGCGTCATATCGCCCAACACTGGAGAAGGCCACTTTCAGTTATTTAGACCACAGCACCCAGACAGAGGAGAGAGGTCCCACAGCAAGGAATTAGGGTGATATCACCAACCACAGGAGAAGGCCACTTTCAGTTATTTAGGCCTCAGCACCCAGATAGAGGAGAGAGGTCCCACAGCAAGGAATAAGGCGTCATATCACCCACCACAGGAGAAGGCCACTTACAGTTATTTAGGCCCAGCACCCTGACAGAGGATTGAGGTCCCACAGCAAGGAATAAGGCGTCATATCACCCACCACTGGAGAAGGCCACTTTCAGTTTTTTAGGCCCTAGCACCCAGACAGAGGAGAGAGGTCCCACAGCAAGGAATAAGGCGTCATATCACCCACCACTGGAGAAGGCCACTTTCAGCTTATTTAGGACCCAGCACCCAGACAGAGGAGAGAGGTCCCACAGCAAGGAATAAGGCGTCATATCACCCACCACTGGAGAAGGCCACTTCCAGATATTTAGGCCCCAGCACCCAGACAGAGGAGAGAGGTCCCACAGCAAGGAATAGGGCATCAAGTCACCCACCACTGGAGATGGACACTTTCAGTTATTTAGGCCAGAGCACCCAGACAGAGGAGAGAGGACCCACAGCAAGGAATAAGGCTTCAAATCACACACCACTGGAGAAGGCCACTTTCAGTTATTTAGGCCAGCACCCAGACAGAGAGAGAGGTCCCAGCAAGGAATCAGGCGTCATATCACCCACTCGAGAAGGCCACTTCAGTTATTTAGGCCCAGCACCCAGACAGTGGAGAGAGGTCCCACAGCAAGGAATCATGCGTCATATCAACCACCACTGGAAAAGGCCACTTTCAGTTTTTTCGGCCCTAGCACCCAGACAGAAGAGAGAGGTCCCACAGCAAGCAATAAGGCATCATATAACCTAACACTGGAGAAGGCCACTTTCAGTTATTTCGGCCCAGCAACCAGACAGAGGAGAGAGGTCCCACAGCAAGGAATCATGCATCATATCGCCCAACACTGGAGAAGGCCACTTTCAGTTATTTAGACCACAGCACCCAGACAGAGGAGAGAGGTCCCACAGCAAGGAATAAGGCGTCATATCACCCACCACTGGAGAAGGCCACTTTCAGTTATTTAGGCCACAGCACCCAGACATAGGAGAGAGTTCCCACAGCAAGGAATAAGGCGTCATATCACCCACCACAGGAGAAGGCCACTTACAGTTATTTAGGCCCAGCACACTGACAGAGGATTGAGGTCCCACAGCAAGGAATAAGGCGTCATATCACCCACCACTGGAGAAGGCCACTTTCAGTTTTTTAGGCCCTAGCACCCAGACAGAGGAGAGAGGTCCCACAGCAAGGAATAAGGCGTCATATCACCCACAACTGGAGAAGGCCACTTTCACTTATTTAGGACCCAGCACCCAGACAGAGGAGAGAGGTCCCACAGCAAGGAATAAGGCGTCATATCACCCACCACTGGAGAAGGCCACTTCCAGATATTTAGGCCCCAGCACCCAGACAGAGGAGAGAGGTCCCACAGCAAGGAATCATGCATCATATCGAACAACACTGGAGAAGACCACTTTCAGTTATTTAGACCACAGCACCCAGACAGAGGAGAGAGGTCCCACAGCAAGGAATTAGGGGTCATATCACCCACCACAGGAGAAGGTCACTTTACGTTATTTATGCCCCAGCACCAAGTCAAAGGAAAGAGGTCCAACAGCAAGGAATCATGCATCATATCACCCACCACTGGAGAAGGCCACTTTCAGTTTTTTCGGTCCTAGCACCCAGTCAGAGGAAAGAGGTCCCACAGCAAGCAATAAGGCATCATATAACGCACCACTGAAGAAGGCCACTTCCAGATATTTAGGCCCCAGCACCCAGACAGAGGAGAGAGGTCCCAAAGCAAGGAATAAGGCGTCCTATCACCCACCACTGGAGAAGGCCACTTTCAGTTAGGATATTTAGGCCCCAGCACCCATACAGAGGAGAGAGGTCCCACAGCAAGTACTAAGGCGTCATATCACCCACCACTGGAAAAGGCCACTTCCAGATATTTAGGCCCCAGCACCCAGACAGAGGAGAGAGGTCCCACAGCAAGGAATCATGCGTCATATCGCCCAACACTGGAGAAGGCCACTTTCAGTTAATTTGACCACAACACCCAGACAGAGGAGAGAGGTCCCACAGCAAGGAATTTGGGGTCATATCACCCACCACAGGAGAAGGCCACTTTCAGTTATTTAGGCCCCAGCACCCAGACAGAGGAGAGAGGTCACACAGCAAGGAATAAGGCGTCATATCACCCACCACTGGAGAAGGCCACTTTCAGTTATTTAGGCCCAGCATCCAGACAGAGGAGAGAGGTCCCACAGCAAGGAATTTGGGGTCATATCACCAACCACAGGAGAAGGCCACTTTCAGTTATTTAGGCCTCAGCACCCAGATAGAGGAGAGAGGTCCCACAGCAAGGAATAAGGTGTCATATCACCCACCACTGGAGAAGGCCACTTTCAGTTATTTAGGCCACAGCACCCAGACATAGGAGAGAGTTCCCACAGCAAGGAATAAGGCGTCATATCACCCACCACAGGAGAAGGCCACTTACAGTTATTTAGGCCCAGCACCCTGACAGAGGATTGAGGTCCCACAGCAAGGAATAAGGCGTCAAATCACCCACCACTGGAGAAGCCCACTTTCATTTTTTTCGGCCCTAGCACCCAGACAGAGGTAAGAGGTCCTAATGCAAGCAATAAGGCATCATATAACGCACCACTGGAGAAGGCCACTTCCAGATATTTAGGCCCCAGCACCCATACAGAGGAGAGAGGTCCCTCAGCAAGGAATAAGGCGTCATATCATCCACCACTGGAGAAGGCCACTTTCAGTTAGGATATTTAGGCCCCAGCACCCAAACAGAGGAGAGAGGTCCCACAGCAAGGAATAAGGCGTCATATCACCCACCACTGGAGAAGGCCACTTCCAGATATTTAGGCCCCAGCACCCAGACAGAGGAGAGAGGTCCCACAGCAAGGAATCATGCGTCATATCGCCCAACACTGGAGAAGGCCACTTTCAGTTATTTAGACCACAGCACCCAGACAGAGGAGAGAGATCCCACAGCAAGGAATTAGGGGTCAAATCACCAACCACAGGAGAAGGCCACTTTTAGTTATTTAGGCCCCAGCACCCAGATAGAGGAGAGAGGTCCCACAGCAAGGAATCATGCGTCATATCACCCACCACTTGAGAAGGCCACTTTCAGATATTTAGGCCACAGCACTCAGACAGAGGAAAGAGGTCCCACAGCAAGGAATAAGGCGTCATATCACCCACCACTGGAGAAGGCCACTTTCAGTTATTTAAGCCCCAGCACCCAGACAAAGGAAAGAGCTCCAACAGCAAGCAATCATGCGTCATATCAACCACCACTGGAGAAGGCCAATTTCAGTTTTTTCGGCCCTAGCACCCAGACAGAAGAGAGAGGTCCCACAGCAAGCAATAAGGCATCATATAACCCAACACTGGAGAAGTCCACTTTCAGGTATTTATGCCCCAACAACCAGACAGAGGAGAGAGGTCCCACAGCAAGCAATAAGGCATCATATAACCCAACACTGGAGAAGGCCACTTTCAGGTATTTATGCCCCAACAACCAGACAGAGGAGAGAGGTCCCACAGCAAGGAATAAGGCGTCATATCACCCAACACTGGAGAAGGCCACTTTCAGATATTTAGGCCCCAGCACCCAGACAGAGGAGAGAGGTCCCACAGCAAGGAATAAGGCGTCAAATCACACACCACTGGAGAAGGCCACTTCCAGATATTTAGGCCCCAGCACTCAGACAGAGGAAAGAGGTCCCACAGCAAGGAATAAGGCGTCATATCACCCACCACTGGAGAAGGCCACTTTCAGTTATTTAAGCCCCAGCACCCAGACAAAGGAAAGAGCTCCAACAGCAAGCAATCATGCGTCATAACAACCACCACTGGAGAAGGCCACTTTCAGTTTTTTCGGCCCTAGCACCCAGACAGAAGAGAGAGGTACCACAGCAAGCAATAAGGCATCATATAACCCAACACTGGAGAAGGCCACTTTCAGTTATTTCGGCCAGCAACCAGACAGAGGAGAGAGGTCCCACAGCAAGCAATAAGGCATCATATAACCCAACACTGGAGAAGGCCACTTTCAGTTATTTACGCCCCAGCAGCCAGACAGAGGAGAGAGATCCCACTGCAAGGAATAAGGCGTCATATCACCCACCACTGGAGAAGGCCACTTTTAGTTATTTATGTCCTGCACCCAGACAGAGGAGAGAGGTCCCACAGCAAGGAATAAGGCGTCATATCACCCAACACTGGAGAAGGCCACTTCCAGATACTTAGGCTAGCACCCAGACAGAGGAAAGAGGTCCCACAGCAAGGAATAAGGCGTCATATCACCCACCACCCGAGAAGGCTACTTTCACTTATTTAGGCCCCAGCACACAGACAGAGGAAAGAGGTCCCACAGCAAGGAATCATGTGTCATATCACCCACCACTGGAGATGGCCACTTTCAGTTTTTTCGGCCCTAGCACCCAGACAGAGGAGAGAGGTCCCACAGCAAGCAATAAGGCATCATATAACGCACCACTGAAGAAGGCCACTTCCAGATATTTAGGCCCCAGCACCCAGACAGAGGAGAGAGGTCCCAAAGCAAGGAATAAGGCGTCCTATCACCCACCACTGGAGAAGGCTACTTTCAGTTAGGATATTTAGGCCCCAGCACCCATACAGAGGCTACTTTCACTTATTTAGGCCCCAGCACACAGACAGAGGAAAGAGGTCCCACAGCAAGGAATCATGTGTCATATCACCCACCACTGGAGATGGCCACTTTCAGTTTTTTCGGCCCCAGACAGAGGAGAGAGGTCCCACAGCAAGCAATAAGGCATCATATAACGCACCACTGAAGAAGGCCACTTCCAGATATTTAGGCCCCAGCACCCAGACAGAGGAAAGAGGTCCCACAGAAAGAATAAGGCATCATATCACTATCCACTGGAGAAGGCCACTTTCAGTTATTTAGGCCCCAGCACCCAGACAGAGGAGAGAAGTCCCACAACAAGGAATCATGCGTCATATCACCCACCACTGGAGAAGGCCACTTTCAGTTATTTCGGCCCCAGCACCCATACAGAGGAGAGAGGTCCCACACCAAATAATAAGGCGTCATATCACCCACCACTGGAGAAGGCAACTTGCAGATATTTAGCCCACGGCACCCAGACAGAGGAGAGAGGTCGCATGGGAGCGGTTCAGGCTTTATGTTATCCACCATTGTAACAGGCCACTTTCAGTTATTTAGGCCCCAGCACCCAGATTGAAGAGAGGTTCCTTCAACTTTGGGTTGCACCGCAAGATCATGGTAATTTTAAAAAAATGAGGATTCAATAAAGAAGTGCCCCGGAGTACAAGAATACATGGTTGAGGGGGAGGCAGTTATAAATGTCTATTATGCACAAGGGAGGGACAGGTCCTGTGGGATCCATGCCTGGTTCATTTTTATGAACATCAGCTTGTCCACGTTGGCTGTGGACAGGCGGCTGCGTTTGTCTGTAATGACGACCCCTGCCGTGCTGAATACACGTTCAGACAAAATGCTGGCCGCCGGGCAAGCCATCACCTCCAAGGCATAAAATGCTAACTCTGACCACGTGGAGAATTTGGAGACCCAGAAGTTGAATGGGGCCGAACCATCAATCAGTACGTGGAGGTGTGTGCAGACGTACTGTTCAACCATGTTAGTGAAATGCTGCCTCCTGCTAACATGTTCTGTATCAGGTGGTGGTGCACTTAGCTGTAGCGTGGAGACAAAACTTTTCCACATTTCTGCCATGCTAACCCTGCCCTCAGAGGAGCTGGCCGTGACAAAGCTGTGTTGGCGACCTCTTGCTCCTCCTCTGCCTTCACCTTGGGCTTCCACCTGTTCCCATGTGACATTTGGGAATGCTATCAGGAGCGCCTCTACCAGCGTGCGCTTGTACTCGCGCATCTTCCTATCACGCTCCAGTGCAGGAAGTAAGGTGGGCACATTGTCTTTGTAACGGGGATCCAGCAGGGTGGCAACCCAGTAGTCCACAGACGTTAAAATGTGGGCAACTCTGCTGTCGTTGCTGTAGTCGCTCATGTGTGCTAGGCTCCCCAGAGGTAAGGATAAGCTGTCTTCTGTGGGAGGCGTATCGTCATCGTCCTCCGTATACCCCCAGCCACGCACCAGTGATGGGTCTAAGCTGTGTCGGGTGCCACCCCGCTGTGAACCTGCTTTATCCTCATCCTCCTCCACCTCCTCCTCATCCTCCTCGTCCTCCAGTAGTGGGTCCTGGCTGGCCACATTTGTACCTGGCCTCTGCTGTTGCAAAAAAACTCCCTCTGAGCCACTTCTAAAAGACTGGCCTGAAAGTGCTAAAAATGACCCCTCATCCTCCTCCTCCTCCTCCTCCTCCTGGGCCACCTCCTCTTCCATCATCGCCCTAAGTGTTTTCTCAAGGAGACATAGAAGTGGTATTGTAACGCTGATAACGGTGTTATCGCCACTGGCCATGTTGGTGGAGTACTCGAAACAGCGCAACAGGGCACACAGGTCTCGCATGGAGGCCCAATCACTGGTGGTGAAGTTGTGTTGCTCCGCAGTGCGACTGACGCGTGCGTGCTGCAGCTAAAACTCCACTATGGCCTTCTGCTGCTCGCACAGTCTCTCCAGCATGTGCAAGGTGGAGTTCCACCTGGTGGGCACGTCGCATATGAGAGCGGGAAGGCTAAAGTTACGCTGTAGCGCAGACAGGCGATCAGCGGCAGGATGTGAACGTCGGAAGCGCGCACAGACGGACCGCACTTTATGCAGCAGCTCTGACATGTCGGGGTAGTTGTGAATGAACTTCTGCACCACCAAATTCAGTACATGCGCCAGGCAAGGGATGTGCGTCAAATCGGCTAGTCCCAGAGCTGCGACGAGATTTCGCCCATTATCGCACACCACCAGGCCGGGATTGAGGCCCACCGGCAGAAACCACTCGTCGGTCTGTTGTTCAATACCCCGCCACAACTCCTGCGCAGTGTGGGGCCCGTCCCCCAAACATATGAGTTTCAGAATGGCCTTCTGACATTTATTCCGGGCTGTGCTGAAGTTGGTGGTTAAGGTGTGTGGCTGACTGGATGAGCTGGTGGAAGCAGAGGAGGAGGAAGCCGAGTAGGAGGAGGAGGCTACAAGAGGCAAAGACTGATGCCCTGCAATCCTTGGTGGCGGAAGGACGTGCGCCAAGGAACTCTCCGCCTGGGGCCCAGCCACCACTACATTTACCCAGTGTGCAGTTAGAGAAATATAGCGTCCCTGGCCGGGCTTACTGGTCCACGTATCTGTGGTTAGGTGGACCTTGCCCCAGATGGCGTTGCGCAGTGCACACTTGATTTTATCGGATATTTGGTTGTGCAGGGAAGGCACGGCTGTCTTGGTGAAGTAGTGGCGGCTGGGAACAACATACTGTGGGACAGCCATGGACATCAGCTGTTTGAAGCTGTCTGTGTCCACCATCCTGAATGACAGCATTTCAAAGGCCAGTAGTTTAGACATGCTGGCATTCAGGCCCAGGGCTCGAGGGTGGCTGGGTGGGAATTTACGCTTTCTCTCCAAGGTTTGTGAGATGGAGAGCTGAACGCTGGCGTGTGACATGGTGGAGATGCTTGGTAACGCAGGTGGTGGTGTCGGTGGCACATCCTCTGTTTGGTGGGTGGCAGGTGCCAACATTCCTCCAGAGGCGGAGGAAGAGGCAGCAGCAGAAGAGGGAGCAGGGGGAGCCAGAGTGAGTTCCATGCTTTTAAGGTGTTTACTCCACTGCAGTTCATGCTTTGCATGTAGATGCCTGGTCATGCAGGTTGTGCTAAGGTTCAGAACGTTAATGCCTCGCTTCAGGCTCTGATGGCACAGCGTGCAAACCACTCGGGTCTTGTCGTCAGCACAATGTTTAAAGAAGTGCCATGCCAGGGAACTCCTTGAAGCTGCCTTTGGGGTGCTCGGTCCCTGGTGGGGTGGCAAGTAGCAGTCGAACTCTCTTGGCGGTGGCTGTTCTGCTTTTGCCCCCTGCTCCCTCTTTTGCTACGCTGTTGGCTCGGTCTCACCACTGCCTCTTCCTCTGAACTATGAAAATCAGTGGCACGACCTTCATTCCATGTGGGGTCTAGGACCTCCTCGTCCCCTGCATCGTCTTCCACACAGTCTTCCTCCCTGACCTCCTGTTCGGTCTGCACACTGCAGAAAGACGCAGCAGTTGGCACCTGTGTTTAGTCATCATCAGAGACGTGCAGACTCCAATGAGGTGGTATTCTCATGTCCTCATCATCAGGAAACAGCAGTGGTTGTGCATCAGTGCATTCTATGTCTTCCACCACTGGGGAAGGGCTAGGTGGATTCCCTTGGGAAACCCTGCCAGCAGAGTCTTCAAACAGCATAAGAGACTGCTGCATAACTTGAGGCTCTGACAGTTTCCCTGATATGCATGGGGGTGATGTGTCAGACTGATGGGCTTGGTTTTCAGGCGCCACCTGTGCGCTTTCTGCAGAAGACTGGGTGGAAGATAATGTTGTGAACGTGCTGGATCCACTGTCGGCCACCCAATTGACTAGCGCCTGTACCTGCTCAGGCCTTACCATCCTTAGAACGGCATTTGGCCCCACCAAATATTGCAGTAAATTCTGGCGGGTACTGGAACCTGAGGTAGTTGGTTCACTAGGACGTGTGGCTGTGGCAGAATTGCCACGTCCTCTCGCAGCACCAGAGGGTCCGCGTCTCGCACCACCACGACCGCGTCCGCGTCCCTTACTAGATGTTTTCCTCATTGTTACCGTTCACCAAGCACCACAATGAGAAAAAAAATATTTGGCCCAATGTATTGATTTCAAATTCAGTCCTTTTTTTATGTAGCGTATTACACTAATCCAGGCACAGCAGTAACCACTGATTTAGGGGAATATCTCTTTTAAGGCTAGTATTTAGGCCATGGATGAAAGGTATCCTTTTATGGACAGATTTACACTTGGAGATGCACAGTAGCGTGAGAAAGAATATGTAGGATTATGCCTTCAGCAATTGTATTTTAACACTTTGTGTAGTACCCCCCTTTAACGGACAGAAATACAATGGGAGATGCACGGTAGCGTGTGAAGTTAATGAGGATGACTCTCTCAGCACTTGTATATACACCTTGAGTGTAATATACCCTTTTACGGACAGATTAACACTTGGCCTGCAACAGCTGGGACTCCAGATTCAGGGTATTGCTATTTTGGCAATTGAATTTCACCCCAGAACAAAATATATGTTTTGGCGGACAATATTATACTTTGCCAGCCACAGCTGTGACACCAGATTTATGGTATTGCTATTTTGGCAATTGAATTTTACCCCAGAACAAAATATATGTTTTGGCGGACACTATTATACTTTGCCAGGCACTACTGGAACACCAGATTTAGGGTATTGTTATTTTGGCAATTGAATTTCATCCCAGAACAAAATATACCCTTTTACGGACAGATTAACACTTGGCCTGCAACAGCTGGAACACCAGATTCAGGGTATTGCTATATTGGCAATTGAATTTCACCCCAGAACAAAATATATGTTTTGGCGGACACTATTATACTTTGCCAGCCACTACTGGAACACCAGATTCAGGGTATTGCTATTTTGGCAATTAAATTTCACTCCAGAACAAAATATACCCTTTTACGGACAGATGAACACTTGGGCCTGCAGAATCTGGGACACCAGATTCAGGGTATTGCTATTTTGGCAATTGAATTTCACCCCAGAACAAAATATATGTTTTGGCGGACACTATTATACTTTGCCAGCCAGTGCTGGGACACCAGATTTAGGGTATTGCTATTTTGGAAATTGAATTTCACCACAGAAAATAATCTATCCTTTGCCAGACAGCAGACAGTATTATACTTGGCTAGCCAAAGCTCAAACACCAGATTTAGTGGATTGGTATTTTGGCAATTGTATTTAACCCCTTAATAAAATATAGAAACTGCTATCCTGAGTTTCTAGGGGTGACAATAAGCACAGCCAAGCCCTTGATGTAGGATATAGAAAAAAAAATAATAGTATTGATGGATTGATGGACTTGGTGGCAGCTTGTTCTGGTGCACCACAAGTCACAAAATGTCCGCCGATCACCCCAGAAAAAAGTGACAGAAAAACGCTCTGTGCAGCCTAAAAACCAGTAAGCAATTAACTAGTAGAAGTTGAATCATTCACAGCTGTAGATCAATCACTTTATTAGGTGCTTTTGCTGACTTTTCCCTTCTTAAGCTCGCCCTCACAGAAGCTGCATCCTCTCCCTACACTAATCAGAGCAGTGTGACGTGCGGCGCTACGTGACTCCAGCTTAAATAGAGGCTGGGTCTCGTGCTGCACTTGGCCAATCACAGCCATGCCATTATTAGGCATGGCTGTGATGGGCTCTTAAGGCAAGAAGTAAAACGTTAGCTGATTGGCTGCTGTGCAGCCCTTCAGAAAGCGGGAAGAAATCGCCCAACAACGGGCCTGAACCCAAACTTTTTTGAAAATGTTCGGGTTCGGTTCCGTGTCCCGAACACCCCAAAATTCGGTACGAACCCAAACTATGCTGAAACTGTTCGCTCAACACTAACCCCCACCCCTAATGTTTTAGATGGTCAGCTCAGCAGCAGGCCCTTCCCCCATATTTTATTTACATGGTCAGATCAGCAGCAGGCACTCGGCCCTAATGTTTTAGATGGTCATTTCAGCAGCAGGCCCTCGCCCCTAATGTTTTAGATGGTCAGCTCAGCAGCAGGCCCTCGCCCCTAATGTTTTAGATAGTCAGATCAGCAGCAGCCCCCGCCCCTAATGTTTTAGAGGGTCACCAGCATACTCTTGCTCCTAATGTTTTTGAGGGTCACCAGCAGGCCATCAATCCTAATTTTTCAAGGGTGTGTATGATGCCCTCCTTTATGTGTAATAAAGTCTGTATTGGAGTGTCGGTTCCTTTTCATGTGAAACAGACACCCTTCCCTCTTCAGAGCAGGGGGTGCCTGGTTTAATGCTCGGGTTCTCCCATTGACTTCCATTGTGCTCGGGTGCTCCCGAGGTGTTCTACTCAAGCACTCGAGCACTTTGGTGCTCGATCAACACTAATTCCCACCTATTACATTTGTGAGACAGCCATTACTTTTTATAAGCCTAACTAAATCATTGACATTCAACAAAAAACTGAATGATTCCAATGTCTTCAAGACAGTATGAGAAGTGCTAGAGTCAGCTTTTGTTTTTTTCTTAAACTGCCTCCAGTGTTTGTGTTTGTTTGTTTTTTTAAACTTTAGTGTAAATAGTAAAGCAGGGCACACTGTAGCTTAGTACCAGGGAAAACTTGGAAAGTAAAAGAAGGTCAGTCTGAAGAAGGTTGTCTTCAAGTTTGATGAAATATTAAAGGGAAATTGATGTTTCTTTGAGTTCCATTAAGGAATAGCATGTATCAGTCTTATTAATGCTTTCTTTCTTGCTGCTGCTATCATCAGACGTGAGATCCATCAACCTGGAGCCTTTGCAACGGCCTGATCAGAATTTAGTGATACCTGATGGGGATAAATCTGTGTCACTTACAAACACCAGTGATTCCCGGATGATGAAATTTCGAGGACCATGCCACAAAAGCTCTCCAAAGGAAGGAAGGAAACAGAAACTGCTACTTACAATCTTATAGATCATTTTGGGGATAATTGAGGGGAGGATAGCTGGCAATGTCGTCCCAACAGGCATAGATGATACTGCTCATGTGAAGCTAGATTTATATGTAATAGGGATTGGTTACATAGTGCAGAAGACGAGAAAGCAAGAACAAAAACATAAAATCTGATTAGAAGCAGAAAAAATGCTGGATTACAAGGAAATAGGTACAATATACAGAAGTCCAGAGTTTGATAGACAGTAAGGTGGATGATGGAAAGGTATGTTTCCGCTGGAGATCTTTAAGCACAGGATTTTGACAACACATAATTTCAAACCACTTCTTCGGGTAGTAAATAACAAATCCAGGTTTCTAAAATATAAAAAACTGGAATAAGTAAGTGCTGTGGGGATTAACATCATGGAACACAATGCAGAATATTTGTAATAATGCAGAATAAGAAAGTATATAAACAAATATATAACATTTATAATAGTGTCTTCCCAGACATAGACTGGGGTCAAGATTCTGCCTCAACCGCAAAGGGGAGAAAATTCCTAAACTTGCTGCAGGACCACTTTATGGGCCAGTTTGTAGAAGCTCCCACTAGGGGCCATTCTCTGTTGGATCTGGAAATTTCTATTGATGCATAGCTTGTTGGAAATGTTACTGTTCGAGAAACACTAGGTAATAGTGACCACAATATAATTATATTCCCCCTAAACTATAAGAAGCAAACTCTGTCAGGCAGAGCAAAGACACTACATTTCAAAAAGGCTAATTTCCCTGAGTTGAGGGCATCATTTCAGGTCATAGACTGGGAGCAGCTACTGTCACATAATAATAATGAGGATAAATGGAAGAGCTTTAAATCCACATTGAGTAATTGCACCGGAAAATGTATTCCTATAGGTAACAAGTATAAATGGCTAAAATCCCCCCCCCCCCCCACGGCTTACAGTCACTGTAAAAAGGGCTTTAAAAGACAAAAAAAAAGGCATTTAAAAAATTCAAACCTGAGGGATCAGCTGTAGCGATGGAAGATTACAAAGGGCTTAATAAAATCTGTAAAAAAAGAGATAAGATTAGCAAAAATACAAAACGAACAGCAGGTAGCAAAAGAGAACAAACGAAATCCCCAAAAATTATTTAAATATATAAATGCTAAAAAAAACTAGGTCTGAGTAGGTAGGTCCACTAAATAATGGTAAGAAGGGGGAAGGGGGGGTTAGTCACTGAAGATAAGGAAAAGGCAAAGTTACTAAATAGGTTTTTTAGCTCTGTATATACAAAAGAAGAGAAAGGAGCTGATATCTGTGGTACTGGGGCTGTTAGTGCATCCAGTAATATACTCAATTGGCTAACTGTAGATATGTTCCAAGACAAAATAAATAGGGTAAATGTGAACAAGGCTCAGGGTCCAGATGGATTACACCCAAGAGTGCTTAAAGAGCTTAGTTCAGTCATTGCCATGCCCCTGTTTATAATTTTTAAAGATTCTCTAGGTACTGGTACAGTGCCAAGTGATTGGCGCAAGGCAAACGTGGTGCCCATATTCAAAAAAGGATAAAGGTACTTCACAGGTAATTATAGACCAGTTAGTTTAACTTCTGTTGTGGAAAAAATGTTTGAAGTACTCTTAAGGAGTATGTGACTGTAAATAACATTATAAGTAATAACTAACATGGGTTTACCAAGGCCAGAAGTTGTCAGACTAACCTGATTTGTTTTTATGAGGAGGTGAGTAGTAGCCTGGACAGAGGGGCGGCTGTGGATGTAGTGTCTCTAGATTTTGCAAAGGCTTTTGATACTGTCCCTCTCATAGACGTTTAAATAAAGTAAGGTCTATAGTCTTGGGAAGTATAGTTTGTAATTGGATTGAAAACTAGCTGAAGGATCGAGATGTGGTCAATGATTCCAATTCAGAATGGTACCGGGTTATAAGTGGTGTACCCCAAGATTCAGTGCTGGGCCTTTTATTATTTAATTTATTTATTAATGATTAGAGTTGAACGAACACCTGGAGGTCAATGGGGACCCGAACTTTTGGGCACTAAAATGGCTGTAAAATAGCCTTGGAAGGGGCTAGAGGGCTGCAAAAGGCAGAAAAATGCAGGTACATGCCCTACAAACAAATGTGGATAGGGAAATTACTTAAAATAACATAAAATACAGAAAAATAATAAATAAACGTTCTAAACATCTGGCACCGTCACCAAGCATCTCCACCGAATCCCATGAAAGTGTTCAGCTATTAGCTGTCCATCTCCCAAACACTGGAGAGAAATAGAAAGAGGAAGTACCCCCCTACCCACCCGTAATCCCTGGCTCTGAATGCCTTGATTTCAAAATTCCTGATCCTTTGAAATGTTGTCATTCTGTCTGGTGGACAGTTTTAAAAACCTTATGGCGGCGGCGGATCCCAGCCACCACTACTTTTGTAGATTAGCCATCCCTTCCCTGCACAACCAAGTACCGGACAAAATCAGGTGTGCACTGTGCAACGCCATCTGTGGCAAGACCCACATAACAACTGATACATGGACCGGTAAGCACGGGCAGGGACTTTAAATCTCTCTTATCAGCACCCTGGGTAAATGCAGTGGCAGCTGGGCCTGAGGCGCATAGCATTTTTGCGAATGTCCTTCCGCCCCAGAGGATTGCAGGGCATTTCTCTTTGCCTACTGTTACCTCCTTCTCCTCCTTCTCGGCTTCCTCATCCTCCTCTACCACCCCTCATCCGCTCAGCGTAACACTTTCACCACCCACAGCAGCACAGCCAGGGTGAAACGACAGCATGCTGTTTTAAAACGTATGTGTTTGTGGGACAAACCCCACACCGCGCAACAGTTGTGGACAGGCATGGAACAACAGACCGATGATTGATTGGAAATTCCTGAACACCAGACAGTGAAAATCGATTCAGTTAATCTAATACATACAACACCCCCACCCCCCTTTCACTCAAACCATTAACAAACTATTTACAAATTTACTTAAAAACATATTAAAATAACTATAATGCAGCTAAACTAGCTATATAAACAAACAAAACTATATACACACCTTATACTTAACTTAAGGCCAGTGACATCCAAGTGGCTCAAAGGGCGGGTTGCTGCACCAACATAGGACCTGACCTGGAACACAATTGTCCAGCCAGGCCACAGTTCTGGAGGATGAGAAGGAGGAGTAGGAGGAACCGTATTCTCAGCAGGGTGGCACCCAAGCCAGCTCACGGGCAGCTGGGTCACCACCAGAACCTCAGAAGGCTGGGTTAGCATTGGCGAAATGTGGGAAAGTTTTGTCATCACATCACAAGAACCTGCACCACCAGCAGATCTGGAACGTCCTAGCAGGAGGCAGCACTTCAGCAACATGGTGGAAGAGTACACATACTGACTGATGGTTTTGCCCAGGGGCGTAGCTACAGCGGAAGCAGGGGAAGCTACTGCTTTGGGGCCCTGACCTAGAAGGGGCCCATGCAGTAGGAGGAGGAGTAGAGATGTCGTGAACATAAAATTTTCCGTTCACGAACGGCAAACGCGAACTTCCGCAAATGTTCGCGAACCGGGCGAACCACCATAGACTTCAATTGGCAGGCGAATTTTAAAACAGACAGGGACTCTTTCTGGCCACAATAGTGATGGAAAATTTGTTTCAGGGGGACTAACACCTGTACTGTGGCATGCCGGAGGGGGATCCATGGCAAAACTCCCACGAAAAATTACGTAGTTGACGCAGAGTTGGGTTTTAATCCATAAAGGGCATAAATCACCTAACATTCCTAAATTGTTTGGAATAACGTGCTATAACACATTCAGTGTGTGTATACGATCAGGTATGATGTTGCATCGATCAGGTAGTGTAAGGGTTACGCCCGTTTCACAGTGACAGACTAAACTCTGACAGACCAAACTCCCCGTTTAACGCACCGCAAACAGTCCATTTGCACAACCGCAAACTCCCCATTTGCACAAGGTTGGATACCAAGCTAGCCATGTCCCGTTCCTTGTCCTCACTGATGTCATTGAAGGTCTCTTCCTCCACCCAGCCACGTACAACACCAAGGGTCCCCGAAAGGTGACAACAAGCCCCCTGGGATGCCTGCTGTGGTTGGTCTTCCACCTCCTCAAAGCCACCTTCCTCCTCTGACTCCTCTTCTTCAGACTCCTCTCTCTGCGTTGCCGCAGGTCCAGCAATCGACGACGACAAGGCTGCTTCTGGTGGTGATGGTGACCACAACTCTTCCTCTTCATGCTCATCTACGGCCTGATCCAGCACTCTTCGCAGAGCACACTCCAGAAAAAACGCATATGGGATGAGGTCGATGATGTTGCCTTGGGTTTACTGACCAGGTTTGTCACCTCCGCAAAAGGACGCATGAGCCTACATCCATTGTGCATGGGTGTTCAGTAACGCGGCCAAACAATACCCAGCTCCGCAGAGGCTGTCCTCTTTTTTTAAATTAAAAAAATCTGTTCTTACCAGTTTAATTTCTGTTTTGTCCCCTACCAGGGGCCAGTGTATGGAATAGATTTTAGGAACCGGGAGATGACCTCTTCCTTCCAATTTGGGGCACTGCACGTGTGCTGTGCAATGTACTGTGCCACCCTATATGAGTGGTGTGTTAAGTCTGTGGGCCTGACACTCACTGGCAAGCAACTGCAATTATATTAAAGGGTAGAAAATTCAATTACTTTTTTATCTGCAAGGTACTGTGCCACCCTATATGAGTGGTGTGTTAAGTCTGTGGGCCTGACACTCACTGGCAGGCAACTGCAATTATATTAAAGGGTGAAAATTAAATGAATTTTTTATCTGCAAGGTACTGTGCCATCCTATATGAGTGGTGGGCAGTGGGCACAGTACAGTCTGTGGGCCTGACACTCACTGGCAGGCAACTGCAATTATATTAAAGGGTAAAAATTAAATGACTTTTTTATCTGCAAGGTACTGTGCCATCCTATATGAGTGGTGTGCACACAGTACAGTCTGTGGGCCTGCGGCCTCTCACACACAGGCAGGCAACTGCAATATATACATATAAAAAAATAAAATAAAAGCAGACTGATGTACCAGCCCTAAAAAGGGCTTTTTGGGGTGCTGTCAGGACACTGTCCTTAGAGCAGATGGCCCCTTTCACACGAAGAAGTTTTCTGCGCGGGTGCAATGCGTGACCTGAACGCATAGCATCCGCACTGAATCCTGACCCATTCATTTCAATGAATTCGTGTACATAAGCGTTTTTTTTCACACATCACTTGTGCGTTGCGTGAAAATCGCAGCATTTTCTATATTCTGCGTTTTTCACGCATAGAAGTGAATGAGGCTGCGTAAAAAACGCATTGCATCCGCAAGACAAGTGCGGGTGCATTGCGTTTTTCACTGATGGTTGCTAGGAGATGTTGTTTGTAAACCTTCAGTTTTTTATCACGCGCGTGAAAAACACATCAAAACGCAATGCACCCGCGCAGAAAAAACTGATTAACTGAACGCAATCGCAGGCAAAACTGAATGGCTTTGCCTGTGAAATCGCACAGTTTTCACTGAACGCATCCGCAACGCATCCGGACCTAAGGCCCCATTCACACATCCGCAATTTTTATCCGCATCCATTCCGAAATTCTGCGGAATGGATGTTGCGGACCCATTCATTGTGAATGGGGCTGGACGTGATGCGGAGAGCACATTATGTGCTCTCCGCTTCCGCATTTGCGGAGCCGCAGCCCCGAACTTCCGGTTTTCGGCCCCGAAACATCCGGCCGCGGCTCCGCAAGAGATAGAGCATCTCCTATTCTTGTCTGCAGCCTGCGGACAAGAATAGGCATCTCTATGGGGAGTGTCGGCATGGTGTGTTGCGGATCCGCAACACACTACGGACGTGTGAATGGGGCCTAATCCGGACACGCTCATGTGAAAGAGGCTGATGAGTCTTTGAGGACTGGAGTGGACACAGAACACTAGTAGCTAACGCTTTACCTAGAATCCCTATATTAATTCAACAGCAGCAGCACTCTCCCTGCTCTAACTAACACTGCAGCTTCAGAATGAATCTAAGATGGAACCTGTCCTTGCTTTTTGATAGGAGATGGGAGGGTCTGGGAGGGAGGGTATGCTGATTGGCTGGAAAGTTTGCTCAATGATAAAGTATATGGGGCGAACGCGAACATGCGATGTTCGCCGGGAACTGTTCACCGGCGAATAGTTCGGGACATCTCTAAGGAGGAGGAGGACTAACAAAGCTATATACTATACACGCCTTATCCTTAACTTAAAGAGGACCTTTCATTAGAATAGAAAATATAAACTAAGTATACCGACATGCAGAGTGGCGCCCAGGGATCTCCCTGCACTTACTATTATCCCTGGGCGCCGCTCCGTTCTACCCTATACTTCCTCCGGTATCTTCATATTTTCAGCTCAACTAGGAGGAGTCTGCCCTTGTTCTCCTGGGTGTCTTCTTCTCCCAGGCTGTGAGCTGAGCACTGCGATTGGAGAACAAGAGCAGACTCCTCCCAGTTGGCCACCCTGCTGAATCCCCGTTACAAGGACAATGTGCCGTCCTTAATTCCCTCACTGGAGTGTGATAGGAAGATGCACCCGCCAGTAGACCCGCTGCTGATGGCATTCACACCTGACACCGGGGACTCAGTGGAAGCCCAAGGTGGAGGCAGAGGAGGAGGAGAAAGAAGTCGCCAACGCAGCTGGGTCACCACCAACACCTCAGAAGGCAGGGGTATCATGGGCGAAATGTGGAAAAGCTTTGTCATCATGCCACAACAACTTGCACCACCAGCAAGTTGGAACAGTACACCTACTGACTGATGGGTCTGCCCAGGGGCTTAGCTACAGGGGAAGCGGGGGAATATACTACTTTGGGGCCCTGACTTAGAAGGGGCCCATCCAAGAGGAGGAGGAGGACTAAAAGACTTTGTCAGGGCCCCCTTAACAGTATTATTCAATGAAATTAAATACAGTGGAAGTACAGACAGTGTCGAAAGCGGATGGAACAGCTGGAACAGCAAATAATTGGAATATGTCAACCCATGAACTCCCAGATGGATTAACTATATATTATTGTCCTCGGCAAACATCTGCAGCGCAGGCCGCAAAGGTAATTCCTGGCCTAACAAAATTATAATTTTATCACCACCCATGGAAAACATGGATTTCAGTGGTATATTTTGGGGTGTAGGACCGCATTATTCTCAATATCATCTTCCACCCAGTCTTCACCCCTGTCCTCTTTGTCGGTCTGTACACCACAGAAAGCCGCAGCGGTTTGCACCTGTGTTTCGTCATCAGAGACGTGCTGCCGTGGTCTTCCCCTGTCCCCATCCTCAAACCTAAGTGGTTCGGCATCCGTGCACTCAATCTCTTCCACTTCTGGGGCAGGACTATGGTTATGTCCCTGGGAAACCCTTCCAGCAGAGTCATAAAGAAGCATAAGAGACTGTTGCATTTAACTGCCAATAGTCAGCAATTAAGTTCACTATACAGTTAGTGTCATATTCATAATTCATTTATTTAGGTCACACAACAGTGTAACAGAGCAATTCAATATAATTACTTTATTATCACCAAAAATTTGATTTTTCAAACCAACAATGTAAAAACAGAAGTTAAAGTTTTTATTTGATTGTCAGAAATGCAGCATACACCGCAAATGTGCTATCTACCACAAAACCAGTGTGTTTGCAACCAACTATGTAAATGCGGAGTTCAAAAGGTTACTTTAAATGACTGAAATACAGAGTAGGCCTCAGATCTGCTATGGATCACAAAACCAGTGTTTATTGCAACAAACTACAGAAATGCAGTATGCAATGCTAAATTTTAAAATACCTTTTTATGCCTTATATGCCAAACTGCTCTGTGTAACAATAATACGGGTTTATTTCCCACAAAATACACTAATGCAGTATTTCACTGCTGTAATTTAAAAGTAGGTATTTGTGTGGTTTATTGAAAACTGCTTTGTGGACCAAGAATACGGCTTTTTTTCCCTAAGGCCTCATGCACACGACCGTTGTTTGTTTCCGCGTCCGTTCCGTTTTTTTTCACGGATAGGATGCTTCCCCATTCATTTTAATGGGTCCGTCAAAAAATGCGCATGGTCAACCGTTTTTGTTCCGCATCCGTCGTCCGTGTTTACATTCCGTCAAAAAAAAAGAGCATGTCCTATTTTTTTCACGTTTGCGGACAAGGATAGGCATTATTACAATGGATCTTACAAAAAAACAGATCCGTCAAAAAAAACGGTCTGTCATCCGTTTTTTTTGACGGACGCAAAATTTGCGGACGTAGCGGACGCGGAGGCAGGCAACGGTCGTGTGCATGTAGCCTAAAACACACAAATGTACTATTTCAGTGTAGAAATATAAAATAGGTATTTGTACGCTGTATGCACAACTGCTTTGTGAACCAAGAACACAGCTTTTTTCCCCATAATTCACAAATGCACTATTTACCGGCTGAAAATTAAACGTAGGTATTTGTACGCTGTATGCACAACTGCTCTGTGAAGCAAGAATACGGCTTTTTTTTCAACAAAACTGAAAAATGCACTATTTCAGTGCTGAAATTTAAAATAGGTATTTGTACGCTGTATGCACAACTGCTTTGTGGTCCAGGAATATCGCTTTTTTTCCCCAAAAATACACTGATGCGCTATTTTACTGTAGAAATGTAAAATATGTATTTGTACGCTGTATGCACAATTGCTTTGTGGACCAAGAACACATTTTTTTCCCCATAATTCACAAATGCACTATTTAACGGCTGAAAATTAAACGTAGGTATTTGTACGCTGTATGCACAACTGCTTTATGAACCAGGAACACAGCTTTTTTTCCCCTAAAACACAGTAATGCACTATTTCAGTGCTGACATTTAAATAGGTATTTCTATGCTGTATGCACAACTGCTTTGTGCACCAGGAATACCGCTTTTTTCCCTAAAACACAGTAATGCACTATTTCAGTGCTGAAATTTAAAATAGGTATTTGTACGCTGATTTCACAACTGCTTTGTGGACCAGCAATACCGCTTTTTTTCCCCAAAAATACACTGATGCACTATTTTACTGCAGAAATGTAAAATAGGTATTTGGGCGGTGTATTTAAAACTGCTTTGTAGACCAGGAATACCTTTTTTTTCAAAAAAATACACTGATGCACTATTTTACTGCTGAAATTGAAAATACGTTTTGGCGCGTTGTATACACAAGTGCTCTATAGCACCACAATACAGATTTTTGCCGCAGACTGCAGAAATGGACTATGTCACGCCTATATTATACAAAAGGTAATGTAGGGGACTTGACCTGCTAGAAAAAAGGATTTTTTCCTTTACCGAGCTACCAAAAAGGATTAGACTGATGTCCCTGGCAGACTGGCACACGTGCAGGTCACATGCAGTTCCAAGCACACTGCAGTGGCTAAAATGGCCGCCAACCCCCACCTCAGTAACAGATGGATAAAAAAAAAACACTTTGCAGTATCACTGGGCTCAGGGCTGGGTACAAAAATGTAGGATTGCAGTAGTACCCTCCCTCAATAATTGCTGTAGCTTGAAGATTTCACTCCACCAGGTTCAACAGATTTCTTTCCTAATCTTTCCCTGGGAGCACTGGCAGCAACCTTTCCCTATACTAACAGCAGCACAGTGATGTGCTGCACTACGTGACTCCAGCTTATAAAGAGGCTGGGTTACATGCCGCATTCAGCCAATCAAAGCCATGCAATTAGTAGACATGGCTGTGATGGCCTCTTAGGGCAAAGATGTAAAACGCTTGCTGATTGGCTGCTCTGTAGCTTTTCAAAAATCGGGAAGAATAGCCGAACAATGGACCCGAACCTTTATTAAAATGTTAAGGTTCGGGTCTGTGTCCCGAACATCTTAAAATTTGGTATGAACCCGAACTGTACAGTTCGGGTTCGCTCAACTCTATTAATGATATCGAGGATGAGATTAATAGCACTATTTCTATTTTTGCAGATGACACTATACAGCATACAATGTCAATCAGCTGCTTCTAAGGCCACCAGGATATTGTCATGCATTAAACGAGGCATGGACTCACTGGACAGGGATGTGATATAACCACTTTACAAAGCGTTGAATCTGGAATATGCAGTTCAGTTCTGGGCACCAGTCCATAGAAAGGATGCACTACAGCTGGAAAAAGTACAGAGGAGAGTGACTAAAATGATAAGGGGCATGGAGGGTCTTAGTTATGAAGACAGATTAAAAGAATTGAATTTATTTAGTCTTAAGAAAAGACTTCTAAGGGGGGACATGATTAACCTATACAAATATATAAATGGGCCATACAAAAAATACGGTGAAAAACTGTTCCATATAAAATGCCCTCCAAAGACAAGGGGGCACTGCCTCCGACTGGAGAAGAAAAAGTTCAGTCTCCAGAAGCATCAACACTTCTTTACTGTAAGAACTGTGAATCTGTGGAAAAGATTTCCTAAGGACGTGGTCACAACAGGAACAGTGGACAGTTTTAAAAAGGGTTTAGATTATTTATTAAAAGTAAACAACATTAATGTTTATGAAAACATGTAAAAATCTGAGTGTCAGTTCCTTCTGGGATTCGCATCCCCACCTATCCCTTGGTTGAACTTGATGGACTTGTGTCTTTTTTCAACCGTATTAACTATGTAACTATGAAAAGAGAATGATACCTAGGCATTGAAACCACATAAAATAATCAGTTATGGATAGTCATACTTAAGATATCTAACTAATGAGCAATTTATGTAACGGACTTTATATTCACAAAAAATTCCTAATTCTTTGACATGAGAAGGCAAAATAGAAAATTCACACTTGATTAAAATTTCCTTCTGCCTTTAATTCTGTCGTCCATTGAAAGCTGATAGTTCTTTTTATAGGAACTTGGCTTGTTCTGAGATTTTCCTGACAACAAAAGAACATTTTGACATTTAGACTTCTGTCTTTTCTTGAGATTGTCTATTTTACATATGAAAAAGCATATTTTGATTTGGCTTATTGACTTGTGCAGCTGTGGTGACATGATCAAACACAACAAAGTATACAAGAAAATCCTTTGTAACATATTTCAGTATTTGTTAAAGCAAAGAATGTTCGTTGTTTAACTAGAAACTAAAAATTGATTGTTATAATGGAACCTGGATAGGAAACAGTGCTATTAGAAAATAAGTTTTAACCATCAGTTTGCTTCAAAGCTGATCAAAGTACAGCATATTGAATAAGGAGCATATGTTATGATAAAGAAATCGATAAAAATTATATAAAATTATGATAAAATTATATTTAGCACTTTATTTGTGGGCTGACATCATCTTCATTTATCCAGTCTTTGAGTCTGCCATAGGAAATAATTCTAAGAATCTACCCTTTAGCTATACAATACAAGAGAACGTCCAACTACAGATCAATTGCCTTTATAACATTGATGTTCTGCTACCATCTCCCCATGGCCACACGAGCACTCACCTACCCTCCTGTTCGTCCTCCCAGCAGTCCTTGCCCTGTGGTGCCTCTCTGCTCTTTCCCAGCAGGCACGGCCAGTGGAGTAATACTGCTCTATCCACTATATGCTAGCTGAGGTCTTCTCCTCGTCTGCAGTGCCTCTCAGGCTTTATGGTGTAGACGCACCAGCTCATAAAGGACTGGGGCATATTAGTCTGTCAACCCATGGATGAGCCTTTCCAGGATATTTAAGGAACCATCCTCTGTGGATGAGTGCCTAGGCAACAGGTATTTGTGATGCTTCGTGATCTTGACAATATGAAGAAATCACGAATGCGTCCTGTTTTAACAATCACAGCATCACCAGAGCCCTCTCCTGAACACAGAGAGTTAAAATCTTTTTTTTTTTCAACCCAAAAGTAATTCAACTTTCAGTTACTGCTCACAGATCAGAGGTACAATTAGCACCTCCGTGCCAAAAAGAATCTTCCTGGGCCAGAGCAGAACCCCCTGTCAGGATATACATCCATCAATCTGATATCATCTTGACAAAACCTCATAAACGGCCTGCTCTCCAGCCTGAGTGGCTCCAAAACACCAGGGGTTCTCACACTCCTTGAGTCTGGTCAGCCCTTCAAAGACAATGACAGATCTGTATCAGACACCTGGTATTCAGGACAAACTCCAGTTTACCTCCAATCTATAGATTATGTTTTTCCTTATCACTTGGTGCTTTGAATCAGTGTCTCTTGACCTCCATGGGTAGGCAGTCACTGAACAGAGACTACTCCAAGAGGTAGCAACTAGACATGAGTGATTATTTCAAAAATTCGATTCGGCTGGTTTGCCGAAAAATTTACTTTGATCTGAATTTGTTTGTGGCGAATTGCATAAAAAATGGCTATTTCCAGGCTGCAGAGAGCCTGGAAATAACACAGTAACACACATACGAAGTTTGCTCTGGTAGTGAAATAATGCTGTGAATCCGTATGACATGCAGATGACAGGCGTCGCTCTTAGAATCACTGCACACTTCACTTATTTTGGCAGTCATGGGGCCAAAACTGACCAAAATAACTCAAGTGTAAATTCAGACTTACAGGTCAATGTTAGTGTCAAGAAGAAGTGGACTCCTTTTACACCATTGTCAGCTGATTCCCCATAGATGTCTACAGAACCTGTTCTATTAAACACTTATACAAGTAGAGCCTCCCCACAGAGTGGAGAGGGTGTCAGCAGTAAGTTTGTATTGACGTCCCTGATTAATTTTCCCCATTCTCTGATCCGTCAAAAAATTACCCAGAAAAAAAACGGATCCTGTCTGTGGATACTCCTTCACTCGGTCAGCATTTGCTCAATAATCCATCAGCATTGCTAAAGGCAAAAAAAAAAAAACAGGAGTGGATCTAAAACAGAGATGACAAGTTATTGGAATATTTGCATGTCTTCTGTGTCTTCTACCCACTCCTGCATTTGGCTACCAAATCATAAGCCAATTCTGATGGGACCATACAGGCCTAAAAGCTATTACAGACAGGATCCGTTGTGCATCTCATTTTTCCTTCCTTCTGACAGATCAGAAGAAGTGTCAAATAAATGATGTCAGCCAGGCCGAAAGCCAAAATAGTGGACCAGTCATGAAGTGGGGAGGGTTGGAACAGCATGAGAAGTCCACAGAGTGGACCTATAACATAGTGGTGAGGTGGAAGCAGTATGAGGAGACCACAAAATGGCACAATGACCGAGCCTGCAGGTGGCAGCAGCATGAGGAGATCACAGAGAAGCACAGAGTCTTGTGGTGGTAGCAGCATGAGGAGACTACAGAGCGGCACAATGAAAGAGTCTGGAGGTGGCAGCAGCATGAGGAAGCCACAGAATGACAATGACAGAGTGTCGATCGACCAAGATACTTCTGGGGGAACCTGCCTGGCATGAACAGGACTCATTTATGTAGTAGCTACTGGCATGTAGTAGCTACAGACAATGAGAAGACAAAGCGTCTAGATAGGTTTGAGCCCCGAAGAGTCGGGAAGTTCATCAAGATACGTCACTAAAGATTTTACCATATATAACCGCAGCGCTGACCGCAGAATAAATTTTGTTTTTCGACCGAAATACTTTAATAAAGATTTTACCACATATTATTGCAGCGTTGATCGCTGAATAAAATTTGTTATTCCACTGAAATACGTCACAAAAGATTTTGCCACATATAAGTGCAGCGCTGAGCGCTGAATACAATTTGTTTTTCCACCGAAATAAGTCCCAAAAGATTTTATCACATATAAATGCAGCGCTGAACGCTGAATGCAATTTCTTTTGCGACCAAAATAAGTCACAAAACATTTTACCACATATTACTACAGCTCTGAACGCTGAATAAAATAGGTTTTTCCACCAAAATACGTCAGTAAAGATTTTACCGCATATAACGGAGCACGGAGATGGAGAGGGTCTTCGGATTCCCCCCACACTATACGGACATCTCAGAAATGAACCGCTGCTCCCAACAGCAGCTCCTGGGAAGGTCATGGAGCTTCCTGGTTATCCGCCATCTATTCGCCCTGCTGAAGGATTATTTTGAAAGTGTGTAAAAGCCACACAGGGCCCATACACTGCAGATTTATCATGGAGATTTTACCGCATCTAACTGCCGAGGTGAACGCTGAATGACATTTGTTTTTCCACAAAAATAATTCACAAAAGATTTTAAAGCATATAACTGCAGCGCTGAACGCTAAATATATATTTTAATTTTTCTACTGAAATACACCACTTAAGGCTTTACCACATACAACTGCAACAGTGAACGCTAAGTATAGCAGTCTATTTGGGCTGCATTTGTGGGAGGGGCGGAGGCTCTACTTAAACCAGGCACAGCCCCACCTAGGGGCGGGCGTTTCTCAGTTGCACAGGAGATGCTGGTGTGTCAGCAGGGTGCTCTCTCCTCTGCTAGGAGGTTTCTTTCATTACAGTATGGAGCTGAAATGGAGCTTTTTCCTGCCCGTGGCTACCGTAGGGACGCGTGCGCCATTTATGTAAGTTAATCGAGCCGTGTCTGTCTTTCCGGCCGGCTGGAATCTGACTTTCTTGCGAGCGGAAGGCATCGCCTCAAAATCGTCCGCCTCAGGTTTGTTTTATCGAAGTTAATCGATTCCTTTCACTTTGTTTATTAGGTAACCTGATTCTGTTCCCCTTCTATCTCATGTGTTTTACGTTTACGTCGTTTCGCTTTGAAAAGTTGCTTCAGCCTGTACGCGCTAGGGAAGGTTTACCTGGGCTGCATGTGATGTTATGTTGGAGATTGGATGCAGCTGTTGCTTGTTACGGCTCTTGCTATGGCAATCACTTCCCATGTGGCCCGCCCTCCCCTGCAATCAGGGCTGCGTTTACGCTTCAACTCTTTACGCCAGGTTCGCCCTGTCAGTTGAGACGCCGCCTTCTCGTGTCTGCTCTTTCAACATGCTCATTTTCGGAGCGGTGCTCTAGTCCACTCTCGCATCACGTTTACGCTCCACGCATGGTCACAACAGCGGGTAAATCTGTCTTATTCTCTGTGCATTTATTTATTTTCTGTCGTCCTGTGTTTTGCACTCATACCCCTTTTGCCTTTATATGTTTGCTTGCACCACTCATACCGGTGTCACATTGCAAGAACGCGTTCATGTCACCGTCACAGTTTGTTTATGCCTCGTTCACTGCAGGCTGCGGTCATACCAAATTTTACGCTTGGCCTATTGCCAGAGTTGGGGTTCACACTACCGCTGTGACTCCGGGTTTTTTACTTTCACGTTTACGTCCAATGTTCCCGCCCATCCATGGACGCATCTCACGTCGGCTGTTACAGCAAGTTAATACTCCTTTCACGCTCCAGCTGAGTTCACACATTTTACGTCAATGTACTACACTCCATTCCCCGCTAGAACCGCGTCCATACGTTCGCTGTCGCGGCGCTATCCTATTCCGCTCACATTCAGGTCGGCAACTCATTTCAGCTCCACAGTCACCCATCTGTTGGCACACCATGCTCCCATTCAAGCCACATTCTCCTGTTGGTTTCTACGTCACGGTTGTTTTACTCGATAGTCACACTGAGGCAGTTGGTGGCTCCGGGGCCACTCTCTTGTTGAACATGACAGGCATCAATGGTCATTTCCTTTACATCTGGTTTCTGCGCGTATACATCAAGTGGGTCGTTTCTCTAGTTGCAAAAAAAAAAAAAAAAAAAATCTTTTGTCTGCTCTGCTTTACTTCTGGTTTGTATTCACTAAGATTGCCCCCACGGCCCCAGTTCAATAAACAGCCTCTCAGCTGAGGCCAGTGGGTCATTAGGGTCGAGCTTCCTACTCACTACGGTTTCTTTCAAGTTTCAGTTGTTTGTCGCGACAAGGGACTTGACTTTGCAAATCGCATGCCTCAGGTTTTGGTTGTTCTCTCTTCTCCGGTTCCTATTCCACGTTTGCATTTTTAAGTTTTATGGTTGGGTTCGGTTTTTATGTTTATGTCCGTGGTGCGGATTACTAATGTCCATACCTGTCAGCAATCATGTTCCTTTCCAGGCCTCGTTTAGACGTCCCAATCATCCTAGTTGCTGCTTTTCCATCATGTTGGGCCCATTCTTATTTACCTTCACCCATCACGTACATCTAGGACGGCCTCATGGCCCCGGGGGCCCCTTACTTGCTGGGCCGCAAGGCCGCCGCGGCCCCTTGATTTCTTTGGCCTCATGGCCACGGAGGCCCCATGACTGCTTTGGCCTCAGCGAGCAGGGATTCCATGACCGCTCCGACCCTATGGTGTCGGGGGCATGACGACCGCTTCGGCCCCTCGGCGTCAGGGTCTCGCGGACTACCTTGACCTCACGGCTTGGGGACCTCATGACTGCTTTAGTCTCATGACTGCTTGGTCTCATGGCGCTGGGGGTCCCATGACCGCCTTGGGCCCATGGCGCTAAGGGCCCCATATCTGCTTGGCTGCATGCCTTGTGGGCCCCATGGCTGCTTGTCCGCCTGACTCGAGGTCTTCGCGATTTCTGTGGCCTCAATGCTTTGGGGGCCCATGTTTGCTTTGGCCTCATGGCTATGGGGGCCCCCTATGGTGGCTCGGGTCTCATGGCTTGGGGGCCCATATGATCACTTGGCCTCAGGATTTGGGGGGCCCCATGTTCGCTTTGCTTCATGGCTTGGGGACCCCATGACTGCCTGGCCTCATGGTGTTGAGGGCTCGCTGATTGCTTCGGCTCCATGGCTTTGGGGGCTCGAAGGCTGCTTCGCCCCATGGCTTGAGGGCTCAGCGACTGCTTTGGCTCCATGGCTTCGGGGGCAAGATGACCGCTTCGGCCCCATGGCTTCAGGGGCACGATGACCTCTTCGGCTCCATGGCTTCGGGGGCACGATGACCGCTTCGGCTCCATGGCTTCGGGGGCACGATGACCGCTTCGGCTCCATGGCTTCGGGGGCAAGATGACCACTTCGGCTCCATGGCTTCGGGGGCAAGATGACCGCTCGGCCCCATGGCTTCGGGGCACGATGACCACTTCGGCTCCATGGCTTCGGGGCACGATGACCGCCTCGGCTCCCTGGCTTCGGGGCACGATGACCGCTCGGCCCCATGGCTCGGGGCATGATGACCACTTCAGCCCCATGGCTTCGGGGCACGATGACCGCTTCGGCTCCATGGCTTCGGGGCATGATGACCGCTCCGGCTCCATGGCTTCGGGGCATGATGACCGCTCGGCCCTGTGGCTTCAGGGGCAAGATGACCGCTCGGCCCTGTGGCTTCGGGGCACGATGACCGCTCGGCTCCATGGCTTCGGGGCACGATGACCGCTCGGCTCCATGGCTTCGGGCACAATGACCGCTTCGGCCCATGGCTTCGGTGGCACGATGACCGCTCGGCTCCATGGCTTCGGGGCACGATGACCGCTCGGCTCCATGGCTTCGGGGCACAATGACCGCTCGGCCCATGGCTTCGGGGCACGATGACCACTTCGGCCCCATGGCTTCGGGGGCACCATGACCACTTCAGCTCCATGGCTTCGGGGGCACCATGACCACTTCGGCCCCACGGCTTCGGGGGCACCATGACTGCTTCGACCCCATGGTTTCGGGGGACCGACGACTGTTTTTCGTCCTGTCTGGCGATTTACCCGGTGGGTTGAACTTCCGTGCATCCAGGTTGATTTGACCCACATGTCGCACACCCATATCTGCTTCTTTGTTCATCCGGGCGCAGGCCACTTTTCCAAAGTCTGTCGGTGGCGCATCCATTGTCTGCCACGCTTCCCCAGGCGTACTCTTCCTTAATGGAGCTCAGCCTGGTTAGGGTCACCCGCCATGCGGTTCAGGCGATTTTTTTTCCAGTTACATTAGCTGGTCCGGTATTCAGGCCAGACCCTCGGTTTTAATTATCATAGTTATAACTTCCTACGGTCTGCCAGCTAGGTATCGCACGTACATACGCATTCGTTCTGCATACCACAGACGGTATCGCCGTGCGGCTCCACCCACCAGGCAGTCCTTGCCATTGCGCTCCCCTGTTCTTCTAGTCCCCTCGGCAAACATAATTTTTATTCACCATTTTGTTCTGCTTCACAGTCGTAATTCCCTTGGCTGGTCTCTCTTTATCACCACATAGCTTTCCACCAGACTCTCCTCTTATGGCACCACTCTGCCTGCTGGTTCCACCGCCGCTTTGCTCCCTCTGCCGGGCACTTGCCTTACTGCCTGCTCCCTCGGCCGGAGAATCTTTTACCGCACAGCTACCTTCACCGGATAGTCGGATATGCTTACTCTCCGGGTTTAGTCTTTCCTACTGTCCCTCTTCTGGACAGACTTCTTCTGGCAGACTTTGGGTGCCGCATGGATTCTTTCCGCTTGCTCCTCATTTCTGCATTGCTTCCTTCGCTGGTCACTCCTTGTTACCATTCCGTTCTCTCTGCGTAGACTTAATCGTGGTACATTCAGGATGGGCGGCGGCGCCGCTGCCGCCACATACAACGTATCATTATTGTCATTGGAGCGTGGCCACCCCGGGTGTCATAGCTCTTGTTCATTCTGTTAGGCCTTTGTTTTCTAACTCAACGCCCTCAGCCCATTACATCCTAATCATCCACATTCAATTATTTATGTCACACTTAGGCTTCTGTTTTAAACCTATTGCCTGTACTTGTTGCATTCTTAACCCCACGTTTTCAATCACCATAGTTGGTTGCCCGCTTATGTTTTTCTCACGTGCAACAATCAATGTGGCCAGCTCACAAACTTCTGCCTGGTCGACAGATCGCCTGTCTGGCTATGCTCCCCCCCCAGGACCAGACGTAAATTTCCAGAGTTCAAGTCATTGGTGTCATCGGCCACCTACTCGTCATTAGGTGTCACCGGCCACGTTGGTCTGGTCTCGTGTTCACGATATGCTCCTGTCAGGTTTTTTCAGGAAACGTAGTCATTTTAAGTATCGCATATCACATCGGTTAGGCCCATGGTGTAATCCCGCCTGTTCTTTCTTTAGGCCACTTTTTAGCCATTTTCTTGTTTACCCCTCATATTGTCATTTGCATTACATTGCCGGTTACCTTTTCAATCAGCCAGGTCTGCGAACTTAATCGCTAGCAGCTTACCGCAATTGCACTCCTTCACTCGCGTGAGGGCATCGACAGGATTCCATATACTACGTGCTTAGCTTATTGCTTTACATCCTCTCCTGGCCTACATGGTATTTTTCGGGCCCTTCTTTACATAGCGTAGACAGTTAGGCTCAGTTCTCCGGTCCCATAAGGCTAGGGGAATTTGTCAGTGCTCGCACCACAACTAAGTCTTCAGGTTTAGTTAGTATCGTCCACGCTTCCTCCTGAACGCTTCCCGCTTCCCAGTTCCTCTCTCGTGCATTGGGGCAGTATCTGCGACATTCAGAGTTCTGTCCTGGCTCTATCCGCAGGCTGGATGCGGGCCTCATTATGGTTGACTTAGGTACCCGAACTTCGTGGGAGACATTGCTTCACAGTCTGGATCAGGGGTTTCTTTGTACAGGCCATTCAAGTCTCTTTTCACCCTACATGTCTGGTTTTTGCCACCCTTTTATAGGCCTACCCACGGACATGGCTACAGGCACACCACTAGCCATTTAGTTAGGTAAGATGGTTCTTGCAGTTACGGTGGGTCTCGGTGTTCATCCCACTAGGGCTCTTCGGCTTTCGTGTCCGTAGCCCTGACCACAAGTATAGCAGTCTATTTGGGCTGCATTTGTGGGAGGGGCGGAGGCTCTACTTAAACCAGGCACAGCCCCACCTAGGGGCGGGCGTTTCTCAGTTGCCCCACCCTCCCTCCCCTTCTTTTTCACTTCTACAGGGTAGGCCACCCTTTTATAGGCCTACCCACGGACATGGCTACAGGCACACCACTAGCCATTTAGTTAGGTAAGATGGTTCTTGCAGTTACGGTGGGTCTCGGTGTTCATCCCACTAGGGCTCTTCGGCTTTCGTGTCCGTAGCCCTGACCACAAATATATTTTTATTATTCTACTGATATACGTCAATAAAGGTTTTTCAAGATATAAGTGCAGCAGCGAATGGCAAATGTATATTTCTTTTTGTACTCATATACGTCAACAGTTTTTTTCTACATATAAGAGCAGCAACGAATGGCGAATGTATTTTTATTTTTCTACTGATATACGTCACTAAAGGCTTTTGAACAGATAGCTGCAGCGCTGAACGCTGAATATATTTTTCTTTTTCCACGTATATACGCCACTAAAGGCTTTCGAACGGATAACTGCAACACTGAACGCAGAATAATGTTTCCCTGCACTTGTAAATCGCTTTTTTTTTTCACAATGAGGTTTTTTCTATTACTGTCCTTAGCGCCTTCAGACGTCTCTCCCTGCAGTAAGATGCTGTGAAATGATTCCTCTCTTTCCTTTCCTTGCACTTGTAAATACATTTTTTAGCACTGTCCCTAGCGCCTTTTGACATCTCCCCCTGCACTAAGATGCTGTGAAAAGATTCCTCCCTATTCTTTCCCTGCACTTATAAATAGTTTTTTCTGTCTTTTTTTTTTTCCACAATCGTTTTTCCACTTGCTGTATCTAGCGCCTTCACACATCTGTCCCTGCACTCTGAACGCTGGAGAATATCTGACTGTAAGATGGCCGACATATTTATAGGGCTGTGACTTCACAGGGCTGGCTGGCTGCTGATTGGCTGCATGCAGGCATGTCAATCTGGGTGATCCTGCCTTCCCAGAGTTCCTTGCCCCATGTCCTCAGTCCTCACACGTGTAGCTGTAATTTTAGGAAAATTGTGATTCGTTACCACGAAGCGCGAGGAAATTCGCATTTGTTGCGAATGAAATTTTCCTGAAATTCTAAACAAATTCCACTTAGTCAGCTTCAATTTGCTCATCTCTAGTAGCAACTTTGTGGTTCCCCTGCAGTGGAGTCCATATCCCTGTATAGGGATGAAAGGGTGAATAGTAGGGGTCTGCCAGGACAATGCTCTTATGAGTATCCCCAAGCCAAATTTGTTTAGTTAGACAGCTGATCTATATGCATCTTCATTACAGCCTTTCAGTTATGTTGATATTATTTATGCTGGGTAGAGTAGTGCAGCAGTTTTTTCTGTCCAAATAATTGAACTCTGAGAGAGCCAAAGTCAGCTGAAGATGACTAATTCAATAGAAAAGTGAAATACTAGTTTGAACAGAGCCTAACTGCCGCACAAACTTTACTGTTATTGCTCACTCAGGTCATATTAAGAGCTACTATTGTGAAAAAAGCCAGAGAAGACACCAGTTGCAAAAGACCAGAGTCACCCCCAAATTTGGTGGTGCTCTGCTGAAGCATTACGCTCTTATGTCAGAAGAACCAAGGCCCATAGAGGATCCTCAGATGAGCTAGTCTGAACCTGTTCTCTATAAAACAAAAAAAAGACCACAGAAGAAAAATATCCCTAAGTCAAAACAGGGAAAGATGTCCCCCAAATATATAAATATATAAGTATATAGCAATATAATATCGTGACTATTGTGGGATATTAATCATCTAATGCCGTAACGGACAAGCTCCCTATTGGGAAGAAACAAAAAAAACTAGCGATACTGGAGCCAAAGATAATCCAAAAATATATATCCCTTTATTTAATACATTAGTTAAACATATACATGTAGGCCACATCCTGGTATACCCATCCTGGTATACCTTCACTCTCCATGTGAGTATGTCTCCCACACTGTTAGATGCTTAATATGTAGCTGCAGTCTTTGTTTCACATGACTGCTGTTGGGACATTGTTCTTTTGTCATATTCTGTTGGATATATGGTTGTTTGGACTGTGTCAAATATATGGACTCAGTTTTTATTAACTTTGCATATGTTGTATACCAGGATGGTGTTTTTCCTGTTACCCTCTATCCTTTTTGTGGCCTACATGTATATTTTTAACTAATGTATTAAATAAAGGGATATATATTTTTGGACTATCTTTGGCTCCAGTATCGCTAGTTTTTTTGTTTGAACCTGTTCTCTGCAGAATCAAAACTGTAGGCGGTGCTCATGCTACCATCAGCACTTCTGCTTGTATCAACAAAATGTAGATGTTCAAACTTATTTGACCACTACTTAACCAACTCTCATCTATTCAGAGAACACATTTATCAGGGAGTCTGAAGGACTGTATAATACATTTTTACATTTGATATCTTGATAGGCAGCACAGTGGCTCAATGGGTGATTCAAATATGACTAAGGACAACATTAGCGTAAAGTTTTTATGTTCATTGTGGCCTCCCATATTCAAAAACATGCAGGTAGGTGTTTCAGTGGTTTTTATGAGCCACAATGCTCTGCTTACTCTGCCCAGCAACCTTGACCAACCTCCCCCTGTCTTCTTCCCAGTGGGTCGAGACCCTGGGTCCACTCTGTCCTGCCATGCAAGCTGCTACCTGCTTGCTGGCAAGGCATCTCCTCCTTTGCCCATTGGGCACATGCAAAAGCTTCCTCCGGCTTTAAAGGGCCAGCATGCATGCATTCTCACCTGTGCAGTCAGTGGGTGCCTGAGTTCCTTATCTTGCTAGTGGGAAGTGCAAAGGTGTGCTCTATCCATTTTTCTGCCCATGTACCAACCTATGCCTGTTTACTGGACTCTGACCCTCCGCTGCCTGACATGATCTGTGTCTGACCTCCATATTGAACCTTTGTAGCCTGCCTTGAACTTGGCTTGTCCTTTACTATGATTTTTCCTGAGCCCTCAGTGCCCCATACCTGTGTCTCTGACCCCCATGGGTCAGCTGTTAACCCACACAGAGACTATTCCAAGAGGTAGTGGCCTGCTGGTTCCCCTCAGGCAGAGTTGAGTGATGAAAATCTCTGTACCGCACTGTGGGATATATTGCTATAAATAAGTGTAAAATCTACATGGCCAAATGTATATTATCAAGTAGCCTTCATATACATTGTATGTGTAATTCCCATACCATAGACAATTGTCAGTTAATACACTGCAGTCAGAACAGTTTCTTCTTCCTTTCAGTAGATTTTATAAAAAGGACTGCTAGATGGATTTTCGTCTAGCCTAACAAGCTTTCTGAGAGTGAGCATTTATTATTGATTGATAAGTCCTGACACCCGGTCCATGTTTCAGTACATCAGTGAGGCAAAAGTCAAGGATCTGTGCAGTCGCTTTTCAAAATCCTCTACAATAGCATTAAATGCCAATTATGCAATCGACATTGAATTAAAGGGGATTTCCAAGATTGTTTTAAATGATAACCTACCCTATGACCTTATATCTGATTGGATGGCGCCATGGTCTTTTCGCAGCTTTCCCTAGGCCAATGACTTTGCATTCATTGGGCATATGGCTCATACAAAGCACAGTATAATGTATAATGTACGGCAATGTCCTTTGTTAGCTGGGAGAAAGCTGCAAGGTGCGAGTGTTGGACCCTCACTGATCAGATACTGATGACAGTATTGAAAAACCTCTTTAATTGTAAGAGGAAAGCCACTTTGCTGGAATCCACCACTGTCAACTGCCGTCTATGAAAAAGACTGACATAAAAATTTTACATTGTCTTGGAAAAGCTTAGTGAAGTTAGCTGGTTCCCTCCTTTTCATTAATTGTGCCTCAATGAGTTGATTTCTACGCTCTAGCCATGTTGGGGGAAAGCAAAGGGGCCTTTGAATCAGCAGCAGCTCTTTGTAGTTTTGGCTTTAGAGGGTAGTCTCAAGTGGGGGACCCCTCCATTATTTGCCCAATAGGACACATGGATAGGAGTTGTCTAACCCATTTAATATTTCCATTCATAGGGAAGGAAAACTTTGGTATTACAATAGCAGAGTATCCCAAAATTTTGATTTTTTTCAAAGTTGGTCTTCTGCCACTAATCTAAGGATATCTTAAAAGAAAGATAAGAAAGGACACATGTAGAGAAAAGAACAAAGGTAAGAAAGAACGTGTATGTGGATGCTGGATTGTGGATTCCTTCCTAAATGACAAGGAAAGAAGGCAATGGGCATGTCCGTGACAAATTGTAGCATTAATTAATCTGCCTCAGTTAATTCCACTTACCCTTTATCCATAACATTTGAGAGATAGAGATAATTAGGATATTAGGACAGGAAAAAAAATAATTGTTTGTTATACCGTAATTACAATCTTTAGGTGATGAATTAGACAGTGTGAAATCTACCTGTCACATATTGCAGTGTTAGATGCTGCTGAACAGTAGGGCATAGAAGTGTTTACACTGAAACATTCATCTTGGCTTGTGAATAAAAAAGATTTTAAATGCTCATAAAATATAACATAAATTCATAGTTGACAAAATAAGTGTCCCGTATTTTGTGCTCATAGTAAATGCTAATTGTATAATCACCCTAATAAATAACATGAGTTGAGATACATATTAGATGTGGATAATGTTACCAGAGGCCATCCATTTTATGACATTAATTTTTTTTTTTTTCTCTTGGTTTTTATGTTAACAAAATTTGAATTTCTAGCTTTTTTTTCTTTTTAGCTATATATGCACTGGCGTCTTGGTAATTCTGTCCTAAACCCCCGAAGAAGCTAATAGATTAGCTGGTGAAACATGTCAGGGGGCAGTTTTAGGTTTTAGCAATCTGTCTGTCCATGTCCTTAAGTCTGAAAAATATAGCATGTTTGCATAATAGAGCATTTATCAATAGGTAGTGTAGGCTCCAATGTGAGTCAGTGCTGTAACTGGCCACCAGTGAACTGTTAGTAGTACCTATGTGATAAAGCAGGGAGAGTGCACATCCCTGCCATTAGCAATCAAATACAAAGACATTGGACACAAGGCACAGTCTGTTTTTAATACTTTTTGGTTCTGCTCACAATGAATTGAGTTTTAATAAGTTTAAATAAAAGTTACATTTTATTAACCACATCAGCCCCCCTAGCTTAAACACCCTTAATCACCATGCCACTTTTTACAATTCTGCACTACACTACTTTCACCATTTATTGCTCGGTCATGCAACTTACCACCCAAATGAATTTTATCTCCTTTTCTTTTCACTAATAGAGCTTTAATTTGGTGGTATTTCATTGCTGCTGACATTTTTACTTTTTTTGCTATTAATCAAAAATGACCGAAATTTTTGCAAAAAAAATGTCATTTTTCACTTTCTGTTGTAATTTTTTTTTTAAAACTACATTTCTATATAAATTTTTCTATAAATTTATTGTTCTACATGTCTTTGATAAAAAAAAATCCAATAAGTGCATATTTATTGGTTTGGGTAAAAGTTATAGTGTTTACAAACTATGGTGCAAAAAAGTGAATTTACGCATTTTGAAGCAGCTCTGACTTTCCGTGCACCTGTCATGTTTCTTCAGGTGCTAGAATGCCAGGATAGTATAAATACCCCCCAAATGACACCATTTTAGATAGAAGACACCCCAAAGTATTCGCGGAGAGGCATGGGGAGTTCATGTATCATTTCATTTTTTTTCACAAGTTAGCGGAAAATTACACTTTCTGAGGAAAAAAATAATAATAAAGTTTCCATTTCTGCTAACTTCTGGCAAAAAAAATAAAATCTCCCATGGACTTACTATGCCCCTCAGTGAATACCTTGGGGTGTCTACTTTTCGAAATGGGGTCATTTGTGGGCTGTGTTTACTGTCCTGGCATTTTTGGCGGGGCTAAATTGTGAGCAGCCATGTAAAACCTAAAGGTACTCGTTGGACTTTACGCCCCTTTGCTCACCTCATATGGTATCGCCATACTCAGAAGAAGTAGGGCAATGTATTTTGGGGCATGTTTTTGGCACAAGTTAGCGGAAATTTATATATATATATATTTTTTTTTACAAAGTCTCATATTCCACTAACTTGTGCCAAAAAATAAAATTTTACATGAACTCACCATACCCCTCACGGAATACCTTGGGGTGTCTTCTTTCCAAAATGGGGTGACATGTGAGGTTTTTGTACTGCCCTGGCATTTGAGGGTCTCCGCAATCATTACCTGTATGGCCAGCATTAGGAGTTTCTGCTATTCTCCTTATATTGAGCATACGGGTAATGAGATTTTTTTTTTCCGTTCAGCCTCTGCGCTGAAAAAAAAAAAAAAAATGAACGGCACAGATTTCTTCATTCGCATCGTGGATGAAAAAATCTCTGCCAAAATCAGTGACTGCGGTGCGGTGGGCTGGGCGCTAACTACCTAACAAGTAGCTAACTAACTGGCAGTGATAAGGGACCCTTATGCCCCATTCACACGTCCGCAATTCTGTTAGCGGAACGGAATTTCGGACCCATTCATTTCTATGGGGACAGACTTTGTCCAGCTCGGATCCAGAATTGCGGGTCTGCACTTCCGGGTCTGCACTTCCGTTCCACAAAAATATAGAACATGTCCTATTCTTGTCCGCAATTGCGGACAAGAAAAGGTATTTTCTATATAGTTCTGGCAATGTGCAGATCTGCAAAATGCGGAAAGCACATTGCTAGTGTTCGTGTTTTACGGATCCGCGGATCCGCAAAACACATATGGACGTCTGAATGGAGCCATACAGGGGGGTGATCAATGACAAGTGGGTGATCAGGGAGTCTATATGGGGTGATCAGGGGTTAATAAGGGGTTAATAAGTGACAGGGGAGGTGTAGTGTGGTGCTTGGTGCTACTTTACATAGCTACCTGGTCCTCTGGTGGTCGATCCCAGCAAATGAGACCACCAGAGGACCAGGTAGAAGGTATATTAGACGCTGTTAACAAAACAGCGTCTCATATACCTGTTTGATTTCATTTATTTAAATTCTACAACCTTGTTTTGATCAACGCTGGCAGGCTGTAGTATAACTTCCGAGCTGCAAAGGTGACACATGGAGTTCCTATTTCAAATATCCAGTTTTATCTAGCCTTATATGTTCCTAAGGGTATGTTCATACCTGGCAGATATGCTGCAGATTTTCCATAATGTAATTGCTGGCGGAATTGGAAGTGGTAGAAATTTACAGTACCAGCAAATGGTATGAGATTCTCATTCATATGCTGCAGAACGGTGGATTTTTCCTGCTGAATTTACACTTCCTGTTATGTATCCCTAATATAAATTATATTTTACCTGCTACTGAATCATAGCAAGCTTTGTTAGTCTGCTATACGTCCCCAAAGTACAAACTGACTAATGAATATTCATTTAATAATAAATAATAATAAATAATAAATTTAGGAGACTGAATTGCTTGTCATAGTAGACCATCATATTATTTCACATTGGATACAGAAATCTTATCATACTAAAATTGTGGCCAAAAAAATAATAAAACTTGTTGTTATGGTAACATTATTTTACCACCAATAGTGAAAATTAACAAAATAAATAAAACGTAATGAGGCTGTCCAAGCATTGATATGCATTCCATGGTGTTGCCGTAGAGCCAGCAATTAATACAAAGGATGAGTGTAATGTCCTAAATACAGATGTGAGATGCTCTATATGAACTTTTTATTAGTACAACTAAGTTGGGAAAAAAAAGAAATTTACAGTGAGCATGCAGAAACATGCACAGGCTCATAAAAAGAAACATCAATGCACTATCACTTCTATTTATGTGTATGGAACATCAGAACCAACAACTATGTGACCCAAAAATGCACCAATAAATTTAATATGAGCTAACATTATACAAGGAAACACTGGCAAAATTAGGCAGAGCTATTTTTGATAATCCATATTTTTCCAGCTGCCAATACACCCTAGGTGACCATCTACTATACCTATCCCTAATCTAGGAATTTTTCTTATCTTGCCTACTGAATGAACAGTCTTCCTGGTGTGATATCAGAGCTGTGTTGTCTATTCCCCTCTTCCTTATCAACACTGCTATTTATCACTTTTTCACTTTATGCTGTTATACTGAAACATTTAGTATGAAACTGCAGTTGCACCCCCTCCTCCTTGCCGAGGTAGGCTTTTGAATAAGGATAAGAGAACCGGGTTCGGTCCGAACTGTGCTATTTTTCAGACGGCAAATTAACCCAAATATTTTCAGGCTAGTTTTGGACAAATGAACTAAAACAGTGCATAGCACTGGGCTATGAATGAGGGTGATTGGGTTTTACAGTGTCTGTCAGGAAGACAATCTTAGGGAGTCAGGGAGAGTCAGTGAGAATTAAATCAAGCCTATTGCCAGACAGAGTGAAGGGAAAAGCTAGGATTCCAAAGAAGAATTGTGTATGTTGTGTAGAATAGGGACAAGCAGGGCAGCTGACAGATATGACTAGAGAAGACAGGAGCTGTGGCTGGCTGTGCCTCAGCCACAGCTCCTAGGTAGGTGCTGCACTACAGACCGCAAAAGCAGCTACCTATGAGTAAATACATTCATTTGTTCCATCATTTTCACAGAAATTATATTTTTTTGTGAGGTTCAATTTAATTAAACAGCATATATAAGTGATTAGCAATACTCAGGGTGTAGCAGCAATCTACCTCTGTGTATTAAGGTGAAATTAAGCGTCAAGCCTCAATTGTCGGGTTCAGTTTATTCAGGTTCCATATGATTACAATTACATATTTTTTGGGGGGGGGGGTTAATTTAATTAAGCTGCACATATAATATGATATTGCATCAACACCCACATTTTCATATTCCTCTGGTTAAGGCCTTATGTACACGGCCATTGTTGTGGTCAGCGTCCGAGCCGCATATTTTGCATCTCGGGCGCGGACCCATTCACTTCAATGGGGCCGCAAAACATGCGGACAGCACTCTGTGTGCTGTCCACATCCGTTGCTCTGTTCCGTGCCCCCACAAAAAAGAATAGAGCATGTTCTATTCTTGTCCGTTTTGTGGACAAGAATAGGCATTTCTATAATGGGCCGCGTTCCGTTCTGCTAATTGCGGAACGGAACACAGAGCAGCTTCCGTGTTTTGCAGATCTGCGGTTTGCGGACCGCAAAACACCAACAGTCATGTGCATGTAGCCTAATTCTAATGAATAGACCTCGCCTTGCTGGCAGTGCCTCATCTTGACACTGTTGCTGTCTGTCTGCATCAATACCCAAGTAGTAGAAGCAATCTAAATGTGTGTATTAATGAGATTAATTATTAGAGTCAAATGTCAATCGTCCATTTCCATTTATTCAGTTTACACACGGTTAAAATAAAATGTTTTGGGGGATTGTTAAATTTAATTAAAGCATCATAAACATATGATCAATACTAGAGTTGAGCGGACACCTGGATGTTCGGGTTAGAGGAGTTTGGCCGAACTTCACTGAACTGTTCGGGTTCGGGATCCGAATTTGACCCGAACTTGACACCGAACCCCATTGAAGTCAATGGGGACCCGAACTTTTGGGCACTAAAATGGCTGAAAAATATCCCAGGAAAAGGCTAGAGGGCTGAAAAAGGCAGTAAAATGTAGGTAAATGCCGTGCAAACAAATATGGATAGGGATATGACTGAAAATAAAATAAAAATTTAACAATATTAATTGGCAACTTAGAGGAAGAGGTGGAATTGGAGGTTGGGGAGGCATCAGGTGGGAATGCCCTCAGCAGCGCGTCTACCAGCGTGCGTTTTCTAGTCAGTAGTCAAGCATCTTTTGATCAGTAAAATACGTTTTTACTAAATTTGGTTTCCTATCAGCAATGCACAGCTTTGGCTTATCACTGGCAAAACTGAGTTAATGTCACCCACCAATGGAACAGCTGATATTCAGAAATGTTTGGGCCCTGGCAAGCAGACAGAGGAGAGGTCAATTCACGGCAAAACAGGCTTCATGTCCCCCCAAATATAACAGGCAATTATCAGAAATGTATGACCTTGGCACCCAGACAGAGGAGAGGTCAATGCACGGCAAAACAGGCTTCATGTCACCCAGCAAATGGAACAGGCCATTTTGACTAATTTAGGACCCTGGCGCCCAGAGAGAGGAGAGGTCAATGCACATCAAAACAGGCTTCATGTCACCCAGCAATGGAACAGGCCATTTTCACTAATTTAGGCCCCTGGCACCCAGACAGAGGAAAGGTCAATGCACAGCAAAACAGGCTTCATGTCACCCAGCAATACAGCAGACGATTATCAGAAATGTAGGCCCCTGGCACCCAGACAAAGGAGTGGTCAATGCACAGCAAAACAGGCTTCATGTCACCCAGCAATGGAACAGGCGATTATCATAAATGTAGGCCCCTGGCACCCAGACAGAGGAGAGGTCAATGCACAGCAAAACAGGCTTCATGTAACCCAGCAATGGAGCAGGCGATTATCATAAATGTAGGCCCCTGGCACCTAGACAGAGGAGAGGTCAATGCACATCAAAACAGGCTTCATGTCACCCAGAAATGGAACAGGCCATTTTCACTAATCTAGTCCCCTGGCACCCAGACAGAGGAGAGGTCAATGCACAGCAAAACAGGCTTCATGTCACCCAGCAATGGAACAGGCCATTTTCACTAATTTAGGCCCCTGGCACCCAGACAGAGCAGAGATCAATGCACAGCAAAACAGGCTTCGTGTCACCCAGCAATGGAACAGGCCATTTTACTAACTTAGGCCCCAGGCACCCAGACAGAGGAGAGGTCAATGCACAGCAAAACAGGCTTCATGTCACCCAGCAATGGAACAGGACATTTTCACTTATTTTAGGCCCCTGGCACCCAGACAGAGGCAGAGATCAATGCACAGCAAAACAGGCTTCGTGTCACCCAGCAATGGAACAGGCCATTTTCACTAATTTAGGCCCCTGGCACCCAGACAGAGGAGAGGTCAATGCACAGCAAAACAGGCTTCATGTCAAACAGCGAAGGAACAGGACACTTTCACTAATTTAGGCCCCTGTAACCCAGACAGAGGAGAGGTCAATTCACGGCAAAACAGGATTCATGTCACCCAGCAATGCAGCAGGCGATTATCATAAATGTAGGCCCCTGGCACCCAGACAGTGGAGAGGTCAATGCACATCAAAACAGGCTTCATGTCACCCAGCAATGGAAAAGGCCATTTTCACTAATTTAGTCCCCTGACACCCAGACAGAGGATAGTTCAATGCATATCAAAACAGGCTTCATGTCAACCAGCAATGGAACAGGCCATTTTCATTAATTTAGTCCCCTGGCACCCAGACAGAGGAGAGGTCAATGCACAGCAAAACAGGCTTCATGTCACCCAGCAATGGAACTGGCCATTTTCACTAATTTAAGCCCCTGGCACCCAGACAAAGGAGAGGTCAATGCACAGCAAAACAGGCTTCATTTCACCCAGCAATGGAACAGACCATTTTCACTAATTTAGGTCCCTGGCACCAAGACAGAGGAGAGGTCAGTGCACAGCAAAACAGGCTTCATGTCACCCAGCAATGGAAAAGGCCATTTTCGCAAATTTACGCCCCTGGCACCCAGGCAGAGGAGAGGTCAATGCACAGCAAAACAGGCTTCATGTCACCCAGCAATGGAAAAGGCCATTTTCGCAAATTTACGCCCCTGGCACCCAGGCAGAGGAGAGGTCAATGCACAGCAAAACAGGCTTCATGTCACCCAGCAATGGAAAAGGCCATTTTCGCAAATTTACGCCCCTGGCACCCAGGCAGAGGAGAGGTCAATGCACAGCAAAACAGGCTTCATGTCACCCAGCAATCGAGCAGACCATTTCCACTAAGTTAGGCCCCTGGCACCCACACAGAGCAGAGGTCAATGCACAGCAAAACAGGCATCATGTCAACCAGCAATGGAACAGGTCATTTTCACTAACTTAGGACTCTGGCACCCAGACAGAGGAGAGGTCAATGCACAGCAAAACAGGCTTCATGTCACCCAGCAATGGAACAGGACATTTTCACTTTTTTTAGGCCCCTGGCACCCAGACAGAGCAGAGATCAATGCACAGCAAAACAGGCTTCATGTCACCCAGCAATGGAACAGGCCATTTTCACTAATTTAGGCCCCTGGCTCCCAGACAGAGGAGAGGTCAATGCACAGCAAAACAGGCATCATGTCAACCAGCGATGAAACAGGACATTTTCACTAATTCAGGCCCCTGGCAAACAGACAGAGGAGAGGTCAATTGACGGCAAAACTGGCTTCATGTCACCTAGCAATGCAGCAGGCGATTATCAGAAATGTAGGCACCTGGCACCCAGACAGAGGAGAGGTGCATTTACTGCAATTAGAGGTTAATGTCACCCAGCAATGGAACAGGCCATTTTCACTAATTTAGGCCCCTGGCACCCAGACAGAGGAGAGGTTCATTCAAATTGGGGTAGCCCCCGAAATAATAGTACAAATAAAAAAAAAGGATTCAATGAATAAGTGCACTGGAGTACAAAAATGTATGTTTGAGGCAGTTATAAATGTCTATTCTGCACAAGGTAAGCACAAGTCCTGTGGGATCAATGCCTGGTTCATTTTAATGAATGTGAGCTTGTACACGTTGGCTGTGGACAGGCAGCTATGTTTGTCTGTAATTACGTGCCCTGCCATGCTAAATACATGTTCAGACAATACACTGGCTGCAGGGCAGGCCAGCACCTTCAAGGCATAAAGGGCAAGCTCAGGCAATGTGAACAATTTAAAGACCCAGAAATTGAATGGGGCAGAACCATCAGTGAGTACATGGAGGCGTGTGCACACGTACTGTTCCACCATGTTGTTCAAATGCTGCCTCCTGCTAAGACGTTCCGTATCAGCTGGTGGTCCAGGTTGCTGTGGCGCAGTGAGAAACCTTTTCCACATGTCGGCCATGCTAACCCTGCCTTCTGAGGAACTGGCCATGATACAGCTGCGTTAGTGACCTCTTGCTCCTCCTCTGCCTTCGCTTTGTGCTTCCACTTGTCCCCCGGTGTTAGTTTGGAATGCCCCCAGGAGCGTGTCTACCAGCGTGCGCTTGTACTCGCGCATATTCCTATCATGCTCCAGTGCGCGAATTAGGGGGGCACATTGTCTTTGTACCAGGGATCCAGCAGGGTGGCAAGCCAGTAGTCAGCACAAGTTACAATGTGGGCAACTCTGCTGTCGTTGAGCAGGCACTGCAGCATGTAGTAGGTCATGTGTGCCAGGCTGCCCAGAGGTAGAGATAAGCTGTCCTCTGTAGGTGGTGTATCATCTGCGTCCTCCGTATCCCCCCAGCCACGTGCCAGTGATGGCCCTGAGCTGCTTTGGGTGCCACACTGCAATGAACCCGGTTCCTCCACCTCCTCCTCTACCCCATCCTCCTCCTCCTCGTCTGCCAGAACTGTGGCCCTGGCTGGCCACATGTGTACCTGGCCTCTGCTGGTGCAGGAACCCACCCTCTGAGCCACTTTGGAATGACCAGCCTGAAACCCTGTGTAATGCCCCCTCTTCCTCCTCCTCCTTTGCCACACCCTCTTCCATCATCGACGCAATTGATTTTTCAAGGAGACATAGAAGTGGTATTGTAATGCTAACAATGGCATCATCAGCACTGGCCATGTTGGTTGAGTACTCAAAAGACCGCAACAAGGTACAAAGGTCTCGCATGCAGGCCCAGTCACTGGTGGTGAAGTGGTGCTGATCTACAGAGCGACTGACCCGTGCGTGCTGCAGCTGAAACTCCACTATCGCCTTCTAATGCTCGCACATTCTCTCCAGCATTTGCAAGGTGGAGTTCCACCTGGTGGGCAAGTCCCATATGAGGCGGTGAGCTGAAAGGCCGAAGTTACACTGCAGCGCAGACAGGCGAGCAGCAGCAGGGTGAGAACGCAAGCACAAACAGACTGCACTTTATGCAGCAGCTCTGACATGTCTGGGTAGTTTTTAAGAAACTTCTGCACCACCAGATTCAGCACATGCGCCAGTCAAGGGATGTGCGTCAAACCAGCTAGTTCCTGAGCTTTAACAAGATTTCGCCTATTATCACACACCACCAGGCCGGGCTTGAGGCCCACTGGCATCAAACGCTCATCGGTCTGTTGTTCTATGCCCCTCCGAAGTTCCTGTGTGGGTTTGTCACTCAAACACATGAGTTTTAAAACTACCTGCTGACGTTTACCTCTGGCTTTGCTGAATTTGGGGGTGAGGTTCTTTTGATGTCCGGATTTGGGGGTGGTAGAAGAGGAGGAGGATGTGGAGTAGGAGGAGGAGGCAAAGAAGAATACCCTGCAATCCTCGGTGGCGGAAGGACATGCGCCAAACCGCTATCCGCTTCGGGCCCAGCGGCCACTACGTTTACCAAGTGTGCAGTTAGGGAGATATAGCGGCCCTGGCCGTGCTTTCTGGTCCATGTATCTGTGGTTATGTGGACCTTGCCACAGCTGCCGTTGAAAAGCGCACACTTGATTTTATCCTCCACTTGGTTGTGCAGGGAAGGGACGGCTCGCCTGGAAAAGTAGTGTCGGCTGGGAACTACGTACTGTGGGACAGCCACCGCCATTAGCTCTTTGAAACAGTCCGTCTCCACCATACGGAATGACAGCAGTTCAAATGCCAGCAAGTTTAAAATGCTGGCATTCAGGACCCGGGATCTAGTGTGGGTAGGTGGGTATTTTCTATTTCTCGCCAGTGTTTGGAAGATCGACAGCTGAACGCTTGCCTGTGACATGGTGGAGATGCTTGGTGATGGTGACGGAGGTGGTGGTGGTGTTGGTGGGACAACCTCTGTTTGCTGGTTGCCAGGTGCCACGTTGACGCCGGAGGTGGAGGATGAGGCCGAGACAGCAGCAGAAGAGGGAGCAGGAGGAGCCTGAGACCTTTCGTGGTTTTTAAGGTGTTCACTCCACTGCAGTTTGTGCTTTGCATAGGGATGCCTGGTCATGCAGGTTGTGCTCAGGTTAAGAACATTTATGCCTCGCTTCAGGCTCTGATGGCACAACGTGCAAACCACTCATGTCTTGTTGTCAGGACATTGTGTGAAGAACTGCCACACCAATGAACTCCTTGGAGCAGGCCTTGGTGTGCTCGGTGCCTGGGTGCAGTGGGCAGTAGCAGGCGTACTTGCTGTCCTGTTGCCTCTGTGCGACCACAGCCTCTTCCTCAGAACTGCACGCGTCACTAGCACTGTCAGCCACCCAATCTACTATCGCCTGTACATGTTCTGGCCTCACCATCCGTAGAGATGCATTCAGGCCTACTAAATAACACTGCAGATTCTGTCGCCTACTCGCACCAGAGTAGGTGTTTCACTTGGACCGGTAGTTGGCGCTGAACGGCCACGTCCTCTTCCAGCAACAGGAGCTCGACAAACACCACCACAACCATGCCCACGTCCCTCATTATTTGCATTCACCCACCAAGCTGAAAGATGGTTTCTCTCCGGTGCCAATTTAACTGCCAATAGTCAACAATTAAGTTCACTAAGGCAGTGCCCGTGTCATAAAAATGATCTGTGGACCAAGAATAAAGTTTTTTTGGCCTAAAACACACTGATTCTCAATTACACTGTATGCACAACTGTTGGTGAACCCAGAACACCTTTTTTTTTAAAAATAAAACACAGATATGCGGTATTTCACTGCCAGAAATAAAACATAGGTATTTCTACGCTGTATGCAAAAGTGGTTTTTGGACCCAGAACAAGGATTTTTTTCAATAAAACACAGAAATGCAGTATTTTACTGCTGTATATTTAATGTAGGTATTTCTGCGCTGTATGCAAAAGTGGTTTGTGGACCCAGAACAAGATTTTTTTAATAAAACACAGAAATGCAGTATTTTACTGCTGTGAATTTAATGTAGGTATTTCTACACTGTATGCAAAAGTGGTTTGTGGACCCAGAACAAGGATTTTTTTTTTAAAAACACAGAGATGCAGTATTTCACTGCTGTAAATTTAATGTAAGTATTGCTACGCTGTATGCAAAAGTGGTTTGTGAACCCAGAACACAGATTTTTTTAATAAAACACAGAAATGCAGTATTTTACTGCTGTAAACTTAACGTAGGTATTTCGACTCTGTATGCAAAAGTGGTTTGTGGACCCAGAACAAGGATTTTTTTTAATAAAACACAGAGATGCAGTATTTCACTGCTATCAATTGTGGTGATGTGAACCATAAAAAAGTCCCGGAAGGGGGTGTATCTCTCCCAGATTCCTCAACTGGCTGAGGTGGGTGAAATCCAGGATAATGCTGGCTTCAGCAAACATAGTTGCTGGAGCCATTTTCTTTATTTATTGAGGGCTGGATTTTACTTGGATTGGGTTGGTAGGTTTTGGCAGTGGGACCTCCCAATCCCCCCCCCCCTCCCCAATCCAGGGCAGGATTTTCCCTAGCAGGAAGTGATTCCCAGGTGAGGCCTGCTTTAATCAGGCTGGGATAAATCATCTCCCAGGGTGCCAGTCAGGGGGAAGGAAAGTGTGTGACGGAGAGCCAGGGAGGCTCTGAGAGTGGTCTTTGCTGAGGAGGGCTGAGGGGCCATGGGGCTAGGTGCTAGCCACAATGTTTGGTTGGACATTGTTACAGCCAGGAGGCTGCTGGGCTAGTGGCTGAGAAAGCCGCATCCGGTTCCAGGTGTGAACGGCGCTATAGAAGTGAGATAGTGAATACCTCTGTTTAGTGAGAGCCCAGCCGGGCAGGAGTTTGTTTTGTATTGTGTTATTTTTTGTGTGTGATGTGCCACTAATAAATGCACAGTGAACATTAAAACCGTGGTCAGTGTCCAGAACACCCCAAGATTCATTACGAACCCGAACTATACAGTTCGGGTTCGCTCAACCCTAATCACTACAAGACACAATCAAGCTTGCACATATAAGTAATAAATACCAATATTTTCACAATCTAGCTGATTCTGATAAATAGACCTTGCTTTGTTGGTGGTGCCACTATTGCCACTATTGCTGTTTGTCTGCATCAATACCCAAGGTGTAGCAGCAATCTACCTGTGTGTGTATTAAAGTGAAAATGACCCATAAGCCTTAATCATCCATTTCCATTTATTCAGTTTCCACGGGATTGCAATATAAATTAAGCAGCATATGTAAGTGATTACTGCATTAATACACAAGATATAGCAGCAATCTACCTGTGAGTGATAACATGAAATTGAATGTGAGGCCTGGCCCTTAATCATCTATTTAGCGTTCTTTTATTTCTTCACACAGTTGATTTATTTATTTATTTTTTTGAGTTGGTACTGGTTCAATTTAATTAAGCAGCATATATACAGTTGCAAGAAAAAGTATTTGAACCCTTTGGAATGATATGGATTTCTGCACAAATTGGTCATAAATTGTGATCTGATCTTCATCTAAGTCGCAACAATAGACAATAAAAGTCTGCTTAAACTAATAACACACAAATAATTAAATATTATCATGTTTATATTGAACACACCATGTAAACATTCACAGTGCAGGTGGAAAAAGTATCTGAACCCTTGGATTTAATAACTGATTGAACCTTTGGCAGCAATAACTTCAACCAAACTTTCCTGTAGTTTCAGATCAAACGTGCACAACGGTCAGGAGTAATTCTTGACCATTCCTCTTTACTGTTTTAGTTCAACAATATTCTTGGGATGTCTGGTGTGAATCGCTTTCTTGAGGTCATGCCGAGCATATCAATCAATACTTTACAGTTGGGATGAGGTTTTGATGTTGGTGTGCTGTGTCTCTTTTTCTCCACACATAATGTTGTGTGTTCTTCCAAACAACTCAACTTTGATTTCATCTGTCCACAGAATATTTTGCCAGTACTGCTGAGGAACATCCAGGTGCTCTTGTGCAAACGGTAAACGTGCAGCAATGTGCAGCAAAGTCTGATAGAAGTGAAGGGGAGGGTGAGGACTCCAATGACAATTGTGTGCTGGACAGGACTTTAGAACTAGATCATGGTGCTGAGGAGGAGGCAACATCAAGGGTGGAGGGTGATGGGGGCAGAAATAAAGAGGAGAGGCCACATACCTCCTAAAGAACAGCCAGGGCCACGTCTGCTTTGGGATTGGGTGATGCTGCTGTCACTGTGGGTGGGTTAGGCCCAAATTATGTGAGCTAAGCTAAGCTCGGCTGCTTCTACCTCTGTTGTGTGAGAGTCTCCCGTCTCCACGCTGCCAGAAGACAAAAGTATTGTCCTGTGCAAGCTGTGCAAGAGCAAAATAAGCCGTGGGCATGCAAACACAAACGTAGGCAATATAGCTCTATTGAACCACATGAGACTGCATCATCCCATCCCTTGGGCAAACAGAAGTGGCAGCAAGCCACAGCAGCAAGAATTCCCCCTTCTCCTTGTCCCCCTTGCGCCATCCAGGCCACATCCAAGGGCAATGTGTATGTCACATCGTCATCATCCCTTACAGCTTCTCCTACTCAGACTCCTTCTCCACCACTCCATCGTCAGCCATCGATAACGGAATGCATGTCCAGGAAACAACTCTACACGACAGCAATTTGCACCAGTTTAATTACCACCTGGCCAAGTTGCTAGCAGCGAAGTTGCTGCCGTACTAGTTAGTTGAGTCTGCTTCCTTTAAGGAGATAATGGAATGTGCTCAGCCTCGCTGGAAGATTCCTAGTCAGCATTATTTCTCCCTGCCCTGTATTCTCACGTGGTGGACAACATAGACCACTCTCTGTAATTCATGCCACGATGGACACCTGAAGCAGCTCTTAAAGGCAGGGACAATACGTGTCTTTCATGGCCCACTGGGTCAATGTTTTTTTCTGGCAGCGACAAGGCAGCACCCCAATGAGGCAAGGTCCTATTGATTGATTGTGTTGGCCTGGCTCACACATCAGGCACTTATCCGCCTCCTTCTCCATGAACACATTTTCATTTCCACTGGCTTGCACTATCCCCCCTTCTTATCACATGCATCAGGTTATGCGTTGCCATGCCTTCTTGGAACTGATTGGCCTGGGAGAGAGTAACCACACTAGCGAGCAGTTGCTCAAGTTCATCAAGTAGCAAACATCTTGCTGACTGTCACCTCTCCAACTCCAAATGGGCAAAGTGGTCAACGACAATGGGTGTAACATCATGGCTGCCCTGAACCTGGACAAAATAGCTCATGCTCCCTGCATGGTGTATGTCATCAACCTAGTGGTGAAGTGCTTTCTAAGTAAGTTTACTGGGGTGCGCAATTTGCTGGCAAAGTCCATGAAACTGTCCAAGCACTTTAGCCACTCTTACGTGGCGAGGAATGCTCTCCTGAACCTGCAACAACAGAATGGCCTGCCACTACAATGATTAATCCACAACATGCCAGCTTGATGGAATTTGACATTGCACATGCTCGAGCATCTGTACGTGCAGCGGAAAACCATGAATGACTATATCATGCACCAGGCAGCCTCAGTAGCAGGGACCATGTATTGCTTTAAGTTCAGGCAGTGGCAGCAAATCTGAGATGCCTGTCAGTTGCTTAAGCCCTTCGAAGAGGCCACAAAGTTTGTTAGCAGGGTCAACTACGGCATGAATTACGTCATCCCTCTCATATTTATTTTAGAACAGATGCTGACGCTTATGCAGCAGGGGACTATGGTGGAAGAAGAGCAGGTGATGCATATTTGTGTCCATCCTCTAGCTATTGGGGACACACAAAGGGAATCGGCAATGGAGGAGGAGGATGACAAAGATGAGCATGAGGAAAATGAGGATGAGGAGGAAGAGGACAATGATGAGAATAGCTCTGGTCAAGACATCCAATCATCTCAGTGAGGGGCAGAGCTGGCTTGTTTATGCTGTGACAGGCGTATCATTGACATCAAGCAGTCTGAAGATACTGGATAGCCATGCTTTTAGACCCTCGCTACCAAGGCGAAATGGGGGAATGTTGTGCTCCCCCTCCCACAGAGTCACTCACCTTCCACTGCCACGAGCAGCAGCAGCTATTTTAGTCTTCTAAACATGATGACGTTTTTCCACATGCCATGCCAGGTAGAGGCAAGTTAACAAGCTGACAGTTCCCATCCAACCCCCAGGTTCAGGCCTACCTAAACTATGGCTACTGCCACTATTGTGGCAGCATGCCACTACTGTATATCGGTACCGTACCCTTTCCACATCCACAATGCACTGCTGCTGCTCCCAATCAAAAGGGATAATTTTTTAGGCTCATTCACAATGAGACACTTTTTATTCTAGTGTTGGGCAAATCAAAGCACCCAAAGTGGAATTTAATCTGAAGTTTAAAAAAAATTCAATTTGCAACAAATCTGAATTTCCTCATGCTTCGTTGGTGGTAAAATAGTTTTTTTCCTTAAATGGCGGCTACACGTGTTTCACATTGATTCTCAAGTTTGGGTGATTAACCTGTCTTGTTCTACTGTTATTGGGGTGTATACCTTGTTTAATAGATAAAACATTCTATCACACCTTGATTCTCAAATTGGGGTGAATAACCTGTCTTGTTCTGTTATTGGGGTATCCATTTTGACATTGAATAACTTATTTTACATATGCAGATAGTGTTATTGCACAATATGTCCAAAAAGTTACCAGGGCCCTCCAAAGGAATGGGCAGTGGCAAAAATGTTGCTGGAGCCGGCACAAATAGCACCAGAAGGAGGGGTGGTAGCAGCCACCGCAGCATCAGGCTAGAGCTGCCACTGTCATTCAACGGTCGTGTTTTGACGACCAATCCCGCTGTTCTGGAATGGTTGACTCGGTTTTCAACATCATCTCAACTGACTTCAGACATATCAGCCAGGAGTCGGTGGGTTCCTCCAGCCAGGAACAAGCTTTGTACCCTCACCTGTCCTGAACCTGCCTCTTGCTCCTTCTGCCAGGCAAGTAATGTATGCCGCCGGCTCTGCTCAATTTTTCAGTGAGTACAAGCTTATTTAGGACAGTTAGCAGCTACAGGCTAGCCCAGATTTGAAGGCGTACAAGTAGTGATGAAGACAGTTTCGTTTAAGCAGGTGTAGCGAGCAGACAAGGACCAGGACATGAGATTGGTGAGGGTGACATAAGTAAAGAGCAGACAGTAGTGGGTGATAATGTAGCTGACTGCACGTGGTAGCCGGGTGAAGAGGTGCTTCATCATAATCATCATGGGCAGCACCATGGCTCAGTGGTTAGCACAGTTGCCTGGAAAGTACTGTGGTCCTGGATTTGAATCCAACCAAGGACAACATCTGCATGGAATTTGTATGTTCTTCCAGTGTTCTCCCTATTTATAAAAAGACATACAGTATATAATATATATTTTGTTGAAAAGGAAATAAACAAAATAACTCACTTGCGTGGTGGTTTAAAGTGTAATGGATATAAGGATTTTTATCCTTATAAAGGGTGTTGGCCTCCCCTCTTCTCATATTGCTGGATCTTTGCTTCAAAAGTTATATCTGTTTTTAATATTTTTAAAGTATATCTACCATATTTTACCAGAATTGCTGACATTGCATGGTGTGCAATGACAAAGCTATATATACGACTGTAGAAAACAAGAGAAAAGGAACCCATGGGTAGTTATTTTGTATGGAAACTTTCTTGCTAATAATGCAAATTATTTATTCCATCCTCAGTAGTTAGCCTATATACATTAAGGTTCTACAAAACCTAAGATGCACAGCCAAAATAATCTTCAGCTATAAAGGATGTAATTAATAAGATTTATTGCCCGGTACTACAAGTTTGTGGTAAAAATAATCTTGATCCTAAAAAGCTTCCCCTGAACACATTATGATCATCTAACCAATATGGTACTTCATGAATTAATAAGCTGAACACTTTACAGGAAAGATACAATATGTGTTATATATAGAAACTCTAAAATGATTGCTGTAAACTATGTTAATATAGCACTGATGAATGGAAGTGCATATAGAAAGCATTGCGAGCATAATTTATGGGAGCTGTGTTCAAGGGCAAAGACAAGGAAAGAGGACAGCAGCTACCCAAAACTAAAAAAGAAGCAATAGTAATGTAAACAAATCTAAATCTGAGTGCCAGAGAGAGGGGAAAAGAGGAGTTAGGCTACTTTCACACTGTGTGAGGCACTGACAGGCAGACAGAAGGATGGTATGTGTCTTCTAGAATGATGCAGGAAACCTATTAAGGAGATGCATATGGTTGTTTGCTGTGGTTCACCTAAGTTGTGCCACCAAGGTACCTGGCCTTGGTGGAGTGGAAGCCAGTAGCTAGAGTGTCCACAGTGCTGTTGCTAATCCGGGCCTGGCTTTTACTGGGAATAACCAAAGAGCTGGGTGGGTGCTTATTCCCCACGATTCACTTCAGGTTTTATACGTGGCTAATGTCCACAGTTGTGTTTAAACAGTCAGCAGTATGAAGCAGGGTGTGTATGCTACAGTGAGAGGCTACAGATCACAAAGTGGAGGGCACGTGTGGAGCAACACTGGTATGTGGACGGATCCAAAGGAGACCCAAAGGAGTTTGCATTACTTATTTCGGTTGTTATGGATGGACTACCTGACCTGGGTGCGATCCGGCTTGACTGAACTGTAAGTTGGATGGAACAATTAATAAACCGCATTGAAGTGACTGTTGTATCTCAGCCTTTCTTCAGCATTGGTCGTAAGAGCCCACATCGTTACAGTTGTCAATTCCGGCAATACCGCAACTAAATAGATCTGTTTTATTTTGCACATCAAGATGCATCCGTTCCGTTAGGATGCATTTGTGCGAAATCAGAACGGAAAAAAATTGTACCATCACAAAATACCTTGAAAGTCAATGGGTGACATATCTGTTTTTTTTAAGCTCCTAAAAAAACAGACAAGGAAAGTTACTTGGAAGTTCCTGGGCAAGTGTCACAGATCAGCAGCAGGATCCACATGAGGAATAGGTCCCAATTCCTTTCTTAAAGGGGTTATCCGAGACAAAAAAATGTCCCCCATATGCCCGAGCCCCTCACATTGAATATACTTACCTAGTTCCCTGCGTGGCCCCTCGGCTCTGCACTGCCGCTGCTGCTTCTCCCCGTGCACGGATGAAAACATCCGATGTCGGGGGGGGCAGCCAATGGCAGGTGCAGACGTGGACAAGCCACCGTAGCGTCACCTGCGATGCTAAGGAGGCTCATCCCCGTCCCCATCTACCATTGGCTGCCCACCCGACACCGGATGTTTTCAAGTATTGCACAATGCCTGACCCAAGTTTTGCACTGCACCATAGGAAGCGGAGCGAAACCCTGGTTGGGCGTGGTGTAATACTTTTGTGCACAAATCAAGACAACAATCTTGTGAGTGAACTGCTATGCTATGTCAACTTTCTTGTAATATTTAAGATCTTCAGTTGCCTGTGGGTTGAGAGATACTGAAGCAGTGTCTGTGGAGGGGAGAGACACAGGAAAATTGTGCTTCTGGAAATCAGCGTTTTAATTGTCCACTATGCAGTCTCGTGTCTGTTAAATTAGTGCAGATCCAAAATTATTTATAATTCCTAAAAAACGGATCTGTCACCATTGAATTACATTGTTTTTAGTGACAGATCCATTTTTTTCTGTTTTTATCACTGGACTCAAAACCGCAGCTTGCAGCAGTTTTGTGTCCGGTCCCAAGACAGAATGCTGACGGAATGGAAAACATCCTGATCAGATCTTTTTCGATTTAGAATGAATGACAAAAAAGTTTTGTTCCAGTATTGAAATGCTTTGCCAGATCTCAATACCAGAAAACAACAACGCAAGTGTGAAAGTAGCTTTAAGCTTGTATTGCACAAAGAGATGGGGTGGGTTCACATATGCATTGTATGTTCCATTATATCATTCTGTTATAACGTAATTCAAGGATGCAAAACGAAACCCTTTAGAGGCATTCTCTTTTGATCCGTACTAATAGAGTTCTATGGGCACATTATGTATGACTGAAAAAATAGTCCTGTTGACTTTGATACTTATATTCAGACTTATACTTTCTATTTAAATAGTTCTGCTGATAGAAATTTCACAATGAAACAACAGTGTATTGTAGCAGCATGGTTGAACTGCTCTCGATCCAACCTGTAGTCTGTGAATCAGTAGGTAGAGATGTCGCGAACATAACATTTTCCGCAAATGTTTGTGAAAGGGCGAACTGCCATAGACCTCAATAGGCAGGCAAATTTTAAAACCCACAGGGACTCTTTCTGGCCACAATAGTGATGGAAAAGTTGTTTCAAGGGGACTAACACCTGGACTGTGGCATGCCGGAGGGGGATCCATGGCAAAACTCCCATGGAAAATTAAGTAGTTCACGCAAAGTCGGGTTTGAATCCATAAAGAGCATAAATCGCCTAACATTCCTATATTGTTTGGAATAACGTGCTTTAACCACTTGAAGACCACAGGTTTTTACCCCCTAGTGACCAGGCCCTTTTTTACAAATCCGCACTACACTACTTTCACCGTTTATTGCTCCGTCATGCAACTTACCACCCAAATGAATTTTACCTCATTTTCTTCTCACTAATAGAGCTTTCATTTGGTGGTATTTCATTCTTGCTGACATTTTAACTTTTTTGACGAAATTTTAGCAAAAAACGTAATTTTTCGCTTTCTGTTGTAAAAATTTTCAAATAACACTACATTTAAATTTTTCTCAAAATTTATTGTTCTACATGTCTTTGATAAAAAAAATGCACTAAGTGTATATTTATTGGTTTGGGTAAAAGTTATAGCGTTTACAAACTATGGTGCAAAAAAGTAAGTTTCCGCACTTTGATTTTCTGAGCACCTGTCCTGTTTCCTGACGCACTACAATGCCCAGAAAGTAGAAACACCCCATAAATGACCCCATTTCGGAAAGTAGACACCCTAAGGTATTCGCTAAAGGGCATAGTGAGTTCATTGAATTTTTTATCACAAGTTAGCGGAAATAGAATTTTTTATTTTTTTTTCAAAAAAATTCATTTTCCGCTAAATTGTGTCAAAAAATAAAAACTTCCATGAACTCACTATGCCCCTTAGCGAATACCTTGGGTGTCTACTTTCTAAAATGAGGTCACTTGTGAGGTTTTTCCACTGCCCTGGCATTTGAGGGTCTCCGCAATCATTACCCGTATGGCCAGAATTAGGAGTTTCTGCTATTCTCCTTATATTGACCATACGGGTAATGAGATTTTTTTTTCCGTTCAGCCGCTGGGCTGAAAGAAAAAAATGAACGGCACAGATTTCTTCATTCACATTGATCAATGTGGAAGAAAAAATCTCTAAAAAATGTGCAAAAAAAAAAAAAAAAAGAGGGGAAAGCTGTAAAGCTGCGATCGCTAAGGGACCCTTAGGCCTCATTCACACGTCTGCAATTCTGTTCCGCAAAATTTTGCGGAACGGAATTGTAGATACATTCAATTCTATGGGGACAGACTTTGTCCCGCTGGGATCCGGAATTGCGGATTTGCCCTTCCGGATCCGCAAAAATCTAGAACATGTCCTATTCTTGTCCGCAATTACGGACAAGAAAAGGCATTTTCTATATAGTCCTGGCAATGTGCGGATCCGCAAAATGCGGAAAGCACATTGCCGGTGTTCGTATTTTGCGGATCCGCAGATCCATGGATCCGCAAAACACATACGGACGTCTGAATGAGGCTTACAGGGGGGTGATTAGTGACAGGGGGGGTAACAGGGGGTGATCAAGGGGGGTGACATGGGTGATCGGGGGGGTGACATGGGTGATCAGGGGTTAATCAGTGATGGGGGGGTGAGGGGTGTGTGTGTAGTGATTGGTGCACTTTACTTATGTTTTCCCTGGTGGTCCCAGACAAATGGACCACCAGAGGAGCAAACAGCAGGCATATCAGACGCTGTTTACAAAACAGCGTCTGATATGCGTTTTAAATGCGTTTTTATTCGCATCTACAGCCTGCCAGCGCATGATCAGCGCTGGCAGGCTGTAGTTTCCGTTGTCCCGAGTGCGATCACATGAACGCACATATAAAACACCAAGGGTCCCCGAAAGGTGACAGCAAGCCCCCTGGGACCCCTGCTGTGGTTGGTCTTCCACCTCCTCAAAGCCACCTTCATCCTTTGACTCCTCTTCTTCAGACTCCTCTCTCCTCCTCCTCCTCTCTCTGCGTTGCTGCAGGTCCAGCAACCGATGACGACAAGGCTGCTTCTGGTGGTGATGGTGACCACAACTCTTCCTCTTCATGCTTATCTACAAACTGATCCAGCACTCTTCGCAGGGCACGCTCCAGAAAAAATGCATATGGGATGAGGTCGATGATGTTGCCTTGGGTTTGACTGACCAGGTTTGTCACCTCCGCAAAAAGGACGCATGAGCCTACAGCCATTGTGCATGAGCGTTCAGTAACGCGGACAAAAAATACCCAGCTCCGCAGAGGCTGTCTTCTTTTTTTTAAATTAAAAAAATCTGTTCTTACCAGTTTAATCTCTGTTTTGTCCCCTATCAGGGGCCGGTGTATGGAATAGATTTTATGAATCGGGAGATAGAAAAAGATGATTGGTCGGTCCTCTTCCTTCCAATTTGGGGCACTTCGCGTGCGCCGTGCAATGTACTGTGACACCCTATATGAGTGGTGTGTTAAATAGTACTATTCTTATCAGTTTAATCCCTTTTACGTCCCTATCAGGGGACGTGTATCGAATAGATTTTAGACAACCGCAAAGAGTTGTCAAAGTTGACACACTCATGACATAAATTTTATTCTTCTATGTGTCAATCTTGGTGTAGTGATGACTGTGCTCGTGTGCAGGTTTGGGAGATTGCAGGCGATGGCGGTTTTTCAAAGCCTATGGTCGTGCTGAGGTAGTTCAGTGACAGTTAAGTGACCCAGAAAACAATGATTCTGCAGTGTGGGCCCATTGTTGGCCTAGTAGGCTTTAATGATCACCTTAGATGATCACAAAGAAAATTAATATTTTGTCTATTAAAAATTATCCAGCCGATCGCTTTTGGTCTGTTCACAATGAAGCAATGACCTTATCATCTGGGGTGTGCCAACATTGCCAACACACTCATAGAGGTGATCGCTTCATTGTGATACGCAAGCCCCTTAACCACAAGGTAACGATCACGAAGGGGAATTGACACATGTATGTTCCTTTTTTTTTTTTTTTTTTTTCAGCCACAGTGCAACACCAGAGGCCAGAAAAATTAGGCATGTACACATGCCTGAAAAATTAGGTATTGTTGCAGCCGCTGCTGTACTAGCGGCTGGAAAAATTGATGTTTTCCAGGCAGAAAGTGTACTAAAACATTGCGGCTTGAACCCTAGTTGGTGGCGGAGAAGTCACGCAAGTCAGGACACTGACAGGACACTTGAAGCGGGGCAGGCCAGAAGTTATATCACAAATTGGGATAGCTCAGGCCACAGGTCAAGCCTGCACACCCAGTAGTCAAGGGGTTCATCGCTCCTCAGAGTGTCAATATCTGCAGTTAAGGCGAGGTAGTCTGCTACCTGTCGGTCGAGTCGTTCTCTGAGGGTGGACCCCGAAGGGCTGTGGCGATGCGTAGGACTTAAAAAGCTCTGCATGTCCTTCATCAACAATTCCCGTTGTGCTGTGACATCACCCTTATACGCTGTGTAAAGCATACTTTTTAACTTGTTTTGGAACTGCTGCATCCATTCCGACTTCTGGTAATTTGTTAACATTTCAGCCACTTTCTGCTTATACCGGGGGTCTAGTAGCATGGCCACCCAGTACAGGTTGTTTTCCTTCTGCCTTTGTATACGAGGGTCCCTCAACAGGCATGACAGCATGAAAGACCCCATTTGCACAAGGTTGGATGCCGAGCTACTCATCTCCCATTCCTGGTCCTCACTGATCTCATTGAAGGTCTGTTCTTCCCCCCCCCCCAGCCACGTACAACACCACGGGTCCAATATAGGTGACAACAATGAGCACCGTGGGATGCCTGCTGTGGTTGGTCTTCCTCCTCTTCAAAGCCACATTCCTCTTCTGACTCCTCTTCCAGCGTTTCTGGTGGTGATGGTGACCACAACTCTACCTCTTCACACTCCTCTACGGCCTGATCCAGCACTCTTCGCAGGGCACGCTCCAGGAAGAAAACAAATGGGATGAGGTCGCTGATGGTGCCTTCGGTGCGACTGACTAGGTTTGTCACCTTATCAAAAGGACGCATGAGCCTACAGGCATTGCGCATGAGCGTCCAGTAATGTGGCAAAAAAAAAGCCAGCTCCGCAGAGGCTGTCCTAGCACCCCGGTCATACAAATACTCGTTGATGGCTTTTTCTTGTTGGAGCAGGCGGTCGAACATTAGGAGTAGAGATGAGCGAACATTTAAAAAAAGTCCGTTGTTCGGCGTTCGGGTGGTGGTAAGTCACGCATCCCGTTATGGATTCCACTATAGCGGCATATGGAATCCATAAGGGGAGGCTGCCACCTACCCGAACTGTTGCACAGCCGAAGGACCTGGGGTGACGTCACTGTCATGTGATCAGTGCAGGGGGCGTGGCTCAGCACGGGATTTTATTGCTGCAGTTAGCTGCATTCTGGGTGACTGGTGAAAACACCTGTGTCCTGACTCTGTGAGTCAGCCGTCAGCAATATTGGGCAAACTCCTAGTCCTCTATCATCTGACACAGAGGATCCACATCCTCTGGTCATAACAGGGGTGACTCTGTGACATTGGCTTCTTACGCTAAAACATTTCCTTGACAGACACCTGACTGTGGGCAAATGAGCAGGAACTCCTGAAGGTGAGATGCGGAGTGGCGGGTGGTTGAGAGGGGGCAAGGAGGACAGCAGTGGTTGAGGTAGCTGAAGATGCTGGAACAGGATGAGGATGGTCGCTTTGAGTTTGTGTGCTGCTTGTATTCATGTGTTGATTAGAGTTGAGCGAACACCTGGATGTTCGGGTTCGAGAAGTTCGGCCGAACTTCCCGAAAATGTTCGGGATCCGAACTCGACCCAAACCCCATTGAAGTCAATGGGGACCCGAACTTTTGGGCACTAAAAAGGCTGTAAAATAGCCCAGGAAAGGGCTAGAGGGCTGCAAAAGGCAGTAAAATGTAGGTAAATCCCCTGCAAACAAATGTGGATAGGCAAATGACTTAAAATAAATATTAACCAATATCAATTGGCAACTTGGAGGAGGAGGAGTTGGAATATGACGTTGGGGAGGCATCAGGTGGGAATGCTATGGCAGTTGAAGTTCTCATCACAGCCAAAAAGGATTTCATGTCTGCCTGCAGTGCCACAGGCCTCATTCACAGACTCAGGGCCATGGCACCCGCAAACAGGAGAGCGGTCCCGTAACAGCAACACAGAACTCAGGTCAACCTGCAATGGAACAGGCCATTATCATTTATGTAGGCACCTGACACCTAGACAGAGGAGAGGTCATTTGACAGTAAAAAGAGTTTAATGTCTCTCACCCAGACAGCAAGCAGTTAAACGAAATATAGGCCCCTGACACCCAGACAATGGGGCGGTCATTAGATAGTAAAATGTGTTAAATGTATTCCACCAAGACAGCAAGCAAGTACGTGAAAGTTAGGCCCCTGACACCTAGACAGAGGAGAGAGGTCCCAAAGCAGCAAAAGAGGCATCATGTCACCCACCAACGGAGAAGGCCACTTTTAGTTATTTAGGCCGCAGCACCCAGACAGAGGAGAGAGGTCCCAAAGCAGAGAATCAGGCTTCATGTCACCCAACAATGGAGAAGGCCACTTTCAGATATTTAGGCCCCTGGCACACAGACGGAGGAGAGGTTCATTTAACTTTGAGTTGCCCCGCAAAATAATGGTAAAATTAAAAAAGAGGATTCAATAAAGAAGTGCCCTGGAGAACAAGAATATATGGTTAAGGGGAGGTAGTTATACATGTCTATTCTGCACAAGGTATGGACAGGTCCTGTGGGATCCATGCCTGGTTTATTTTTATGAACGTCAGCTTGTCCACGTTGGCTGTGGACAGGTGACTGCGTTTGTCAGTAATGATGCCACCTGCCATGCTGAATACACATTCAGACAAAACGCCATCAGTCAGTACGTGGAGGGGTGTGCACACGTACTGTTCCACCATGTTAGTGAAATGCTGCCTCCTGCTAACACGTTCCGTATCAGGTGGGGGTGCAATTAGCTGTGGCGTGGTGGCAAAACTTTTCCACATCTCTGCCATGCTAATGCTGCCCTCAGAGAAGCTGGCCGTGACACAGCTGCTTTGGCGACCTCTCGCTCCTCCTTCGCCTTGGGCTTCCACTTGTTCCTCTGTGACATTTGGGAATGCTCTCAGTAGCGCGTCTACCAATGTGCGCTTGTACTCGAGCATCTTCCTATCACGCTCCAGTGCAAGAAGTAAGGTGGGCACATTGTATTTGTACTGGGGATCCAGCAGGGTGGCAAACCAGTAGTCCGCACACGGTAAAATGTGGGCAACACTGATGTCGTTGCGCAGGCACTGGAGCATGTAGTCGCTCATGTGTGCCAGGCTGCCCAGAGGTAAGGACAAGCTGTCCTCTGTGGGAGGTGTATCGTCATTGTCCTCCTTTTCCACTCAGCCACGCACTAGTGATGGGCCCGAGCTGCGTTGGGTGCCATCCCGCTGTTAACATGCTTTATCCTAATCCTCCTCCACCTCATCCTCCTGTAGTGGGCCCTGGCTGGCCACATTTGACATGTCGGGGTAGTTGTGAATGAACTTTTGCACCACCAAATTCAGCACATGCGCCAGGCAAGGGATGTGTGTCAAACAGGCTAGTCCCAGAGCTGCGACGAGATTATCACATTATCGTACACCACCAGGTCGGGCTTGAGGCCCACCAGCAGCAACCACTCATCGGTCTGTTGTTCAATACCCCGCCACAACTCCTGCGCGGTGTTGGGCCTGTCCCCCAAGCATACGAGTTTCAGAACGGCCTGCTGATGTTTACCCCGGGCTGTGCTGAAGTTGGTGGTGAAGGTGTGTGGCTGACTGGATGAGCAGTTGGAAGAAGAGTAGGAGGAAGCCGAGGAGGAGGAGGATGCTACAGGAGGCAAAGAATGATGCCCTGCGATCCTTGGCGGCGCAAGGACGAACGCCAAAGAACTCTCCACCTGGGGCCCAGCCACCACTACATTTACCCAGTGTGCAGTTAAGGAGATATAGCGTTCCTGGCCGTGCTTACTGGTCCACGTATCTGTGGTTAGGTGGAATTTGCCACAGATGGCGTTGTGCAGTGCACACTTGATTTTATCGGATACTTGGTTGTGCAGGGAAGGCACGGCTCTCTTGGAAAAGTAGTGGCAGCTGGGAACAACATACTGTGGGACAGCCATCGCCATCAGCTTTTTGAAGCTGTCTGTGTCCACCAGCCTGAATGACAGCATATCAAAAGTAGTGATGAGCGGCAGGGGCAATATTTGAATTTGCGATATTTCGCGAATATTTGGGCGAATATTCGCCATATATTCGAAAATTCGTAATCTCCAGACATTATTTTCTTGTTTGCAAAAGATACCTTTTAAATACCATCTTATGCAAATTTTTATGCTAAGTTATGCAAATGTTTATGCTAATTTATGCACATTTTTATGCGGATTTTCGCAAACAAGAAAATAATGACATTATTTTCTTGCTTGCGAAAATTTGCATATAAAAAATTAGCATAAAACGAATATTCGCAATTGCGAATATATTTTGCAATATTCTAAATATTCGCAAATTCTCGAAGTACTGATATTCGCGATTAAAATTCAAAATTCGAAAATTTGTGATCAACACTAATAAAAGGCCAGTTGGTTAGAAATGCTGGCATTCAGGCCCAGTGCTCAAGGGTGGGTAGGTGGGAATTTGCGCTTTCTTTCCAATGATTGTGAGACGGAGAACTGAACGCTGCCGTGTGACATGGTGGAGATGCTTGGTGACGGAGGTGGTGGTGTTGGTGGCACATCCTCTGTTTGGTGAGCGGCAGGTGCCAACATTCCTCCCGAGGCGGAGGAAGAGGCCGAGGCAGCAGCAGAAGAGGGAGCAAAGGGAGCCTGAGTGAGTTCCTTGTGTTCCTTTAAGGTGTTTACTCCACTGCAAATCATGCTTTGCATGTAGATGCTTGGTCATGCAGGTTGTGCTAAGGTTCAGAACGTTAATGCCTCGCTTCAGGCTCTGATGGCATAGCGTGCAAACCACTCGGGTCTTGTGGTCAGCACATTGTTTGAAGAAGTGCCATGCCAGAGGAACTCCTTGAAGCTGCTCGGTCCCTGGTAGCGGTGGCCAGTAGCAGGCGAACTCTCTTGGCAGCGGCTGTTCTGCTTTTGCCCCCTGCTCCCTCTTTTGCTACGCTGTTGGCTCGGTCTCACCACTGCCTCTTCCTCTGAACTATGAAAGTCAGTGGCAAGACCTTCATTCCATGTGGGGTCTAGGACCTCATCGTTCCCTGCATCGTCTTCCACAAAGTCTTCCTCCCTGACCTCCTGTTCGGTCTGCACACTGCAGAAAGACGCAGCAGTTGGCACCTGTGTTTGGTCATCATCAGAGACGTGCAGACTCCGATGAGGTGGTATTCCCATGTCCTCATCATCAGGACTAGGTGGATTTATTTTGGAAACCCTGCCAGCAGAGTCTTCAAACAGCATAAGAGACTGCTGCATAATTTGAGGCTCAGACTGTTTCACTGATATGCATGGGGGTGATGTGACAGACTGATGGGCTTGGTTTTCAGGCGCCACCTGTGTGCTTTCTGCAGAAGACTGGGTGGGAGATAATGTTGTGAACGTGCTGGATCCACTGTCGGCCACCCAAATGACTAGCGCCTGAGCTTGCTCAGGCCTTACCATCCTTAGAGCCGCATTGGGCCCCACCAAATATCTCTGTAAACTCTTGCAGGTACTGGAACCTGAGGTAGTTGGTTCACTAGGATGTGTGGCTGTGGCAGAACAGCCACGTCCTCTCCCAGCACCAGAGGGTCCACTAACAGCACCACGACCTTGTCCACTTTCCTTACTAGATGTTTTCCTCATTCTTACCGTTCACCACAATAAGAAAAAAATGATTTGGCCCAATGTATTGAATTCAAATTCGGGTCTTTTTTTTACAGGCACCTAACACTATCTGGCTATCTATTTATGTACTGTTTTTCACTAATCCAGGCACAACAGTAACCACATATTTCGGGAATATCAATTATAAGCCTAGTATATCGGCCCTGGATGAATGGTATCCTTTTACGAACAGATTTACACTTGGAGATGCACAGTAGCGTGTGAAAAAATATATAGGCTTATGCTTTCAGCACTTGTATTTTAACACTTTGTGTAATATACCCTTTAACGGAAAGAAATACACTTAGAGATGCAAAACAGTGTGTGCAAATGTAGAGGATTATGCTGTATTTTAACACTTACTGTAATATACCCTTTAACGGAAAAAAATACACTTGGAGATGCATGCTGAGTGTAATATACCCTTTTATGGACAGATTTACACTTGGCCTGCAATAGCTGGAACACCAGATCTTGAGTATTGCTATTTTGGCAATTGAATTTCACCCCAGAACAAAATATATCCTTTGACGGATACTATTAAACTACTTGTCCAGCCACAGCTAGAACACCAGATTTACGGTATTTCTATTTTTGCAACTGAATTTCACCTCAGAAAAAAATATATCCTTTGCCGGACACTATTAAACTTAGCCAGCCACTGCTGGGACACCAGATTTAGGGGATTGCTATTTTGGCAATAGAATTTCACCACAGAATAAAATCTATCCTTTTCCCGGACACTATTAAACTTGGCCAGCCACAGCTGAAACCACTGATTGATGGTATTGCTATTTTGGCAATTGAATTTCACGCCAGAACAAAATATATCCTTTGCCGGACAGTATTAAACTTAGCCAGCCACAGCTGGAACACCAGATTTAGGGGATTGCTATTTTGGCAATTGAATTTAACCCCTCAATAAAATATAGAAATTTCTATCCTGAGTTTCTAGGGGTGACAATAAGCACAGCCTATCCCTTGATGTAGAATATAGCAAAAAAAATAAAAAACTAGTATTGATGGATTGATGGATTTGGTACCAGCTTGTGCTGGTGCACCACAAGACACAAAATAGCCGCCAATGACCCAATAAAAAAGTGACAAAAAAACGCTCTGTGCAGCCTAAAAACCAGTGAGCAATTAGCTAGCAGAAGGTGAATGATTCACAGCTGTAGATCGATCACTTCATTAGGTGTTTTTGCTGAGTTTCCCTGCCTAATCTCGCCCTCACAGCTGCTGCATCCTATCTCTACACTAATCAGAGCAAAGTGACGTGCGGCGCTACGTGACTTCAGCTTAAATAGAGGCTGGGTCACATGCTGCACTTGGCCAATCACTGTCATGCCATTAGTAGGCATGGCTGTGATGGCTTCTTAGGGCAAGAAGTAAAACGCTAACTGATTGGCTGCTGTGCAGCCCTTCAGAGAGCGGAAAGAAGTAGCCGAACAACTAACCCAAACTTTTTTGAAAATGTCCGGGTCCGGGTCCCGATCGCCCCAAAATTCGCTACAAAGCCGAACTATACAGTTCGGGTTCGCTCAACTCTAATCAGCTATTAAAGTAAACCTTTAAACAGCATAATATTCTAATTTTGATGGGTAAGAGTCCATCTGGCAGCTGTTTTATGTCCTATTCATCCTAGTCAGAAGGTTCTGGCAATCCTTTTTAACCCCCATACAAATAGCATGACCACTCAGGTGAGTCAGTGGTATGTGGCAGCTAATTAATCACCTCTCATAGAAATGAAATGCCTATACTGCTGGATTGGTCAGGGAGGCAGCTTCCTACTGACAGCTATTTTATTGCCAGCTTAACAACTTTTCCTGCTGCTAATCTCCAACCTTTAAGACAACTTATACCATTAGCAATTTCTTCCTCAGCTTACTTGAACAGCCATGATTTTGAAAGTAATTGATCTGTGATAATGTCTGCAGACCCCCATACTTTGGTCGTACAGCAATTTTACATAGTTGCCAAAGGTTATGTAAAGCTATGATATCCTTATTCTGATGAAGAATGCATGATAAGGCACATGCATTAAGAACATCCTCTGGCAGTCTGTGCTCCTATATTGAAATCTACTCCAGCTTGCAGATCAACCTATACCACAACCTGCTACATTCCTTTTCCAGAAAATAGCAAGGGAGGCATGGAAACGCCACTTACGCCTAAATTGTGCCGCTCATATTCCTCAGACTCGTATTGCTAAGGAAGGTCCAAAAGAGTCAAAACGTTTTGAGTGACTCTGCCTAATATATATGATTGAAATATTCTGGAACATATTGAGGTGTTTTTGTTAATAATACCCTGTCATGGCTGGAGCCATTTTAAGTGCCCTGGCAGGCTCGGACTGGCCCACAGTGGAACAGGTGAAGCCCCTGATCAAGGTGGTCCCCTAGTCCCCCACCTTGCACAAATGGCACATAACAGGAGGGAATTACTGCACTACACAAAGATAAGTGGCTTACAGCACTTCAACCAGCCTATGTGCATAAAAAACCTGGGTGAATTACCATATCTTTTTCTCTGTGTCTTATGGGATGTACAGTCATGGCCAAAAGTTTTGAGAATTACATAAATATTGGAAATTGGAAAAGTTGCTGCTTAAGTTTTTATAATAGCAATTTGCATATACTCCAGAATGTTATGAAGAGTGATCAGATGAATTGCATAGTCCTTATTTGCCATGAAAATTAACTTAATCCCCCAAAAAACATTCCACTGCATTTCATTGCTGTCATTAAAGGACCTGTTGGGATCATTTCAGTAATCGTCTTGTTAACTCAGGTGAGAATGTTGACGAGCACAAGGCTGGAGATCATTATGTCAGGTTGATTGGGTTAAAATGGCAGACTTGACATGTTAAAAGGAGGGTGATGCTTGAAATCATTGTTCTTCCATTGTTAACCATGGTGACCAAAGAAATGCGTGCAGCCATCATTGCGTTGCATAAAAATGGCTTCACAGGCAAGGATATTGTGGCTACTAAGAGTGCACCTCAATCAACAATTTATAGGATCATCAAGAACTTCAAGGAAAGAGGTTCAATTCTTGTTAAGAAGGCTTCAGGGCGTCCAAAAAAGTCAAGCAAGCGCCAGGATCGTCTCCTAAAGAGGATTCAGCTGCTGGATCGGAGTGCCACCAGTGCAGACCTTGCTCAGGAATGGCAGCAGGCAGGTGTGAGCACATCTGCACGCGCAGCGAGGCGAAGACTTTTGGAAGATGGCCTGGTGTCAAGAAGGGCAGCAAAGAAGCAACTTCTCTCCAAAAAAAAAACCCACCAGGGACAGATTGATCTTCTGCAGAAAGTATGGTGAATGGACTGCTGAGGACTGGGGCAAAGTCATATTCTCCGATGAAGCCTCTTTCCAATTGTTTGGGGCATCTGGAAAAAGGCTTGTCCGGAGAAGAAAATGTGAACGCTACCATCAGTCCTGTGTCATGCCAACAGTAAAGCATCCTGAGACCATTCATGTGTGGGGTTGCTTCTCATCCAAGGGAGTGGGCTCACTCACAATTGTGCCCCAAAACACAGCCATGAATAAAGAATGGTACCAAAACACCTTCCAACAGCAACTTCTTCCAACAATCCAACAACAGTTTGGTGAAGAACAATGCATTTTCCAGCACGATGGAGCACCGTGCCATAAGGCAAAAGTGATAACTAAGTGGCTCGGGGACCAAAACGTTGACATTTTGGGTCCATGGCCTGGAAACTCCCCAGATCTTAATCCCATTGAGAACTTGTGGTCAATCCTCAAGTGGCGGGTGGACAAACAAAAACCCACTAATTCTGACAAACTCCAAGAAGTGATTATGAAAGAATGGGTTGCTATCAGTCAGGAATTGGCCCAGAAGTTGATTGAAAGCATGCCCAGTCGAATTGCAGAGGTCCTGAAAAAGAAGGGCCAACACTGCAAATACTGACTCTTTGCACAAATGTCATGTAATTGTCCATTAAAAACCTTTGGAAACGTATGACGTGTGTGCAATTATATTTCACTACATCACAGAAACAACTGAAACAAAGATCTTAAAGCAGTTTGGCAGCAAACTTTGTGAAAACTAATATTTGTGTAATTCTCAAAACTTTTGGCCACGACTGTATACTAATGAGTGCCTCCATTATGGAAGCGTTCATTAGTCCCAGAAGACTGGGATGTGGTGAAAGCTCTGTACTCACAGATTCCTGGTCCTCGGCTGTGCTGTGGCTGCGCAAAGCGTATGGGCCCTCTGTGACCTCATGCTGTGCAGGTTGGTTCACAGCACAACCGATGGCAGGAGAAGAGATGAAGGTGAGGAACGATGGCATCAAGAACAGGAGAGGTGTTTTTTATATTTTTTATTTTATGTGCTACATGGCATGGGGGCTGATGAGAGGCATATAATGGGCTGATGAGAGGCCTAAAGGAGGCTGATGAGAGGCCTATGGGGGGCTGGTGAGAGACCTAGGGGGCTGATCTGGGGGCTAATTAGAGGCATGGGTCTCTTATCTGAGGTCTAATTGGGGGTCATTCACATTGGGGTCTGAGCTGAGGTCTGATTGGGGTCTTATTAACATTGGGGGTCTGATTGAGGCTGTCAGCTGAGGTCTGATTAACATTGGTGGTCTGACCTGAGGTCTAATGAAAAATATTTTTTCCTGATTGTCCTCCTCTAAAACCTACGTGCATCTTATAGACCGGTGCGTCTTATAGGGCAAAAAATATGGTATTTAAACAACTACCAAAGTTTATTATAGATGTATTAGGTGGCTGACATGACTTCTAGGTAGAGAGGGACCTATCTTCTCAAAATCGCTTCAGGAACCCGTATAATCAATCATCTTGTAGCATCTTGCTGCTGGCTGTTGTTGTGTGAGCAGGTAATATTTGCATGTATCTGTATCATTGTCCCTCAGAAAGAATTGTCCTTGTGTGCCCTAAGCACCCCAGACTTACACTGAGCCGTGGAGTTTACTTTCTGTGAAATTTGGCTCTGACAGGAACCATATTTTACAAGGAGTACAAGTGAACACCTCAGTTAAGACATGCGGTATGTCTCTTTGCAGGATTGCATACAATTTAAAACAACCATTAGATAATTCACGAGGCACCCTTTTGCGTTCAAATCAGCCTAATTTTGTTACGGCTTGATGTTGCTCCATGGTGACATTATTGCATTATACAGTTCCTGTAGATCTGTTGGCCGCACATCCATATGGTAACTATACTGTTGCATCACATGCCAGACGTCCTCTAAATGACTGACTTCAGTTCATTGGAGTACACTGAGTTTACGGTCATGTTTGTGAAATAAGCTCAAGGTGATGTGTGATTGGCAGCATGGTGTGTTATCCTGGTAGAAGTCTCCATTAGGAGATGGGTAGACTATAGACAGATAGATGTGGTCAATATCAATAATTACAAATGTTAGTTGAAATGTTATGCCAGACTTTCATTAACAATAACCAGGGCACTCAAAATAATGTACATTTATTGTATGTTTATTTTATGTATTGATCCAGAATCTCAGTGTTTGGCCAATGTTTCAGTACCCCTGGCCCTTAATCACGGCCTTATAGATCAGACAGCTTTGTGTATGATATGACCCAGGAACTACTGGAGGACTGAAACGTTGGCCAATCACTGAGATGCCGGACAGATAAATAAAAGAAATATACATTAATTGCACCTTATTTTGAGTGTTGTGGTTATTGCTGCTGAAATAGTATAGTCTATCCTACACACAGCATCAATCTTGGAGAAGTCAGAGTGCCAACATTACAAGATTTTCATTAACAACACTCATTAAGCAGTGCTGGGGGAACAATGAGCTCTTAAAGGGGCATTCTGGTAGGTAAAAGTTATCTCCCATCCACAGGATAGGGGATAACTATCAAATCAGTGTGAGTCCAAACGCTGGAACCCCCACGATCATCAGAACGGGGCATTGTACTCTCTGCAGACTCCCTGCTGCTCCCCACTAATCTGATAGGGGGATTACTTTTACCTACCGAAATACTCCTTTAAGTGTTTTTATCTAAATCATTTGTGGCCCAAGATCACAAACTTCACCAGTGTGGACTCAGACTTTCCATACATCAAGGTCACTGTGCAATATTTTGTGCAGGTACAGAAATGGTGGTTTATTTAACTTCTTGTGGCACAGTTTACTGTAGATCTTCACAATCATTGAAAGATAGGGGAATTCTGAATGTGCCATACACTAAACAATATAATTTTTGAAATGTAATACAATATATCACGATATTCTACCAAAACTTTTGACAGGTTGCAATTCGCAACACAACCACTGGGTGTTTCCACATCGACACATTTAGCGTAGACATCTAGTGGCAGAATATTATGAAATCATGTTTTAAAAAGCTGGTCATCTCTCGTCAAACATATATGTTGAGCAAAGAAAAAAGGTGGGGAAGGACACGTCTAATATAAATGAAATGAAATGTTAATATGTCAGTGCAGCGGTGCTTAGAGACAGTATAGAGAAGATGCTTTTAGTATATGTTCATATGCAGTTTAGAAGCTTTGTGACTTTTGGGTTGCAAAGTTTATAATGAAAAGTTACCAAAATGAAACATGTTTTGAAAGCAAAACGTACTGAAACTAAATGAATAGATAACATGTAATGATTATCCATGATATGGAATGTAAATCAAATTCTACCAATTCAGAATTCATCCTGAATTTCCCCCCAAAATTTTATTCTAACGAACTCATATTTCTTGAGATTCATTTCATGCGAATCAGAGAGAGAGAGAGAGAGAGAAAAGAAAGAGAGACACCAACTCTTGTCCTTTTGGAAAAGAGAACTGGCTTGCACGTCTCATTAAAGAAGTCTACTACTGGGACATTCAAGACTCTTGTCCTTTTGGAAGGAGAACTGGCTTGCATGTCTCACTTAGATAAGTATTATGCGTGGGTCTCGCTCTCTCCTTCTCGTCTTTTAGAACTTATGCTTATTCTCTAATTCTAAGAAATATTATGAGTCTTAGGAGACCAGAAAATGTCATATACCAATTTTCAATGCGATTGGAGCATATTTGATTCAGGTAGAATTGATTCAGACCCAAATCACATTTTTTGAAAAAATTGCTGAACTATAAATCTATTTTTTTTCTCTAAAGGAAAATGCATACTTTTACTGACACCTTTTAAAAGTGAAAATGAAAATAAGAAGTCATCTTTGTAAATCTAATCTAACAAGATTTATGGTGTAGAAACTGAGAGTTTGACAAAGGTGACTATGTATTAAACACTGCATGAGAATAGAACCTACCAAGGGTGACTTATGAAGATTAATGTTTAAAGCGCCTTAATATCTTTTTATTTACTGAATTATATTTAATCTCTTATTTGTACATGTAACAGGAAAACATTTTATTTCCCACTAGGTGTAAACTATTTCCATATTGAATGCACATTAACTGATAAAACTATTAGTTGTAGATGTTATGTAAATATGTACTGCAGCCAGAAATGGGAAGGGAGCTTAAAGGGGTTATCTGAGTTAAATCAATATATGTTAGGGCAGCTTTATACATTATTTAAGATACATTTCTAATGTACTCTCATTATTTATTCTGCTGTGTTTTTTTACACGGAGGATGCGGGTTACGTGACCCCTGACTCCTTCACTCACCAGGCTCCGGTGGTGACATCTCAGGTACAGGCTTCTCCCTGCTTGAGGGAGTGGCCTGGCTCTGTACACAAGACGTCAGAGCCTTTTGTACCTGCCTCCTCTCTTCCTGTATCTGTCTGCCTCGGCTCCTGTGAGGGATCGTGCATGCGCGATCCTCACCAGCACCGGCCGCCATGCTGACAGATTGCACGACACAACAGTGTGCATGATACCTTTCTGGCTCCCTCCCTTTGATCCACCCAGTTTGCCCATTCCCCTCTGCATCTGGCGATCCTTTTCAGAGCCCTGGCCACCTCATCAAGTTACCACTGCACTCCACATCCGAACAAAGACCACCCCCAGGTAAAAAAAAAGTTAATCATTGTCCATTATATATATATATATATATATATAAAAATGGAAAAAAATGGCGGCACCGAGAGTCCAAAATATATGAAGTGGGTGCTAGGTCCAAGGGTGTGAGTCCTTACCCATAAATACAAAGAAGAAAAATGGACAGCACTCCAGACGAGGTTTCTTGAAAACGGATGTGATTTAATCACCCATGTGAGAAAAAGAGACAACGTTTCAGCTTTACAATCAAGCCTTTTTCAAGGACTTGAAAAAGGCTTGATTGTAAAGCTGAAACGTTGTCTCTTTTTCTCACATGGGTGATTAAATCACATCCGTTTTCAAGAAACCTCGTCTGGAGTGCTGTCCATTTTTCTTCTTTATATATATATATATATATATATCTGTATCTAATCTATATATGTATCTAAATTATATATATATATATATATATATATATATATACTAAGCTATATCTAATATAGATATAGCTTAGATACAGCTATAGATTAGATACAGCAATAGCTTAGATACAACTATAGCTTAGATACAGCTAAGATAGAGATATAGCTTAGATAGAGATTTAGCCATCATATAGCTTGGAGATATATATATCTTAGATACAAATAATAGTGATATAGCTTAGATGCATATAGCTGTCATTTAGCTGAAAAAACAAGGTGTTTATTTACCCATACGTGTACAACGACGTTTCGGTCGCAACTGGAAACTTTCTCAAGGTTCCAGTTGGGACCGAAACGTCGTTTGTACACCTTTGGGTAAATAAACACCTTGTTTTTTTCATTTTACTTCGGAGTGCTGCTCTATTTTTGACTGCATTATTGGAACTCGCTGTTCTGGTGAGCCCGCACCCACCTTATCTGCAAAGCCGGTGCTGTTACCTTTTTTCATTTTATATATATATATATATATATATATATATATATATATATACATACATACATAATATAACAAAATTAAGCAGGCAGCACTCCAGACTTGTGAAGACAATGTTGGATTTATTAACACCCAAACAACTGCAAAGTTTAGTGCTCAAGTGAACATTATATAGTGAAAGCTTATAGTTAATTACATAACAATCAATCAATAATTGAATTGGTAAAAGAGTACAAAAACAGTGTACATAATCAATTTTGACATGATCCTGTGATACATTGAATATAATACGTGATCGGTATAAATATCAAGTGTGAAAGATAGGCTTTCCAAAGCGAAAATTTAATAATACAATCAATTCAATCACGTGCAGATGAGTGACTGATTTAAATAAATAAGGACATACGCTAGTCACAGAAACTTCCATGGATCGCAGGCTTGCCATGGTACACAATGTGCCTGTGAACTGGTCAAACATCGCAAGAGTATGACGCTGCCCGCACACTAGCGCGCAGGATCCTATTCTCGCCCATCTCAAAGATGGAGTCACTTATCTCTATACCACACTGCGCATGGCCAAATCGGACCACAATGTAGCTAATAACATGATCACCATCACCAACATTGTATAACATTATCGTCTATGGACATATTACATTGTAAAGGAAAAACCATGAGTAATCCGGTTCTGATACACTAGGATGGGTGACAATCGCACATCATATTTATGACATATGTGTCCTCCCTAAAGGTAAGCAGGGATCAAATCAGCTCCAAGCCTATTAACCCCTACCTTAGGTAAATCGGTACCTGTCTCATGGATTCCTTGACATCATTCTATGTATACAATCATTGGGTTCAGTTTTGGTGCATGTTACACCATACACCTCATCCGAATCCATAGCAACGGATGAGGGGGTAGGTATCACCCGATCCACTCCTACCACGGACTGGTACAAAGAAGGATGACTCCCATATATACAAAGGTTACTTAGATTAAACTGGGGGGAATATTATTGCGGTCCATTTGGATCTCACAGTAGAAAAAAAAAATATTTGTACCACGGATCTAGTTATTATATCTAGTGTTGAGCGAACAGTTCGAGAATAGTTCGGGTTCGTACCGAATTTTGGGGTGTCCGGGATCCGGACCCGAACCCGGACATTTTCAAAAAAGTTCGGGTTCGGGTTCGGTGTTCGTCGATTACTTCCCGCTTTCTGAAGGGCTGCACAGCAGCCAATCAGCTAGCGTTTTACTTCTTGCCCTAAGAGCCCCTCACAGCCATGCCTACTAATGGCATGGCTGTGATTGGCCAAGTGCAGCATGTGACCCAGCCTCTATTTAAGCTGGAGTCACGTAGCGCCGCACGTCACACTGCTCTGATTAGTGTAGGGAGAGGACGCAGCTTCTGTCAGGGCGAGATTAGGCAGGTTAAAGTCAGCAACAGCACCTAATGAACGGATCAATTTACAGCTGAGAATCATTGAACTTCTGCTAGTTACTTGCTCGCTGGTTTTTAGGCTGCACAGAGCGTTTTCTGTCACTTATTTTCTGGGTTGATCGGCGGCCATTTTGTGACTTGTGGTGCGCCAGAAGCCCCAAGTCCATCAATCCATCAATACTATTTTTTTTTTTTTGCTATATCCTACATCAGGGGCTTGGCTGTGCTAATTGTCACCCCTAGAAACTCAGGAAAGAAATTTCTATATTTTATTAAGGGTTAAATACAATTGCCCAAATGCCAATCCCCTAAATCTGGTGTTCCAGCTTTGGTTAGACAAGTATAATACTGTCTGCTGTCTGGCAAAGGATAGATTATTTTCTGGGGTTAAATTCAATTGCCAAAATAGCAATACCATAAATCAGTGGTTTCAGCTGTGGCTGGCAAAATAGAATAGTGTCCAAGGTAACGCACCCACGTACAGACGCACGTACACGATTCTTGAATAGTTGTATTATCGCGATAATATAACAGTGTAAAGTTGACTGTATTGCTCTAAGTTATATTCGCGTACGAATGTAACTTCTATTACAGCACACCAATACTAAAACTGACTAAGAGACAGCTTTAAGTTCTATTCGAACGCGATTGCAACTTTGGAACTTAAAGTGGTGTACGATTTTAAAAGTTGAGTACTAAAAAGTTGGAATCGCAATGCGATTATTATATATCTGCTTAATCGCATTGCCGTTTCAACTTAGCATTGCTAAATAATTCCATCCATATTCGTTAACTCAGTAAGTTAACGATATGGATGGAATTATTTAGCAATGCTAAGTTGAAATCGCAATGCGATTAGGCAAATATATAAGAATCGCATTGCGATTTCAACTTAATTCTCATATCCGACAGTACATTCTACTGGAGGAGGCGTTCCCATGGTGATCGTTAGCTCAAAGTTGTAATCGCAATGCGTTTATTGCGGTATATTATCCCTCTGGGTGTCTTTTACAGCCTTTTTAGTGCCCAAAAGTTCGGGTCCCCATTGACTTCTATGGGGTTCGGGATGAAGTTCGGGTTGAGTTCGGATCACGAACCCGGACATTTTCCGGAAGTTCGGCCGAACCTCTCGAACCCGAACATCCAGGTGTTCGCTCATCTCTAATTATATCTATTCATATGGAAGTCTCATACTGCATCTTGTCATTAAAGTGGCTGTAGAAATCCATTTCAGATATGACACTATGGTCTTGGGGAGACATATATATGAGTATTACACTAACCGGTAATCCGGTTTCCTGGAAGTCTCCATGACAGCACAAACTGAGATTGCCTTCCTCTGATAGGACAGGAAAAAAAACACAGAGAGGTTAAAAACCCCACCCCCACCCCTCATCGCCAGTGTATTATAACAGGACTAGAACAAGGGGTAGAACATAACTAGTCAATCAAGTCTATTGACAAAGAAAACAAGGGCAGGACAAAGGTGTGCCGTCATGAAGACTTCCAAGAAACCAGATTACCGGTGAGTGTAATACTCATTTCCCCAGTCGTCTCCATGACAGCACAAACTGAGAACTAACAAAGTAAACTAGGGGGGGACAACAGCACCTAGGACCTTACGTCCAAAGGCCAAGTCCTCGCCAGCAAACACGTCCACCCTATAATGCTTGGTGAAGGTGTGGACCCTCTTCCAGGTGGCTGCCCTGCAGATCTGTTCTATCGAAGCAGAGGCTCTCTCAGCCCAGGAAGTGGAGACCGATCTAACCGAGTGGGCTCTAAGGGACGGAGGCGCCTCTCTACCAGAGGCTTTATAGGCCTCAGAGATGGCACATCTAATCCAGCGGGATATAGAACTCTTCGCCGCCTTTTTGCCCTTATTCGGGCCTGCAAACTGAAAAAATAAATTTTGGTCGATACGCCATTCCTCTGTGGCGTGTAGATAATGGAGAACTGAACGCCTAACGTCTAAATTGTGGAACTTAGAATCCTGCTCGTCTTTAGGGTTAGGAAAAAAAGATGGGATGACTATATCTTGTGACCTGTGGAAGGAGGAGACCACTTTGGGAAGAAAACAGGGGTCTAACTTAAAAACAAGCTTGTCCTCCTGCACCCTGAAGAAGGGCTCCTGAATGGACAGGTCCTGGAGCTCGCAAACCCTCCTTGGAGAGGATATGGCCACTAAAAAAATGGTTTTCAGTGTAAGCCACTTAATGGATAGGGAACGAAGCGGTTCGAATGGTGCATCCGACAGCCCTGACAGGACGGTGTTAAGGTTTCAGGGTGCAACCATATTCCTGACTCAAGGATTTAGTCGATCCGCCACCTTCAGAAATCTTGCTACCCAGGGGACCTCGTAAAGGCTGGTATTATAGAGGGCCCCCAAGGCAGACACTTGGACTCGCAGAGTGTTAGGGGCAAGGCCCAAATCCAAACCATCCTGGAGGAATTCTAGGATAAGAGGGATATTAGGGGTGGACTGGTTGAACCTCACTCCTCCCCAGGAGGCGAACTTCCTCCAGACCTTGAGATATGCCTTGGAGGTGTTGGACTTTCTACTGAGTAAGAGGGTCTTAACTACTCTTTCAGAGAGACCTAGCCCTAACAAGAGGGATTGCTCAGAATCCAGGCGGACAGCTTGAGGAGGTTGGTGTTGGTGTGCGGGATGGGACCCTGCGTCAAGAGGCCCTCTTCCGGCATGAATCGGCTGAGATACTGGAGGAGCCCGAACCAGCTCCGTCAGGGCCAGAATGGGACCACCAGTATCAGTCTGCATCTTTCGGACTGAAACTTTTGGAGCACTCTTGGGATCATTGGTATCGGGGGGGAATGCGTAGACTAGGCCCGACTTCCAGTTCTGCGTAAGAGCGTCTATCGCCACGCATGGGTCTCTTCTGTTGAGGGAGAAAAAGTCCTGAACCTTGTGGTTCTTCGCCGAGGCGAACAGATCTAGGATGGGACTCCCCCATCGATCCCGGATCTTATGAAAGGCAGTTTGGGACAAGGCCCATTCGCCTGGATCCAGACTCCGCCGACTGAGGTAATCTGCCTGGAGATTCAGGGACCCCTTTACATGAACAGCCGCAAGGGATTTTAGATTCCTCTCTGCCCATACGAAGATTTGGTCTGAGAGCCTCTGGAGGTGGCCGTGTCTTGTTCCTCCTTGGTGGTGGATAAACGCCACAGCTGTGGAGTTGTCCGAATGAACCAGGACGTGACGATTCTTGGCCTGAACCTCGATGGACTTGAGGCCTTCCCATACCGCCCGGAGTTCTCTGTAATTGGAGGACATCCTCCTCTGGTCTTCGGACCAGACCCCCTGAAAGGTTTCTAAGTCAGTGAGGGCTCCTCAGCCTCGGGAGCTGGCGTTCGTCGTGAGGGAAAACACAAACTCCTGCCTCCAAGAGACCCCCATCTCCAGGTTCTTGGTCTTGAGCCACCAGCCCAGTGAAGCCTTCACTTCCTGGGACACTGACAACCTTCGGTCCAGGGACAATTGAGACCTGTTCCATTGTCTGAGGATCAGTTTCTGTAAGGGTCTCATATGGAATTGCGCCTAGGCTACTGCAGGGATGCATGAGTTGTTGTGGGGTGAAATTCAATTGCCAAAATAGAAATACCCTGAATCTGGTGTCCCAGCTGTTGCAGGCCAAGTTTCATAGTGTCCTGCAAATTATATATATTGTTCTGGGGTTAAATTCAATTGCCAAAATAGCAATACCCTGAATCTGGTGTTCGAGCTGTTGCAGGCCAATTGTAAATCTGTCCATAAAAGGATACCTTTCATCCAGGGCCTAAATACTAGCCCTAAAAGAGATATTCCCCTAAATCAGTGGTTACTGTTGTGCCTGGATTAGTGTAATACGCTACATAAATAAATAGGCAGATAGTGGTAGGTGCCAGTAAAAAAAGGCCTGAATTTGAAATCAATACATTGGGCCAAATATTTTTTTTCTTATTGTGGTGCTTGGTGAACGGTAACAATGAGGAAAACATCTAGTAAGGGACGCGGACGCGGTCGTGGTGGTGTTAGTGTACCCTCTTGTGCTGGGAGAGGACGTGGCCATTCTGCCACAGCCACACGTCCTAGTGAACCAACTACCTCAGGTTCCAGTACCCGCCAGAATTTACAGCGATATTTGGTGGGGCCCAATGCCGTTCTAAGGATGGTAAGGCCTGAGCAGGTACAGGCACTAGTCAATTGGGTGGCCGACAGTGGATCCAGCATGTTCACAACATTATCTCCCAGTCTTCCTCTGAAAGCGCACAGGTGGCACCTGAAAACCAAGCCCATCAGTCTGTCACATCACCCCCATGCATATCAGGGAAACTGTCTGAGCCTCAAGTTATGCAGCAGTCTCTTATGCTGTTTGAAGACTCTGCTGGCAGGGTTTCCCAAGGGAATCAACCTAGCTCTTCCCCAGTGGTGGAAGACATAGAATGCACTGATGCACAACCACTGATGTTTCCTGATGATGAGGACATGGGAATACCACCTCATCGGAGTCCGCACGTCTCTGATGATGACGAAACACAGGTGCCAACTGCTGCGTCTTTCTGCAGTGTGCAGACCGAACAGGAGGTCAGGGAGGAAGACTGTGTGGAAGACGATGCAGGGGACGATGAGGTGGAATGAAGGTCGTGCCACTGACTTTCACAGTTCAGAGGAAGAGGCAGTGGTGAGACCGAGCCAACAGCGTAGCAAAAGAGAGAGCAGGAGGCAAAAGCAGAACAGCCGCCTCCAAGAGAGTTCGCCTGCTACTGGCCACCGCCACCAGGGACCGAGCACCCCAAAGGCAGCTTCAAGGAGTTCCCTGGCATGGCACTTCTTTAAACAATGTGCTGATGACAAGACCCGAGTGGTTTGCACGCTGTGCCATCAGAGCCTGAAGCGAGGCATTAACGTTCTGAACCTTAGCACAACCTGCATGACCAGGCATCTACATGCAAAGCATGAACTGCAGTGGAGTAAACACCTTAAAAGCAAGGAACTCACTCTGGCTCGCCCTGCTCCCTCTTCTGCTGCTGCCTCGGCCTCTTCCTTCGCCTCGGGAGGAATGTTGGCACCTGCCGCCCACCAAACAGAGGATGTGCCACCGACAACACCACCTGCGTCACCAAGCATCTCCACCATGTCACACGCGAGCGTTCAGCTCTCCATCTCACAAACCTTGGTGAGAAAGCGTAAATTCCCACCTAGCCAGCCTCGAGCCCTGGGCCTGAATGCCAGCATTTCTAAACTACTGGCCTTTGAAATGCTGTTATTCAGGCTGGTGGACACAGACAGCTTCAAACAGCTGATGTCCATGGCTGTCCCACAGTATGTTGTTCCCAGCCGCCACTACTTCTCCAAGACAGCCGTGCCTTCCCTGCACAACCAAGTATCCGATAAAATCAAGTGTGCACTGCGCAACGCCATCTGGGGCAAGGTCCACCTAACCACAGATACGTGGACCAGTAAGCACAGCCAGGGACGCTATATCTCCCTAACTGCACACTGGGTAAATGTAGTGGCGGCTGGGCCCCAGGCGGAGAGTTCCTTGGCGCACGTCCTTCCGCCGCCAAGGATCGCAGGGCATCATTCTTTGCCGCCTGTAGCCTCCTCCTCCTACTCGGCTTCCTCCTCCTCTGCTTCCACCAGCTCATCCAGTCAGCCACACACCTTCACCACAAACTTCAGCACAGCCCGGGGTAAAAGTCAGCAAGCCATTTTGAAACTCATATGTTTGGGGGACAGGCCCCACACTGCGCAGGAGTTGTGGTGGGGTATTGAACAACAGACCGACCAGTGGTTGCTGCCGGTGGGCTTCAAGCCCAGCCTGGTGGTGTGCGATAATGGGCGAAATCTCGTCGAAGCTCTGGGACTAGCCGGTTTGACGCACATCCCTTGCCTGGTGCATGTGCTGAATTTGGTGGTGCAGAAGTTCATTCACAACTACCCCGACATGTCAGAGCTGCTGCATAAAGTGAGGGCAGTCTGTGCGCGCTTCCGGCGTTCACATCCTGCCGCTGCTCGCCTGTCTGCGCTACAGCGGAACTTCAGCCTTCCTGCTCACCGCCTCATATGCGACGTGCCCACCAGGTGGAACTCCACCTTGCACATGCTGGAGAGACTGTGCGAGCAGCAGCAGGCCATAGTAGAGTTTCAGCTGCAGCACGCACGGGTCAGTCGCACTGCGGAGCAGCACCACTTCACCACCAATGATTGGGCCTCCATGCGAGACCTGTGCGCCCTGTTGCGCTGTTTCGAGTACTCCACCAACATGGCCAGTGGCGATGACACCGTTATCAGCGTTACAATACCACTTCTATGTCTCCTTGAGAAAACGCTTAGGGCGATGATGGAAGAGGAGGTGGCCCAGGAGGAGGAGGAGGAGGAGGATGAGGGGTCATTTTTAGCACTTTCAGGCCAGTCTGTTAGAAGTGGCTCAGAGGGAGGTTTTTTGCAACAGCAGAGGCCAGGTACAAATGTGGCCAGCCAGGACCCACTACTGGAGGACGAGGATGATGAGGAGGAGGTGGAGGAGGATGAGGATGAAGCAGGTTCACAGCGGGGTGGCACCCGACACAGCTCAGACCCATCACTGGTGCGTGGCTGGGGGGATACAGAGGATGATGACGATACGCCTCCCACAGAGGACAGCTTATCCTTACCTCTGGGGAGCCTGGCACACATGAGCGACTACATGCTGCAGTGCCTGCGCAACGACAGCAGAGTTGCCAACATTTTAACGTGTGCGGACTACTGGGTTGCCACCCTGCTGGATCCCCGGTACAAAGAAAATGTGCCCACCTTACTTCCTGCACTGGAGCGTCATAGTAAGATGAGCGAGTACAAGCGCACGCTGGTAGACGTGCTCCTGAGAGCATTCCCAAATGTCACAGGGGAACAGGTGGAAGCCCAAGGCGAAGGCAGAGGAGGAGCAAGAGGTCGCCAACGCAGCAGTGTCACGGCCAGCTCCTCTGAGGGCAGGGTTAGCATGGCAGAAATGTGGAAAAGTTTTGTCTCCACGCCACAGCTAACTGCACCGCCACCTGATACGGAACGTGTTAGAAGGAGGCAGCATTTCACTAACATGGTTGAACAGTACGTCTGCACACACCTCCACGTACTGACTGATGGTTCGGCCCCATTCAACTTCTGGGTTTCCAAATTGTCCACGTGGCCAGAGTTAGCATTTTATGCCTTGGATATGCTGGCCTGCCCGGCGGCCAGCATTTTTTCTGAACGTGTATTCAGCACGGCAGGGGGCTTCATTACTGACAAACGCAGCCGTCTGTCCACAGCCGATGTAGACAAGCTGACGTTCATAAAAATAAACCAGGCATGGATCCCTCCCTTGTGCAGAATAGACATTTATAACTGAATCCCCCTCAACCATATATTCTTGTACTCCGGGGCACTTCTTTATTGAATCCTCATTTTTTTAAAATTACCATGATCTTGCGGTGCAACCCAAAGTTGAATGAACCTCTCCTCTGTCTGGGTGGTGGGGCCGAAATAACTGAACGTGGCCTTCTCCGGTGGTGGGTGATATGACGCATGATTCCTTGCTGTGGGACCTCTCTCCTCTGTCTGGGAGCTGGGGCCGAAATAACTGAAAGTGGCCTTCTCCGGTGGTGGGTGATATGACGCACGATTCCTTGCTGTGGGACCTCTCTCCTCTGTCTGGGTGGTGGGGCATAAATAAGAAAGTGGCCTTCTCCGGTGGTGGGTGATATGACGCATGATTCCTTGCTGTGGGACCTCTCTCCTCTGTCTGGGTGGTGGGGCCGAAATAACTGAAAGTGGCCTTCTCCGGTGGTGGGTGATATGACGCATGATTCCTTGCTGTGGGACCTCTCTCCTCTGTCTGGGTGGTGGGGCATAAATAACTGAAAGTGGCCTTCTCCGGTGGTGTGTGATATGACGCATGATTCCTTGCTGTGGGACCTGTATCCTCTGTCTGGGTGGTGGGGCCGAAATAACTGAAAGTGGCCTTCTCCAGTGGTGGGTGAAATTACGCATGATTCCTTGCTGTGGGACCGCTCTCCTCTGTCTGGGTGCTGGGTCTGAAATAACTGAAAGTGGCCTTCTCCAGTGGTGGGTGATATGACACATGATTCCTTGCAGTGGGACCTCTCTTCAATTGATATTGGTTAAATTTTATTTATTTTATTTTATTTTAAATAATTTCCCTGTCCACATTTGTTTGCAGGGGATTTACCTACATTTTGCTGCCTTTGGCAGCCCTCTAGCCCGTTCCTGGACTATTTTACAGCCTTTTTAGTGCCTAAAAGTTCGGGTCCCCATTGACTTCAATGGGGTTCGGGTTCGGGATAAAGTTCGGATCGAGTTCGGATCCCGAACCCGGATATTTTCGTTAAGTTCGGCCGAACTTCCCTAACCCGAACTTCCAGGTGTTCGCTCATCTCTAGTAATAAGCTTCTTATGCCGTCGAACAAGGGAGATTCGAGGGCTATCGGGAGCTTGGTCAGGATGAACCTCTGCGGAGGAAGGGAATCCAGCTCTATAGTGTAGCTGTGTTCTTCAATGCCCAATATGTATGGATCCTTGATGGTTTCCTCCCAAACCCCTAGGGACGAGGTGAGCCTTCCTCCGACCGGGATGATTTCATTGTTTTGACGAAGAAGGAGAGGGATCTCGTAAAGCCGCGGCCCTCATGGCCCCTCCTATCGGATCTGGAATCCTGCTGGGGCCTCCGAAAAAACTGTCTCCTGGACTTAGATCTGTCCTCTGGGAACCCCTTTTTACGGTCCGTGGCGTTCGAGGATTTTGTCCAGGTCGGACCTGACCATGCTTTAAGCCACAGGACCCTTCTGGTAGTGTTGGAAAGGACCGCCATGCAGGCAGATAGTTTGACGGACTCTGCAGCTGCATCGGCAAGAAAGTAAGTGGCCTTTTTTAAAAGAGGAAGACTGTCCAGGATCTGCTCCCAAGGGGCCTTATTCGCTATATGGCGTTCTAGCTGTTCAAGCCACACAGCAAGAGTACGGGCAACACATTTTGCTGCGACCCCTGGTTTCAGGAGAGCCGCTGTAGCTTCCCATGTCTTTTTGAGGAGGCTCTCGGCTTTCCTATCTAGGGGGTCCTTGAGTTGCGCCGCATCCTCGAACGGGAGGACCGTACGCTTCGACACTTTGGCAACGGGGGCGTCAACCCTGGGAATGGTTTCCCAATCAGTACAGTCTGTTACGTCAAAGGGGTAACGCCTTTTAAGGCCTCGCGGGATAAAGGAACCCTTCTCCAGCTTCTCCCACTCGGCCTTTATCATCTTTTGGATGTTGTCCGGGACAGGGAACACCGACCTGTGCCTCTCCCCTAAACCTCCGAAAATCTCCTCCTGGACTGACCTGGACCCTTTAGAGATCTCCATCCTTATAGTGGCCCTGATGGTTTGGAATAATTCGTCTATATCTTCTGGGTTAAAGAGGAATTTCCTGTATTCATTATTTTCCTCTGATTCCAGGGACATAGCAGTAGTTTCCACATCTGATAGATCAGGGTCAGCCGAATCTAGGTCACTCCCCATGTAGCTAAAGCCTCTAGAGGAGGGTGGTCTGTGGGCGTGGCGAGGTTTGGGTCCAGGGGAAGCCGGGGGGTCCCTAGCAGCTAACGCTGACTGAACCTCCGTTCTGACCAATGTCTTAATTTCCTCCATAAGGCTGGAGGACTCCGCCTTCACCACGGTAGAGGTGCAGCGGTTTGGACCCTGTGGAAGGAAGGCGTTTTAAACAGACACCGCACTTCCTGGGTCTGGATTTTCCAGAGGAGGAAGACTCCTTTTCTCCCTGTAATGCACAAGGGAGGAAAGGGTCAACCACAGTAGGGCAAACAAACAAAAGCATAGGTGCCAGCAGGCTACTCACACCGCCCGGAGTGGTAGGGGGCTCAGGACCCGAGCCAGTGGTGGTAGGGGCGCTCATCTTCTCGGCTCCTGTCCACAAATCGTGCCGTAGTAAGCAGAGTGAAGCTGTAGGTCTCTGCAGCAGCAATTCTAACTTTGAATTTGGCGCCGGCCGCGGCCTCAGTGACGTCACGACGTTGGCTCCGCACCCCGACGTCAGACGCCATCACCCAGCAACTGGAGGGAAGCGCATCATAGCGTCGCTCCAGCCGCGCGTACCTCTCTGCTTCAAGCCCGCCTGGGCCGCTGCAGAGGGAACTTCACCGGGGGCACCATGTATCAGGGGGACCCGGGCCTAGACCGCACCTGGAGGAGGGAAGAGCCGGACGCCGGAACCGACCTCCGGTCTATCAAGCAAAGCCCTGCCTCAGCAGGGCGGCAAAAAGGTGGGAAAAACGAAAAGAAAAAAAGGAGTAAGGAACCCAGGAGAGCTCCCAGCACCTCTCTGGTATTCCTCCCTTGACAGGACAGGAAAAAACACTGGCGATGAGGGGTGGGGGTGGGGTTTTTAACCTCTCTGTGTTTTTTTTCCTGTCCTATCAGAGGAAGGCAATCTCAGTTTGTGCTGTCATGGAGACGACTGGGGAAATATATATATATATATATATATATCATCTATATATGCAAGTTGGAATTCATATACTGATCTATATCTCTATATATTTATTTCATCAATATATGTATAAAGAGATATAGCTTAGTGTCTGTGTGTATAAATATATATATATATACATATATATATATATATAATTACACACACACACACACACACACACACACACACACACAATCTATATACATTTGTAGTCATGGCTATGGCCAAGAGATTTCCGAAGAACCCTAGGGAGAGAAACAACGGGACCAACCTAACCCAGCTAGGCGTGTCTTAGCTAAGCTGACTAAATGGCTTGTTGTGTGCCCTAAGCCATGATCGTGGGTAAAAGTGGGCAAAAACCAAGCCAAGTAGGGTAGAAAAGGAATTCAAATGGCATCTGCAAACTAGTCCCCAAGCCAACTCCAAGGTGTCAGGGATCTTGAACGAAAATTCGGGGTGTATGAGTCGAAACCAAAAGGAGACCTACAACCCATCTTGTGGATGACAAGGTCGGAGACATGATGCTCAATATTGCGGATACTGCCCCAAAGCGGAATGGAGGATCGGGAATACGTTGTGAAATGCATCATGAAAAAACAACTGAACCTTGTAAAGTTTGGGTTCTAGTGCGAGTACTGGCAATGCCCTAGCCTCAGGAGATCGTGGAACCGAAACCTGACTGCCTAGACTATGCAGGAATGAGGGCCAAAAAGAACCATGTAGATAGGAAGAGAATCCTTGAATAGTTCCCCAGACAACAGCTATCTGCTAGCCGTGGTCCGCGCGTTGTTCTTCTGTGTACCCCTCAGAATTGCTTTAACGCTTAAGACGGGAAGACTGACCTACTATTTGAATCTTTTACCGTGAGGAAATGCTGGAACTTGTCCAAAACCCGATTTAACGTGTTTGTAGGGAGTCTGAGGTTAGTGCGGCAAGAAGCTACAAAGTCATGTGAATGCCCTTCCATGTGTGAGGGAATGCAATTGCAATGAAGCCACCGGTGAAAATGAATTCCTGGTTGTAGTAAAAAGGCAAAGACTTTGCACGGGGGCCTGGTTGATAAGATCTGATCGACTACGATCAGAGACTGAAATGCTAGAGGGAACAGTTTGTTCCTCCTCTGGCAGGACCTGAACGAAAGCATAAACAATTAAAGCAAGGCGAAATATCTGCGTAAGACATGACAATGATGCTGTAGGGTGAACCGGACCAGTTTGCAGACAAAAACATAAAGTGAGCGCTCAACATGGATTATTAGGAGGTTAGGGAAGCAGGTATGTATGTGATACATACGGGCCAAATCAGCCTAGATGCACAGATGGACAATCAACCGGGCAATCAGCCCATCAGGACTGAAAACAGTCATTGGGCCCCCGAAGCCATGGGGCCAAAGCTGTCATCGGGCCCCCAAAGCCATGGGGCCGAAGCTGTCATCGGGCCCCCGAAGCCATGGGGCCGAAGCTGTCATCGGGCCCCCGAAGCCATGGGGCCGAAGCTGTCATCGAGTCCCCGAAGCCATGGGGCCGAGTTTTTTTTTTTAAACAAGGAATTATAACTATAATAAGTGACCTGAATAAGGTGCAGGTGAAGTTAAACCATGAGCCTGACCGATGTGGCAGGCGATACCTAAGATAAACTACGTGGCCTGAATAACATGCCAGGTGAAATATTGTTAGGAACGAGACCTGACTGACGTGAAAGGTGAACCCCAATATGAGTTCAACTGCGTGACCTGAAAAGACACAGGAAACGTGACAGAAAATCGAGATAATAACGGACATTAACTAAAATAAACCTAAATAACATAAGCTGGCAAGCAGGTAAAGATGTCAGTCATTCAAAAGCATAGCTGCACAGGTAGACAGACAACCATTGGTCGGACCCCTGAAACCATGAAGCCGAGGCGACCTCCAGGGGCCCATGGGGCCGAGCAGCCGCCAGGATGCGAACCTTAAGAATTAAAGACGGCTGGGGAAAATATTGGGGCTTAACCCGATGGGTTTAGTAATCTATCGGGACTCGATAACCTAAAAATACAAAGATATGGGGTAAAGCTTCTTAATGAAATGAGGCTGAAATGAACCGCAAATACTAATCTGTAAAATATAAATGTACTAAAGAAAACTTCTAAAAGGTGTGCCATGGAAAATAGTATCAGATGGCTGTATGAACTACCAATGTCGATGTCAATTGTGAAATCCTCTAAGCCAAGAGCCACTCCAGCGAGCCTCTTATGGCAGGCGCCATGCGTGCGAGTCCCTTATGGCAGGAGCCATGCGTGCGAGTCCCTTATGGCAGGAGCCATGCGTGCGAGTCCCTTATGGCAGGAGCCATGCCTGCGAGCCTCTTATGGCGGAACAAGTGTCAGATAGCCGTGCGAACTTCAAGTGTTGGTGCCAATCGAGAGGTCCTGTATGCGAAGAGCCACTTGTGCGAGCCTCTTATGACTTTTTTTTTTTTTTTTTATAAATAAACCACTTATGCAGCACCAGAATGCCTTCGGGACTCACATAACCATGACCCCCTCCAACAGCAAACCTAGGACACTAACCAGCCTACAACCATGTCGTACCCCTAACAAACAAAACATGAAAAACGGTCATGGGGCCCCTGGAGCCATAAGGCAAGATCAGTCATAGGGCCCCCGAAGCCAGAGGCCGAAACAGTCATATGGCCCCTGAAGCCTAGAGACTGATCTGGATGACGTTGCCGTGACGATAAGTAATTAAAATGTAAGCCGGACCTGATGGGATATGCAGCGACTTGAATGATTGAATTGGCTAGAAGGTGGCCTAAGATACATAACTGCCAACAGGCGTTGAAATATAGACATTAGTAATCTGAAGCACGTGCATACATAAAACACTAACCACCGCGAACCATAAAAACGTAAACATGAAATTGAAACAGACATGGGAGAAAAACAAGAGCCTGAGGCATTGCAAGTTCGCTAAGAGAAGTCTTTTATCTTGACAAACAAAATTAACAGCTTGTGAAAACATAGCAGGAAACGTACTCCTTTTGGCCCACTGACCTCCGCTGAGGAGCTGTTTGGTGAACTGGGGCAGGAGACCAATTTGAGTGAATATGAACCAGAAGTAAAAGGAGACCAGTCTGAGTGAATACGAACCAGGATTAAAGAAGACCAAAATAAATATATGTTTTTTTACTGAAGTGAACAGAAAAGTAGGCCTATGGAATGTAACAAACCACCGAGGAAAGGAACGTAAGCCTGAAAAAAATGCAGTTATGTTTGTCGCGAGAGAGGTACCAGAGCGGTGGGTGCAGACTGTCCCGGGGAGATTGAGTAAGACCATGACGTAGCAATGAACAGTAGAATGCAGCTTTGAGTGGGAGCAGAGTACAATACATGATGTAACAACAAATGGGTGAATGCAGCTTTGGGTGTGAGTGGTACCTAAAAACATGGTATGGGCACAGCTCTGAGTATGGGTAGAGCATGAAAAGCATGGTATAAAGCAGATGTATGAATGCAATCTGAAAGTGAGCAAATATTGATGTAATGCAAAAGCAGACACATGAACGCAGCTCTAGTAGCGAATGGAGTATAGGACAAGATGTAAAAACAGACATGCGGATGCAGCTTTGGATGTGAACGGAATGTTAACTTGATGTGAGAGCAGACATGGAAACGGCTTTGGTGAGTGGGGTATACAACCTGGTGTAGCAGTAGAAGTGTGAACACAACTCTGGGTATAAGCAGAGCAGGAAATTTTGTATAACAGCAGCTCTGGTTGTGAACGGAGCATAACATAGATGTAACAGCGACGTGAATGCAGTTCTTGAAATGGGCGTGGAAAGAACCTGTAGTAGCATAGGACGTGTGATTGCAGCTCTGGGTGCGAGTAGAGCAAACATGATATACCGATAGAGATGTACCGAACTATTCGCCGACAAAAGTTTCCCGGCGAACATAGCTTGTTCGCGTACGCCGCGGGGGCCGAACATATGCGATGTGCGCGTTCGCCCCTATATTTTATCATTGAGCAAATTTTGACCCTGTACCTCACAGTCAGCAGACACATTCCAGCCAAACAGCATACCCTCCCTCCCAGACCCTCCCACTTCCTATCAAAAAGCAAGGATGGCATCCATCTTAGATTCATTCTGAAGCTGCAGTATTAGTAGTTGTAATCGCAATGCGATTTATATAACCTGTATTAATCGCATTGTGAATTTAACTTAGAGCTGGGTTCCTAATGGTTGTATTGCTAGAATATAACGAAGATTGAGAATATAGCGCTATATTCGTTATAGTCGTCAATTCTAGCAATACAACCATTATGAACTCAGATCTAAGTTGTAATCGCAATGCGATTAATATAACCTGTATTAATCGCTTTGCGAAATCAACTTAGATCTGAGTTCCTAATGGTTGTATTGCTAGAATTGACGAATATAACGAATATATCGCTATATTCTCAATCTTCGTTATATTCTAGCAATGCAACCATTAGGAACCCAGCTCTAAGTTAAATTCGCAATGCGATTAATGCAGGTTATATTAATGGCATTGCGATTACAACTTAGATGTCAGTTCCTAATGGTTGTATTGCTAGAATAGAACGAAGATTTAGAATATAGAGCTATATTCTCAATCTTAATTATATTCTATCAATACAACCATTTGGAACCCAGCTATAAGTTGAATTCGCAATGCGATTAATGCAGGTTATATTAATCACATTGCAAATTCAACTTACCACACTCTGCGTTAACTACGTAATTTTCCATGGGAGTTTTGCAATAGATCCCCCTCCGGCATGCCACAGTCCAGGTGTTAGTCACCTTGAAACAACTTTTCCATCACTATTGTGGCCAGAAAGAGTCCCTGTCGGTTTTAAAATCTGCCTGTCTATTGAAGTCTATGGCGGTTCGCCCGTTTGCGAACATTTGCATAAATTTGTGTTTGCCGGGCGCGAACAGAAAATTTTATGTTCGCAACACCTCTATAAACCGATAGACGTATGAATGCAACTCTGGTCGTGGGTGGAGTGCAAAAAATGATTTGACAGCTTAAGTGTGAATGCACCTCTGGGTGTGGCCGAGAATGAAATTGGTAGAATAGCAGCTCTAAATGTGAGTGGAGCATAAACATGATGTAACAGTGAACGTGAATACAGCTCTGAAACAAGCCTAGTATGAACATGTTGTGACAGCGGATGTGTAAACACAGCTCTCACTGTGAGCAGAGCAAATATGGTATACCAGTCGACGCATGAACGCAGCTCTGGTTGTGAGTGGAGCAAAGTGTGAACACCAGTGTGGTGCGTCCAGAGAATAAAAATGGAGTAACAGTAGCAGCTATGGCTGTAAGCCGAGTATACAACATGTAGTAACAGGCGTGTAATACGGATGCAGCTTGAATGTGATTAACCGGTAAAGAATGATGAAAATAGCAGACATGTGGACACAGCTCAGGTGAGCAGGGAGTAAAGCATAGCGTAACAGCCAAATGTAAAGGTTGGTCTGGGAATGAACAGAGTAGGAAAGGGCTGTGACAGTAAAAGACGTGCGGATGCATCTGAGGGTGTGAGGCGTATGAAGCGTGGTGCAAGAGTAGGCATGAGAAGCATAAGACATGAAATAAAATCCGAAAGTGTAAATACCGATCAGGATAATAGCAGAGCATAAAAGTGCGGCAGGGTTTTTAAGTAAATGGAGCAGTGAAATACGTGAAGTCTAAAGATGGTGGTAGCGGGGGGAGACACATGGCAAGGAACAGCTACAGCAAGAGGCCTAAACAATAACAGCTGCGTCCGATCTCCACACATTATGTCACGTGCAGCCCAGGTAACTCTGCTTTACAGTAAACCAGCTAAAGTAACTTTTCATACGAGACGAACAAAGCGAAGTAAAACTTGTAAGATTTATAAGAACTAACTCCTATTACCAAGCAAACAAAGTTGAAAAGAAATAGAAATATTTAGCCCCAGCGAACAAACCTGAGGTAGCAGATTCTGTGGTGAAGCCTCCCGTTCTCTAGCAAAGTCGGTTCTGCCCGACCAGGAGAGACGGCCCCGGCCCAACTTACTTACGTATTATGGCGTGTGCATGCTAGGGTAGCAGAGAGCAAAATAACAAGCTCCATTCTGCAAAGAAAGAATCCTACCACCAGAGAAGCTAGTTTGCTAATGATACTGAGCGGCAGCTATGCACCTGAGATCACACGCCCGTGAGTGAGGCTGTGTCTGGTATATGAAAAGCCTCCGCCCCTCCCACAAATGCAGGCTGACTAATTAGCCTTACCAACGTATATGGAGATATACAAAGTAAGGATGTGCAGAGTAGGGTGAGGGGAAGTTCAGATTGTTCACACCCACAAATATTCATAAGGGAGAGCTGAGTCATTGTTGTTACACACACCCCAGCAGCATGTAAACACAACAATAACAGACCCATGAAAAGCTGGAAGTATGGGTTTTTCCATTAAGAAATCAAGCTTAACTAATGTATATGTATCTCCTGATGAGTTTTATAAGTTTTTATTTTTTATTTTTACATAACTTGGATAACCCCTTTAAACATAGAGCCACAACTATATGTGCCCTATAGTAAATGGAATAAGATTGTGGCAGAGCCTGTAGTGGCAGTTATATTGGATACTACAATAAATTTAATATGAGGGAAAGATTATTTTGGACAAAACTATACGGTTCTTATGCTTACTTATCAACTAAATACATACAGTACTTACCAATATTTGGTTAGTTGGTAAACTAGAGACATGCAAGCCCCAAAACTAGCAGGAAATCAGAAAGCGAATGACACAGAAGTCAGATGCTGTAAAAGAGGACCTTGAGATCCAGCAGAGGATCTCAAAACCAGACCAAAACAGTTCAGTTTGATTGAACACATCAGGATGCATCCGTTTCGTTAGAATGCGGTTGTGTTAAATCGAAATGGAACAAACCTGATTCGTCACTAAAAATAATGTAAGTTAAAGGATGACAGTCAATGGATCCTTTTTTTTAATTTTTTTTTAAGATCCTAAAAAAACGAATCCGGCACCATTGACTTACATTGTTTTTAGTGACAGATCCGGGTTGTTCCATTTCGATGACTGGACACAAAACCGCAGCTTGCAGCAGTTTTATGTCTGCTCACAAAATGGAATGCTACTGGAACAGAGCACATACCCCATTCACAATACATTGACCCTAAATTGAACCATTTTGGCCCGGTTTTGAGATCCTTTGCTGGATCTCAAAAAACGAAATGACAAAACGCTGAAGTGAAAGTAACTTTAGACAGTATGGATCTCTATTTTTTATTCTATTTCTTTGACAACCTATATAGAGAATAATATGCTCAAATAATATTACAGTATATAGTTAGGGTTATACGAAATATACAATTGCTAAATCAATGGGAGCAAGATGGTAACAGAAACACAATTATACAATGGAAGTCTCTATTTCTCTCCTGTTCTCATGAATAAATGTCAAACAACCATGTAGGCAAGATAGCTCCAGTAAAAATATATCTTCTTCACATGTCTAGTTTTTAACAAGATAAGAGCAAAGACATAGTGTAATACCGACTCAAGTCACACAAAGTTTTTTATTTATACTCACAAATGATCCATATAAGACCTCATGCACACGACCGTTGTGTGTTTTGCGGTCCACAAACCGCGGATCCATAAAACACGGAAGCCGCTCCGTGTGCCTTCCGCAATTTGCGAAACGGGCAGCCCATTATAGAGATGCCTATTCTTGTCTACAAAACGGACAAGAATAGAACATGCGGGGCTACGGAACGGAGCAACGGATGTGGACAGCACACGGAGTGCTGTCCGCATCTTTTGCGGCCCCATTGAAGTGAATGGGTCCGCGCCCGAGCCGCAAAATATGTGGCTCGGACGCAGACCAAACATACGGTCGTGTGCATGAGGCCTAAATGTGCAGAAACTCATGTGTTAAATTTTGATAAAGCTTCACCTAACTCAAGCTTTGACAATTGTTCATCCAGGGAAGAATGCTATACAGCATCCAAAAACTACTGTAAGAATTTTCAGAGTATACTCTTTGCATTCAATAAAAATGATTGAACCATAATCTTAGTGAAGGGGAATGAGGGATTACTAAATCGAAGGTCAACTTTACATGAGCGTAACATGGGCAGATTTTGGCACTTCTGGCCTTAAATCCAGGCCTGACTGTTGGTGTAATTATTACTCTAAGCCCTTATGCACACAAACGTATTTTCTTTTCGTGTCTGATCCGTTTTTCTTTTTTTGCAGACCATATGCAGAACCATCCATTTCAATGGGTCCGCAAAAAAATAAAAGGAAGGTACTCCGTGTGCATTAGGTTTCCGTATGTCCATTTTTCCGTTCTGCAAAAAAATAGAGCATGTCCTATTTATTCTAGTTTGCGGACAAGGATAGACATTATTACAATGGATCCGCAAAAATAACGGATCGGCAAAAAAAACGGATGCCATAGGGAACGTCATCCTTTTTTTTTTGCAGATCCGCAATTTGTGGACCGCAAAACACATACGGTCGTGTGCATGAGGCCTATCTCACAGCTTTGTATAATGCTACTAACTGGGTCATTAGCCTCCCATTTGGACAAGGATTTGTGACAGTAATTCAATAGGGGTAGGGGCAGTGACAGCACCGCAGCAGGCAAAGTTTATAATTATTCTTTTTTCCACAGTATTTTGAGGAATTTTATTATTATTTATTAATTATTTTTTTTTTACTGGAAATCCCTTTAACCCATAGAGGACTCGCGCTGTAAATGTATGGGCTGGTGGACGTGACTTAAGGATCAGCACCGTACATGTACTGCAGGCTAATAGGGCGGGTGAAGCTGTGCCTGCATGATCAGAGGCATGGACCCGGCAGTCACTGACAGCCGGGCCCCTGCTGCATATGCCGGTGTATTAACCCTTTTATGCCACGGTCAAAGCTGACTGCAGCATGTGAAGGGTACGGGTTCCCTCCGCTTCCCCATCACTTCAGCGCATCGGGCATCGTGGCTTGCCCTCTACGGAAGCCTGTGAGATCCAGCCCATTAGGCAGGCTGTCAGTGTAAAAGCTCATATGCAATGTATTACAATAAGGAATGTATTGCAATGCATTGCAGAGGGGATCAGACCCCCACAAGTTGAAGTCCCAGAGTGGGACAAAAATAAAAAGTAAAAAAAAGTTAGTGTTTTTCATAATAAAAAAGTTTCAAGTTAAAAAAAGCCTCATTCCCATAATAACACATAAAATTGTAAAAAAAAAAAAAAAAAGAACTACATAAGACAATCAGCCCGAAAAAAACAAAAATAACTATGGCTCTCAGACTATGGAGACACTAAAAGACGATTTTTTTTTTGTTTCAAAAATGCTTTTATTGTTTTAAACTGAAAAAAAAGGCGACATATTAGGTATCCCCGCTTCCATAACAAACGGCTCTATTAAAATATCATATGACCTAACCCCTCAGGTTAACACCATAAGGCTACTTTCACACTAGCGGCAGGACAGATCTGACAGCCTGTTCACCCGAAGGAACATGTGCCCCCTGACTACCGCACAGGCCCCATTGACTATAATGGGGGCCAGGCGAAGTTCCAGTGGAGGCACGGCAGCGCACGGCGAGAGACTGCCGGAATAAAACTACTACATGTCTGAAATTTATTCCGGCAGTCTCTCGCTGCGCGCTGTTGTGCCTCCGCTGGAATTACACCCCTCCCCCATTATAGTAAATTGGGCCGGTGCGGTAGTCTGGAGGCACACGTTCACTAGCGACAGGACGGATCTGACCACACCACGGAGCGGTAGTGAATGATCCGAGTCCCAGCAGTGTAATGCTGGGGCTCCGATCGGTTACCATGGCAGCCAGGACGCTACTGAAGTTCTGGCTGCCATGGTATGTCAGTGAGCAGCATTATACTCACGAGCGCAGAGGCCGCCGGGCGCTACTTCTTCTTATAGGTCTGTGCCGCAATACAGGGCAATCAAAAATCATATGTGCCCCAAAATAGCAGCAATAAAACTGCCACCTTATCCCCTAGATTAGGGGTGCATCAGGGGGTATTTAAATGTAACATGGCAACTTAAAATTATACCAGTAAAATCTGCCCTCCAAAAACCATATAGTGCTTCTTCTGCGCCCTTCCGTGTGCCCATATAGCAGTTTACGATAACAATGGGGTGTTTCTGTAAACTGTAGAATAAGGGTAATACATATTGAGTTTTGTTTGGCTGTTAACCCCTGCTTTGTTACAGGAAAAAATGGATTAAAATGGAAAAGCTGCCCAAAAAGTGAAATTCTAAAATTTCATCTGCATTTCCCTTTAATTCTTGTGGAACACCTAAAGGGTTAACAACGTTTATAAAATCAGTTTTGAATACATTGAGGGTTGTACTTTCTAAAATGGGGTCATTTATGGGTGGTTTCTATCATGTAAGCCCAGCAGTGACTTCATAACTGAACTGGTCCATAAAAAAGTGGCTTTTGGAAATTGTCTTAAAAATGTTAATATCTGATTCTAAAATGCTATGCTTTCTAACGTCCCAAAAAAATAAAATTTCATTTACAAAATGATCCAAACATAAAGTAGACAAATGGGAAATGTAAAGTAATAACTATTTTATGAGGTATCACTATCTGTTTTAAAAGTACAGAAATTGCAATTTGGAAAGTTGCAAATATTTTCAATTTTTTGGGGGTAAATTTGAGATTTTTCTATAAATAAAAATGAAATATTTTGACAGAAATTTTCCACGATCACGAAGTGCAATGTGTCAGGAGAAAAAGATCTCAGAATGGCTTGGATAAGTAAAAGCATTCCAAGGATATTAACAAAGTGACACATGTCAAATAAAAAAAAAAAAAAAACGGCTTGGTCCTTTAAGGTGAAATATGGTAGGGTCCTGAAAGAGTTAATGGTTTATACTATTGTATCTGTGGAAGTCGATGGGGGACATTTATCATTGTTTCTACACTACAATTGCAGCAGAAAAAAGTTGCAAATTGAAGGGCAAGCCATCTGTGCACCATAATTTGAACTTTTTGTGGTTCTCGACAATTTCCCTAAGTGCAAATAAAAGGGAGTGGCTTAAATGAAGGGGGCTTGGCTTCTTGCCGCCTGCCGCATTTACTATAACTTTCTGGCGCACAGCAGGGCAGCGATGCGCCTGATTTATTAAGAGGCTTCCTCCTCTTAAATCAGTCACATCTCACGCCAGTGCAGGGAGATCAAAACTGGCAGATGGATCCGCCAGCCTTGATATATCACCCCCAATGTGTGTGCATCTTAAAGATGGTATAAGTAAGTATGCTTGTGTGGATGTTTCCACATTATACTCACTAATGTGCTACACCCTATATATTTTTATATATTTTTTAAAATTTTCTAATGATCAACAGTCATAAGGATTAAATCTGACTCTATACCAATATCCATTATGAATTTCTTTTTAAATTACAAAAAAATGTATGCCTTGTTTCACCTCACTATCCACCACTTAATTATCACACCATTTCACATGTTAGGACTCAACTATGCACAAAAACAGAAAGGAGTTTGTTCACCAAGGGCTGGAGAGTGGTACAATAATAAGTGTCTGCAGGCAAAAGTGAAGTATGGTGGAGGGTCCCACGGCACAGGGGGGCCCGTAGCACACGGAAGGCTCCGCCCCCTCTGAAAGCCCTATAAAGAAAGCTGTTTATATGCATGTGTCCTGACTAGAGTTGAGTGAACACCTGGATGTTCGGGTTCGAGAAGTTCGGTCGAACTTCCCGAAAATGTTCAGGTTCGGGATCCGAACTCGACCCGAACTTCACCCCGAACCCTATTGAAGTTAATCGGGACCCGAGCTTTTGGCACTAAAAAGGCTGTAAAATAGCCCAGGAAAGGGCTAGAGGGCTGCAAAAGGCAGCAAAATATAGGTAAATCCCCTGCAAACAAATGTGGATAGGGAAATAACTTAAAATAAAATAAATAAAAATTGACCAATATCAATTGGCAACTTGGAGGAGGAGGAGGTGGAATAGAAGGTTGGAGTGGCATCAGGTGGGAATGCTATGGGAGTTAATGTTCTCATCACAGCCAAAAAGGATTCATGTCTGCCTGCAGTGCCACAGGTCTCATTCACAGACTCAGGGCCATGGCACCCGCAAAGAGGACAGCGGTCCCGTAACAGCAACACAGGCCTCAGGTCTACCTGCAATGGAACAGGCCATTATCATTTATGTAGGCCCCTGACACCCAGACAGAGGGGAGGTCATTTGACAGTAAAAAGAGTTTAATATCTGCCACTAAGACAACAGATGATTAAACGACATATAGGCCCCTGACACCCAGACAGCGTAGAGGTCATTCGACATCAAAAAGAGGATAATGTCACCCACCAAAGCAACAGGCGATTATCTAAAATGTAGGCCCCTGGCACCCAGACATAGGAGAGTGGTCCCATAGCTGCAAAACAGGTATCATGTTAACCACCAATGGAACAGGCCACTTTCAGTTATTTAAGCCCCAGCACCCAGACAGAGGAGAGAGGTCCCAAAGCAGAGAATCAGGCTTCATGTCACCCACCAATGGAGAAGGCCACTTTCAGATATTTAGGCCCCTGGCACCCAGACGGAGGAGAGGTCATTTGACAGTAAATAGAGTTTAATATCTCTCACCCAGACATCAAGCAGTTAAACAAAATATAGCCCCGGACACCCAGACAATAGGGCGGTCATGAAAGATTCAATAATGAAGTGGCCTGGAGCACAAGAATATATGGTTAAGGGGAGGTAGTTATAAATGTCTATTCTGCACCAGGGATGAACAGGTCCTGTGGGATCCATGCCTGGTTCATATTTATGAACGTCAGCTTGTCCACATTGGCTGTGGACAGGCGGCTGCGTTTGTCAGTAATGACGCCACCTGCCGTGCTGAATACACGTTCAGACAAAACGCTGGGGGCCGGGCAGGCCAGCACCTTCAAGGCATAAAAGGATAGCACTGGCCATGTGGACAATTTGGAGACCCAGAAGTTGAATGGGGCCGAATCATCAGTCAGTACGTGGAGGGGTGTGCAGACGTACTGTTACACCATGTTAGTGAAATGCTGCCTCCTGCTAACACGTTCCGTATCAGCTGGTGGTGCAGTTAGCTGTGGCGTGGTGACAAAACGTATCCACATCTCTGCCATGAAAGCCCTGCCCTCAGAGGAGCTGGCCGTGACACAGCTGCATTGGCTACCTCTCGCTCCTCCTCTGCCTTCACTTTGGGCTTCCACTTATTCCCCTGTGACATTTGGGAATGCTCCCAGTAGCGCGTCTACCAACGTGCGCTTGTACTCACGCATCTTCCTATCACGCTCCAGTGCAAGAAGTAAGGTGGGCACATTGTCTTTGTACCGGGGATCCAGCAGGGTGGCAACGCAGTAGTCCGCACACGTTAAAATGTGGGCAACTCTGCTGTCGTTGCGCAGGCACTGCAGCATGTAGTCGCTCATGTGTGCCAGGCTCCCCAGAGGTAAGGACAAGCTGTCCTCTGTGGGAGGCATATCGTCATCGTCCTCCGTTTCCCCCCAGCCATGCACCAGTGATGGGACCAAGCTGCGTTGGGTGCCACCCCGCTGTGAAAATGCTTCATCATGATCCACCTCCTCCTCGTCCTCCTCGTAAACCAGTAGTGGGCCCTGGCTGGCCACATTTGTACCTGGCCTCTGCTGTTGCAAAAAACCTCCCTCTCAGCCACTTCTAAGAGACTGGCCTGAAATTGCTAAAAATGACTTCTCTTCCTCCTCCTCCTCCTCCTGTGCCACCTCCTCTTCCATCATCGCCCTAAGTGTTTTCTCAAGGAGACATAGAAGTGGTGTTGTAACGCTGATAACTGCGTCATCGCCACTGGCCATGTTGGTGGAGTACTCGAAACAGCGCAAAAGGGTACACAGTTCTCGTATGGAGGCCCAGTCATTGGGGGTGAAGTGGTGCTGTTCTGCAGTGCGACTGACGCGTGCGTGCTGCAGCTGAGACTCCACTATGGCCTGCTGCTGCTTGCACAGTCTCTCCAGCATGTGCAAGATGGAGTTCCACCTGGTGGGCACGTCGCATATGAGGTGGTGAGCGGGAAGGCCGAAGTTACGCTGTAGCGCAGACAGGCGAACAGCGGCAGGATGTGAATGCCAGAAGCGCGCACAGACGGCCCGCACTTTATGCAGCAGCTCTGACATGACGGGGTAATTGTGAATGAATTTCTTCATCGACAAATTCAGCACATGCTCCAGGCAAGGGATGTGCGTCAAACCGGCTAGTCCCAGAGCTGTGAAGGGATTTCGCCCATTATCGCACACCACCAGGCCGGGCTTGAGGACCACCGGCAGCACCCACTCATTGGTCTGTTGTTCAATACCCTGCCACAACTCCTGCGCGGTTTGGGGCCTGTCCCCCAAACATATGAGTTTCAGAATAGTCTGCTGACGTTTACCCCGGGCTGTGCTGAAATTGGTGGTGAAGGTGTGTGGCAGACTGGATGAGCAGGTGGAAGAAGAGGAGGATGAAGTCGAGTAGGAGGAGGAGGCTACAGGAGGCAAAGAATGATGCCCTGCCATCCTTGGCGGCGGAAGGACGTGCACCAAACAACTCTCCGCCTGGGGCCCAGCCGCCACTACATTTACCCAGTGTGCAGTTAGGGAGATATAGCATCCTTGGCCGTGCTTACTGGTCCACGTACCTATGGTGAGGTGGACCTTGCCACAGATAGCGTTGCGCAGTGCACACTTGATTTTATCGGATACTTAGTTGTGCAGGGAAGGCACGGCTCTCTTGGTGAAGTAGTGGCGGCTGGGAACAACATACTGTGGGACAGCCATTGCCATCAGCTGTTTGAAGCTGTCTGTGTCAACCAGCCTGAATGATAGCATTTCAAAGGCCAGTAGTTTAGAAATGCTGGCATTCAGGCCCAGGGCTCGAGGGTCGCTAGGTGGGAATTTACGCTTTCTCTCCAATGTTTGTGAGATGGAGAGCTGAACGCTGCCATGTGACATGGTGGAGATGCTTGGTGAGGGAGGTGGTGGTGTTGGTGGCACCTCCTCTGTTTGGTGGACGGCAGGTGCCAACATTCCTCCCGAGGCGGAGGAAGAGGCCGAGGCAGCAGCAGAAGAGGGAGCAGGAGGAGCCTAAATGATTTCTTTGTTTTTAAGGTGTTTACTCCACTGAAGTTCATGATGCCTGGTCATGCAGGTTGTGCTAAGGTTTAGAACGTTAATGCCTCGCTTCAGGCTCTGATGGCACAGCGTGCAAACCACTCGGGTCTTGTCGTCAGCACATTGTTTGAAGAAGTGCCATGCCAGGGAACTCCATGAAGCTGCCTTTGGGGTGCTCGGTCCCTGGTGGCGGTGGCCAGTAGCAGGCGAACTCTCTTGGTGGCGGCTGTTCTGCTTTTGCCCGCCGCTTCCTCTTTTGCTACGCTGTTGGCTCGGTCTCACCACTGCCTCTTCCTCTGAACTATGAAAGTCAGTGGCACGACCTTCATTCCATGTGGGGTCTAGGACCTCATCGTCCCCTGCATCATCTTCCACACAGTCTTCCTCCCTGACCTCCTGTTCGGTCTGCACACTGCAAAAAGACGCAGCAGTTGGCACCTGTGTTTCGTCATCATCAGAGAAGTGCGGACTTCGATGAGGTGGTATTTCCATGTCCTCATCATCAGGAAACATAAGTGATTGTGTGTCAGTGCATTCTATGTCTTCCACCACTGGGGAAGGGCTAAGGGGATTCCCATGGGAAACCCTCCCAGCAGAGTCTTCAAACAGCATAAGAGACTGCTGCATAACTTGAGGCTCAGACAGTTTACCTAATATGCATAGGGGTGATGTGACAGATTGATGGGCATGATTTTCAGGCGCCACCTGTGCGCTTTTTGCAGAAGACTGGGTGGGAGATAATGTTGTGAACGTGCTGAATCCACTGTCGGCCACCCAATTGACTAGCGCCTGTACTTGCTCAGGCCTTACCATCCTTAGAACAGCATTGGGCCCCACCAAATATCGCTGTAAATTCTGGCGGGTACTGTAACCTGAGGTAGTTAGTTCACTAGGACGTGTGGCTGTGGCAGAACGGCCACGTTCTCTCCCAGCACCAGAGGGTCCACTAACAACACCACGACCATGTCCGTGTCCGCATTCCTTACTAGATGTTTTCCTCATTGTTACCGTTCACCACAATAAGAGAAAAATAATTTGGTCCAATTTATTGAATTCAAATTCAGGCCTTTTTTTAGAGGCACCTAACACTATCTGGCTATCTATTTATGTACCGTATTACACTAATCCAGGCACAACATTAACCACAGATTTAGGGGAATATCAATTGTAGGCCTAGTATTTAGGCCCTGGATGAAAGTTATCCTTTTACGGACAGATTTACACTTGGAGATGCACAGTAGCATGTGAAAAAATATATAGGATTATGCTTTCAGCACTTGTATTTTAACACTTTGTGTAATATACCCTTTAACGGAAAGAAATACACTTGGAGATGCATGCTGAGTGTAATATACCCTTTTACGGACAGATTTACACTTGGCCTGCAACAGCTGGAACACCAGATTTTGGGTATTGCTATTTTGGCAATTGAATTGCACCTCAAAAAATAATATATTCTTTGATGGACACTATGAAACTTGTCCAGTCACAGTTTGAACACCAGAAAATGGAGACATTAAACATTTTTTTTCAAAAATGCTTTATTATGTAAAACTGATACAAACAAACATAGAAAGTAGACATACTTGAAATCATTGCGTCCGTAAGAACCTGCAGGTAAGAACCTGCTCTGTAAAAATAGCACATGATCTACCATGTCAGATGAATGTTGTAAAAAATAAAAAAGGTGCCAAAACATCAATTTTTGGATACATTGCCTCACAAAAAACGTAATAAAGAGCAATTAAAAATCATATGTACCCCAAAATAGTACCAGTAAAACAGGCATCTTATCCCGTAGTTTTCAAAATGTGGTCACTTTTTTGAGTTTCTACTGAAGGGGTGCATCAGGGGGGCTTCAAATGGGACATGGCTTCTAAAAAGCAGTTCAGCTAAAAAAACATATGGCGTTCCTTTCCTTCTGTGCCCTACCATACAGCAGTTTACGACCACATGTCTAAATAAATATTGAGTTTTGTTTGGCTGTTTATCCTTGATTTGTTACTGGAAAAAAATGGATTAAAATGTAAAATCTGTCAAAAAGGTGAAATTCTGAAATTTAATGTCCATTTTCCATTAATTAATGTGTAAAAGCTAATGGGTTAACAAAGTTTGTAAAATCAGTTTTGAATATCTTGGAACTCTCTTGGTGGCGGCTGTTCTGCTTTTGCCCGCCGCTTCCTCTTTTGCTACGCTGTTGGCTCGGTCTCACCACTGCCTCTTCCTCTGAACTATGAAAGTCAGTGGCACGACCTTCATTCCATGTGGGGTCTAGGACCTCATCGTCCCCTGCATCATCTTCCACACAGTCTTCCTCCCTGACCTCCTGTTCGGTCTGCACACTGCAAAAAGACGCAGCAGTTGGCACCTGTGTTTCGTCATCATCAGAGAAGTGCGGACTTCGATGAGGTGGTATTTCCATGTCCTCATCATCAGGAAACATAAGTGATTGTGCGTCAGTGCATTCTATGTCTTCCACCACTGGGGAAGGGCTAAGGGGATTTCCTTGGGAAACCCTCCCAGCAGAGTCTTCAAACAGCATAAGAGACTGCTGCATAACTGGAGGCTCAGACAGTTTACCTGGGGGTGATGTGACAGATTGATGGGCATGATTTTCAGGCGCCACCTGTGCGCTTTTTGCAGAAGACTGGGTGGGAGATAATGTTGTGAACGTGCTGAATCCACTGTCGGCCACCCAATTGACTAGCGCCTGTACTTGCTCAGGCCTTACCATCCTTAGAACAGCATTGGGCCCCACCAAATATCGCTGTAAATTCTGGCGGTTACTGTAACCTGAGGTAGTTGGTTCACTAGGACGTGTGGCTGTGGCAGAACGGCCACGTTCTCTCCCAGCACCAGAGGGTCCACTAACAACACCACAACCATGTCCGTGTCCGCATTCCTTACTAGATGTTTTCCTCATTGTTACCATTCACCACAATAAGAGAAAAATAATTTGGTCCAATGTATTGAATTCAAATTCAGGCCTTTTTTTAGAGGCACCTAACACTATCTGGCTATCTATTTATGTACCGTATTACACTAATCCAGGCACAACATTAACCACAGATTTAGGGGAATATCAATTGTAGGCCTAGTATTTAGGCCCTGGATGAAAGTTATCCTTTTACGGACAGATTTACACTTGGAGATGCACAGTAGCATGTGAAAAAATATATAGGATTATGCTTTCAGCACTTGTATTTTAACACTTTGTGTAATATACCCTTTAACGGAAAGAAATACACTTGGAGATGCATGCTGAGTGTAATATACCCTTTTACGGACTGATTTACACTTTGCCTGCAACAGCTGGAACACCAGATTTTGGGTATTGCTATTTTGGCAATTGAATTGCACCTCAAAAAATAATATATTCTTTGATGGACACTATGAAACTTGTCCAGTCACAGCTTGAACACCAGAAAATGGAGACATTAAACATTTTTTTTCAAAAATGCTTTATTATGTAAAACTGATACAAACAAACATAGAAAGTAGACATATTTGAAATCATTGCGTCCGTAAGAACCTGCAGGTAAGAACCTGCTCTGTAAAAATAGCACATGATCTACCGTGTCAGATGAATGTTGTAAAAAATAAAAAAGGTGCCAAAACATCAATTTTTGGATACATTGCCTCACAAAAAACGTAATAAAGAGCAATTAAAAATCATATGTGCCCCAAAATAGTACCAGTAAAACAGGCATCTTATCCCGTAGTTTTCAAAATGTGGTCACTTTTTTGAGTTTCTACTGAAGGGGTGCATCAGGGGGGCTTCAAATGGGACATGGCTTCTAAAAAGCAGATCAGCTAATAAAACATATGGCGTTCCTTTCCTTCTGTGCCCTGCCATACAGCAGTTTACGACCACATGTCTGTAAACCTCAGAATCAGGGTAATAAATATTGAGTTTTGTTTGGCTGTTTATTCTTGCTTTGTTACTGGAAAAAAATGGATTAAAATGTAAAATCTGTCAAAAAGGTGAAATTCTGAAATTTAATCTCCATTTTCCATTAATTCATGTGTAAAAGCTAATGGGTTAACAAAGTATATAAAATCAGTTTTGAATATCTTGAGGGGTGTAGTTTCTAAAATGGGGTAATTTTGGGGTGGTTTCTATTATATAAGCCCCACAAATTGACTTCAGACCTGAACTGTAGTGATGTCGCGAACATAAAATTTTCCGTTCGCGAACAGCAAACTTCCGCAAATGTTCGCGAACGGGAGAACCGCCATAGACTTCAATTGGCAGGCGAATTTTAAAACCCACAGGGACTCTTTCTGGCCACAATAGTGATGGGAAAGTTGTTTCAAGGGGTCTAACACCTAGACTGTGGCATGCCGGAGGGGATCTATGGCAAAACTCCCATGGAAAATTACGTAGTGGACTCAGTGTCGGGTTTTAATCCATAAAGGGCATAAATCAACTAACATTCCTAAATTGTTTGGAATAACATGCTTTAAAACATCCAGTGTGTGTATAAGATCAGGTATGATGTATCGATCAGGTAGTCTAAGGGTTACACCCACTTTACAGACATTGACAGACCAAACTCCCCTTTTAATGCACCGCAAACAATCGCAAACAGTTCATTTGCACAACCGCAAACTCCCCATTTGCACAAGGTTGGATACCAAGCTAGCCACGTCCCGGTGATGTCATTGAAGGTTTCTTCCTCCACCCAGCCACGTACAACACCAAGGGTCCCCGAAAGGTGAATTGAATAGATTTTTCGAACGGGGAGATGGTTAAAAAAACGCTGTCTCCCTCCCCTTTGTTTTTATCCACGGTCACTGCGTCTGCGCCGTGCAATTTACTGTCACACCCGATATGAGTGGTATTTTCTATAGTACTATTCTCATCAGTTTAATTCCTCTAAGGTCCCCAATCTGGGGGCCATTTATTGAATAGATTTTTCGAACGGGGAGATGGTTAAAAAAACGCTGGCTCCCTCCACTCTGTTTTAATCCACGGTCACTGCGTCTGCGCCGTGCAATTTACTGTCACACCCGATATGAGTGGTATTTTCTGTAGTACTATTCTCATCAGTTTAATCCTCTAACGTCCCCAATCTGGGGGCCATTTATTGAATTAATTTTTCGAACGGGGAGATGGTTAAAAAACGCTGGCTCCCTCCACTCTGTTTTAATCCACGGTCACTGCGTCTGCGCCGTGCAATTTACTGTCACACCCTATATGAGTGGTATTTTCTGTAGTACTATTCTCATCAGTTTAATCCCTCTAACGTCCCCAATCTGGGGGCCATTTATTGAATTAATTTTTCGAACGGGGAGATGGTTAAAAAAACGCTGGCTCCCTCCACTCTGTTTTAATCCACGGTCACTGCGTCTGCGCCGTGCAATTTACTGTCACACCCGATATGAGTGGTATTTTCTGTAGTACTATTCTCATCAGTTTAATCCCTGTTACATCCCATATTGCCTTTTGTGAAAAAAAATTTCATCCGGGTACCTTCCACTGTGGTGTCCCAATAGCGACAAATTTTTTGAAGGCCTCAGACTCCACCAGCTGGTAAGGTAAAAGCTGGTGGGCTAAGAGTTCCGTCAAGCCAACTGTCAGTTGCCGGGCAAGGGGGTGATTCTGTGACATTGGCTTTTTATGCTCAAACATGTCCTTGACAGACACCTGACTGTGGGCAGATGAGCAGGAACTGCTGAAGGTGAGAGGAGGAGTGGCAGTTGGTTGAGAAGGGGCAGGGAGGACAGCAGTGGTTGACGTGGCTGAAGATGCTGGACCAGGAGGAGCATGGTGGCTTTGAGATTGTGTGCTGCTTGTACTCATGTGTTGATCCCATAGGCGTTTGTGATGTGAGATCATGTGCCTTCGCAAAGCAGTTGTACCAAGGTGGGTGTTGGACTTCCCACGACTCAGTTTTTTTGGCACAGGTTGCAAATGGCATTACTGTTATCAGAGGCAGACACACAAAAAAAATGCCACACTGCTGAGCTTTGCAATGACGGCATTCTGGTGGTGGCAACAGCATGCGTTGACTGGCGTGCTGTCTGGCTGACCCCAGGTGCCGATACATGCTGTCGGACTGTGCCACTAACTCCTTGCGACGACCTCCACCTGCTTCCAACTCGTCTCCTCATTCTCTCTGTCTCCCCTTCTGAACTTTCCCCCTCTTCTTCTCTTCGAGCAGGCACCCACGTGGCATCCGTGGACACATCGTCATCATCAACCGCTTCACTTGTATCTGACACCCCAGCAAAGGAAGCAGCAGCGGGTACAACATCATCATCATCACACTGTACGTCCATGTGTGAAATCCTGCCTGACTGAGACATATCCCTGTAATCTACATCATCTGGCAACAATGGTTGAGCATCACTAATTGCATCCAACTGATGTGTAAATAACTCCTCTGACGGATCAAGTGAAGCGGCTGTGGTGGCTGTGGTGGTAGTGGTGATGGTGGCGGCGGGCGGGTGCGTGGTAACTTGAGAGCAGGTGACCGAAGCTGAGCTGGAGGAGGATGGTGCGTCAAGGTTCTTAGCGGAAGCTGTTGAAGCTGTCTAAGCCAGTCAACTATGTCCTCAGAATTTTTTGGGTTCAGGGTACGTGGCCTCTGAACACTAGGCATTATTCCAGGGACAGTGGAAATCACAGCACCACAACCACGATGGCCCCTGCGGGGTGACCTGCCTCTGCCTGTCATTTTTTTTTAGATAAGTGGTACTACGCGTGCTAGGTATTGTGCCACCCGGTATCAGTGGTGGGCACTGGCAGTGGGCACACTACAGTCTGTGATAGTGGGCCTGACACACACTGGCAGCAGGCAAGCAAATGAAATTAGACTAATGTGTAAAAATTAAATGCCTTATTTATCGGCAAGCTACTGTGCCACCCGGTATCAGTGGTTGGCACTGGCAGTGGGCACACTACAGTCAGTGGAAGTGGGCCTGACACACACTAGCAGCAGGCAAGCAACTGAATTTAGACTACTGTCTAAAAATTAAATGCCTTATTTATCGGCAAGCTACTATGCCACCCGGTATCAGTGGTTGGCACTGGCAGTGGGCACACTACAGTCAGTGGAAGTCGGCCTGACACACACTAGCAGCAGGCAAGCAACTGAAATTACACTAAAGTGTAAAAATGAAATGCCTTTTTTGATGCAAAGTCCTGTGCCACACGGGATGACAGGGGTGGGCACTGGCAGTGGGCACACTACAGTCAGTGGAAGTCGGCCTGACACACACTGGCAGCAGGCAAGCAACTGAAATTACACTAAAGTGTAAAAATTAAATGCCTTTTTTTGATGCAAAGTCCTGTGCCACTCGGGATGACAGGGGTGGTCACTGGCAGTGGGCACACTACAGTCAGTGGAAGTCGGCCTGACACACACTAGCAGCAGGCAAGCAACTGAAATTACACTAGAGTGTAAAAATTAAAAGCCTTTTTTTGATGCAAAGTCCTGTGCCACACGGGATGACAGGGGTGGGCACTGGCAGTGGGCACACTACAGTCAGTGGAAGTTGGCCTGACACACACTAGCAGCAGGCAAGCAACTGAAATTACACTAAAGTGTAAAAATGAAATGCCTTTTTTTGATGCAAAGTCCTGTGCCACACGGGATGACAGGGGTGGGCACTGGCAGTGGGCACACTACAGTCTGTGGACCTGCAGCTCCTCACACACAGGCAGGCCAGGCAACTGCAATATGTATATAGTAGAAAAAAAAAAGCAGAAGTCGGCCTGACACACACTAGCAGCAGGCAAGCAACTGAAATTACACTAGAGTGTAAAAATTAAATGCCTTTTTTTGATGCAAAGTTCTGTGCCAGCCGGTATGAGTGGTGGGCACTGGCAGTGGGCACACTACAGTCAGTGGAAGTCGGCCTGACACACACTAGCAGCAGGCAAGCTAACTGAAATTACACTAAAGTGTAAAAATGAAATGCCTTTTTTAATGCAAAGTCCTGTGCCACACGGGATGACAGGGGTGGGCACTGGCAGTGGGCACACTACAGTCAGTGGAAGTCGGCCTGACACACACTGGCAGCAGGCAAGCAACTGAAATTACACTATCGTGTAAAAATTAAATGCCTTTTTTATGCAAAATCCTGTGCCACATGGGATGACAGGGGTGGGCACTGGCAGTGGGCACACTACAGTCAGTGGAAGTCGGCCTGACACACACTAGCAGCAGGCAAGCAACTGAAATTACACTAAAGTGTAAAAATTAAATCCTTTTTTTTTTATGCAAAATCCTGTGCCACATGGGATGACAGGGGTGGGCACTGGCAGTGGGCACACTACAGTCAGTGGAAGTCGGCCTGACACACACTAGCAGCAGGCAAGCAACTGAAATTACACTAGAGTGTAAAAATTAAAAGCCTTTTTTTGATGCAAAGTCCTGTGCCACACGGGATGACAGGGGTGGGCACTGGCAGTGGGCACACTACAGTCTGTGGACCTGCAGCTCCTCACACACAGGCAGGCCAGGCAACTGCAATATGTATATAGTAGGGAAAAAAAAAGCAGAAGTCGGCCTGACACACACTAGCAGCAGGCAAGCAACTGAAATTACATTAGAGTGTAAAAATTAAATGCCTTTTTTTGATGCAAAGTTCTGTGCCAGCCGGTATGAGTGGTGGGCACTGGCAGTGGGCACACTACAGTCAGTGGAAGTCAGCCTGACACAGACTGGCAGGCAACTAACCTTAGATTAAAGTGTAAAAATGAAATGCCTTTTTTTAATGCAAAGTCCTGTGCCACATGGGATGACAGGGGTGGGCACTGGCAGTGGGCACACTACAGTCTGTGGACCTGCAGCTCCTCACACACAGGCAGGCCAGGAAACTGCAATATGTATATAGTAGGAAAAAAAAAAGCAGACTAATGTTGCAGCCCTAAAAAGGGCTTTTTGGGGTGCTGTCAGGACGCTGTCCTTACAGCAGAGATCAGATCAGTCTTTCAGGACTGGAGTGGACACTGAATTAGCCTAGCTATCGATTTCCCTATTAAATCAGCAGCAACTACACTCTCCCTCCTCTCACTAAGACTGCAAATTCCGAATGAATCCAAAATTGATGCTGTTCAGGAGATGGGAGGGTCTGGGAGGCAGGGTATGCTGCTGATTGGCTGGAATGTGTCTGCTGACTGTGAGGTACAGGGTCAAAGTTTGCTCAATGATGATGTATAGGTGGTGGACCGAACATCGCATGTGTTCGCCCGCTGCGGCGAACGCCAACAAGCTATGTTCGCCGGGAACTGTTCGCCGGCGGATAGTTCGAGCCATCTCTACTGAACTGGTCCTTAAAAAGTGGGTTTTGGAAATTTTCAGAAAAATTTCAAAATTTGCTTCTAAACTTCTAAGCCTTCTAACGTACCCAAAAAATAAAATGTAATTTTCAAAATGATCCAAACATGAAGTAGACATATTGTAAATGTAAAGCAATAACTTGTATATGAGGTATCACTATCTATTATAAAAGTAAAGAAATTTAAATTTGAAAATTTGGGAATTTTTTAATATGTTTGGTAAATTTGGGATTTTTCTTTTTTCCAAATAAAGGTGAAATATATTGCCTCAAATTTATGACTATCATGAAGTGCAATATGTGATGAGAAAACAATCTCAGAATGGCTTGGATAAGTAAAAGTGTTCCAAAGCTAAATTGACACATGTCAGATTTGCAAAAAAGGGCCTGGGCAGGAAGGTGAAAACTGGCCCAAGGAAGAAGGGGTTAATGAGACTGGAGAAAATAGTTTGCATGGCAGAACATTACAATAGCTTTATATGCAGATATAGTGCTCCAATATATTCACGATTGCGCAAATCGGCAATATTGATGGGAATATTTTGGCGCAATACGTGAAACATTTTAACAGGTCTGACTACATATTAGTGATTGGTGCACTAAGTATTGTTGTGAACTTGTGACATCACAGCACTATGTATGTATGTAGCTAGACGATCGGCAGGAAAATAAAAAAATAGGGTGTTCAGAAAATGGAGACACAAACATAATTTTATTTTCAAAAATGCTTTATTATGTAAAGCTAAAACATAGAAAGTAGACATATTTGAAATCATTGCGTCCATAAGAACCTGCTCTGTAAAAATAGCACATGATCTACCATGTCAGATGAATGTTGTAAAAAATAAAAAAGGTGCCAAAACATCCATTTTTGGTTACATTGCCTCACAAAAAATGTAATATGGAGAGATTAAAACTCATATGTATCCCAAAATAGTACCAACAAAACTGGCACCTTATCCCGTAGTTTTTAAAATGTGGTCACTTTTTTGAGTTTCTACTGTAGGGGTGCATCAGGGGGGCTTCAAATGGGACATGGCATCTATAAATCAGTTCAGCTAAATCTGCCTTCCAAAAACCATATGGCGTTCCTTTCCTTTCCTGTAGCATACATACATATATACATACAACACTATGTATGTAGCATGTACAGTTGCAAGAAAAGGTATGTGACCCCTTTGGAATGATATGGAGTTGCACAAATTGGTCATAAAATGTGATCTGATCTTCATCTAAGTCACAACAATAGACAATCACAGTCTGCTTAAACTAATGACATACAAAGAATGAAATGTTACCATGTTTTTATTGAACATAACATGTAAACTAATGTAAACTAATAACACAAAGTAGTCCCAAAATGTAGACAACAATATTCGCAATGTCCTGAAATCGGTCCAGTATATGTCTAATTGGGGGCTGATAGTTCAGTGTCCCACATTGGAAAAAGTTATATAAGGCAGGGTATAGTGGCGTCCCGCTATATGAACACACTGCGATCGTCCCACTGGAATAATATTACTGCGAATTTTTGAGTAATTCTGCTGCATAAATTCAAACTGTCTTACTGCATTACTTTTCGCATCACGAAGTCGCTCTATTAGATAATTCTATATTTGTAGAAGTCTCCGAGCGAACGTAGTTCTCACTTTCCGCGTTGGTGAATGTTAGACATATACTGGATTAGACATATACTGGACTTTTTTTTATAATCATAATTGTCTGCAATCTTTTTTCACTTTTTGCATTTTGCTTATTTTACAAAACAGATTGTCCTGGTCATCAAAAAACATAAAATAAGCTTATACTCTCTGCTGCTCCCTCGCCACCGATGTACAAGGCTTAGCTATATATGCCACGTGACCCCTGCAACTAATCACTATACTCAGCAGTCTTATGCCGAATACTGCTGAGGACAGTTATTGTGTGCAATTGTCAGTGTAGACAGCATAATGTTTTGGCTGTAGAAGCAGGGGTCTTGGAGCAGCAACGCTAGAGTTAGGGTTGCCACCCGTACGGGAATGAGCCGGATAGTCCGGGTTTGTAATCCTGTGCCCGGGTACAAGCCTTTCTCAGACCCAGGCACAGCGATCAGCTGTGAGTGATGCGATGCTAACTCAGGGCGGCAGACATGCCCAACCTCCCTCCCTCCTGTTCGGGTTTGGCTTGAAGAAAAGGTAGATAGAGTGCGTGTGGATCATGATGTTGAGTATCATTTTTTTACATGTTTCACTTTCTTTAAAAATTATTTGTGAAACCACTATAACTTTCCTGTATCTTTGTATCGTATGGTATAATATTTTCCTTCTAAATATTTCTCTAGATTCATGCTCTACATAGTATAAATGATTAGAATGTGAATGGATTTCTTTAAGGTCATTCTTCCATCCTGCTCAGAAAGCAAGCAAGGTTGAAACTGTGAAAATGTCATATGTATGTACCTAATGACAGATTAGACATTGCTAAATGACCAGGTGATAGATCTCAGGGTAAACATCTTTCAACTACAAACAACATTGATGGCCACTGCATTGTTTATTTGTGGTTGTCAGAGTGGGATGAGATGTTTGATGCATAACAGAGGAAAACGTTGAATAAAACTGATAACTTACAGGAGAAATGTTAAATGTCACACATTTCACTAAATAATATACAACCCCAATTCCCCCAAAAAGTTGGGATGCTGTGTAAATGTAAGCAAATGTTCTCTTGAATCCGAAGACATGGGACTTGTGATAAGCGAGCACCAAAGTGGGTGTTCGGGTCGAACACATTGCTATATTCGTGTGCTCGGCCAAGCACCCGAGCATAATGGAAGTCAATGGGAGACAACCAGACACCCCCTGCTCTGAAGAGGGGAGGGTGCCTGGTCCATTGAAAAAGGTCTGAAAGTCACACAAAAACCACCGAAAAGGATCGGGAACAGCATAAGGATGATGTATGGATGCATCTTCGATTACCAGGTCGCTGCTGGGAATCACGTTGTCCGAGTTGTACACCACTTTTACAGACTGAAAAAAATACGCCCAACCCCCCCCCCCCCCCAAAAAAAATAAAAATAAAATTATTTCCTGTATATTCAATTTTACATAAAGTGCAGGTGCTGCAAAAAATTAAAAGCAAGAGGCACTCCGAAACAGCCTGTATATCACATAAAGGAGGGCCCCGTTCACATTGTGGTATGTGGTAGTTAAGATAGTGGGACTCCTACACTCATTAAGCCTATTGTCAGGCATTTTCATAGGTATATATATTGATACCTAATCATATTATATTCAAAATGCATGCTCATTGTCTTTAAGAAACATACATGAACCAAAGTTTTGCTATGTGACTGAGACAGGCCAAGATGAGGTTGTGCCGAGCTCAGTCTGTGTAAAAATACAGAGAGTATTGTGTCTTAAAAATTATTGCCACAAATGTGGTCTTATCTATAAAGGAGTACACTGGATTCTCCAGACATGTCTTAGAGAACAAGGCCCATTCATACCATAATGGCCCATAGATCAATAGTGTCAGAGAGACTCCAAGTTGTCTATCTTTAGTTGATACAAAATGTCTACATTAATCCGTTATCGTCGAATTTACGATGACAAAGGTCAAAGTATATAATACAAGAGTACCATAGTTAACTCTTCATGGTATGGTGTTAATAGCTTGCACAACAGTGCCATCCGGAGACAGATATCGATATCGTTACACCATCCTCCATAGTTGCATTATGGGTAAACATGATCTCATAGGATCTTATTACATATGTTTACACCCCCTCAATTGATTGGAGAATACTAATCCAGGGGGTGGTAATGTTAGATTACAAGGGAGATAATTACCCTAGATAGATCAGCATCAGAAAGAGAGGAAGAAAGGAGAGAGGCAAGAAGGAGGAAAGCAAGGAACAAAGGAGGAAGCATAGCATTCCAACATTTCAGGAGCCAACACCCAAGATGAAAGCCATGGTGATGGACCATCCAGCTTTCCTAGGAGCAGAAGTGAGATTCCTGCTAGGACTTGGTAAGAAACACAAAGAATGATGTTTCATTTTATTAAGACTATTTAGATAATGTGGGTAAAATCATAGCATCTATGTTGGCGAACATATTAATTTATTTATCATCTCTTTATATGAGATGTAGTCTTAGATATAGAATAATTTTGAGCCTTCATTCTACCTGCAGAAGAATCAAGTTTAATAATTTATCAGAGTATTAAATGATTGCATATATATATGCGGAGATATATTGATAGTAGCATTCTTCGCCAAGCTAGATGATAAATTCCCACTGGAAGATTTGTTCTAAGTTCTTCCAATTTCTGTTGTCTTAATAGTCTTACCAGGTTATACAGATATGAAAGTAGTATTGACAGAAGTATACATGCAAAAGTAGTCTAGGATTTGACTACTATCTTCTAAGTTGTATACTTGAATGGATTTGCCCATTCCCGAAGTCATGTGAGTTGTACTTTGGTTAGAGAGGGGTGGAGAATGTATTCAGCATTCCAGATTGATGTCTAGGATTAGGCACACCTATTTTTGATATCAAGAGGTTTTCCTCTCAGCAGGAGTAATGTATTTAATTTAACTTCTTGTTTTGATATCCTAACCAAATAGCTTTGTTATAATGTGACAAGCTGCTCCTACCCACATGTATTGTGAAGCTTCTGATGCCTGATATCAATGCCGTATATATTAATTGGCAGATATCATTGTTTATTTACTTATTTTAAGCTTGTAATGCTTTATATTAACGCCATATATATTCATTGGCATATATCATTGTGTTATGTACTAGTTTATGTTTATAATCTTGTAACTAATAAACTTTGCATGTTTTTATAATACCTGCGTATTATTATTTAATGTCAAAACTATATCTTTAGCATTAATGTCATCTCACATGAAAAGAACTTATTATCTGAGGAAATAGTCGGCCTCAGATGTGAATTGTATCGATTGGGTTATCTACAATTCACCAGGTCATAATTTCGACAAGTTATGGAAAATTCTTGATTAATTATTTTTATGACCATAATTAATAATTCTTAATTGGATTATTATAAACCCGACACTATGCACTAAATGAAAGGACTGCCAAAAATTACAAGGAACCGGCACTACAATAGACCCTTTATTACAGACAAAGGAGGGAATCATACACACCCTTGAAAAATTATGATTGGTGGCGTGCTGGTGACCCTCAAAAACATTACTGGCGAGGGCCTGCTGTTGAGCTGACCCTCTAAAACATTAGGGGCGAGGGCCTTCTGGTGAGCTGACCCTGTAAAACATTATGGTTGAGGGCATGCTGGTGAGCTGACCCTGTAAAACATTATGGTTGAGGGTCTGCTGGTGAGCCGACCCTCTAAAACATTATGGTTGAGGGTCTGCTGGTGAGCTGACCCTCTAAAACATTATAGGTGAGGGCCTGCTGGTGAACTGAACCTCTAAAATATTATGGTTGAGGGCCTGCTGGTGAGCTGACCCTATTTAAAAATTGTAGTGGAGGGAATATATACAATCTGGATGAGGAGGTGTAGAAAACAAGATTCAACCATATACACTTTTATATAATACACTACAGTAGACTGAGTAGATTATAAACAATACATTGAAATTGCATTCATCTCAGCTCTCTTCTGGTGGAGTTGAGAAGTCAGGGGAAATCCAGGCCTTGTTCATTTTTTTCCTAAGTCAACCTGTCAGCATTGTCAGTGGACAAGCGGATATGCTTATTGGTACTAATGCCACCAGCAGCACTAAATACACGCTCAGAAAATACGCTGGCGGCAGGGCAGGCCAGCACCTCCATGGCGTAGAGCGCAAGTCATGCCACATGTCCAGCTTGGACACCCAGTAGTTGTAAGGCACTGAGGGATCATTTAGGATGCCGAGACGGTCTGCGATGTATTCCTTCACCATCTTCCAAAACTTTACCCTCCTTGTAGCACTAGGCCGCGCTTCAGGGTGAGGTTGCTGGCAGGGTGTCATGAAAGTGTCCCATGCCTTGGAGAATGTTGCCCTGCCTCTGTTTGAACTGCTGTGTGTTCCCCTTTCCTCCCTTCCTCGGTTGCCTAAGGAAGTACGGACTCTGCCGGCCGCTTTGTCAGATGGAAAATTTTGAATCTCTCAACAAGTTACTTCTGGTATTGCACCGTTTTACTTGTCCTTTCCATCACAGCAATGAGAGATGAGAAGTTCTCTTTGTAGCAGGGGTTGGGAAGGGTGAACACCCAGTAATCTGTGTTATCTAAAATGCATATAATGCCAGGTTGGCGGGAAAGGCAGCCTAACCTGAAGTCAGCCATGTGTGCCAGAGTACCAACAGGCAAGACATTGATGTCGACATCAGGATAACTCTTCATACCCTTATCCTCTTCCTCCTCCTCCTTCTCCTTCTCTTCTGCCCATCCACGCTGAACAGATGTAATTAAAGTTCCATGGGTACTACACTCTGTAGCAGAGGCAGCTGTCTCCAGCTCCTCCTCCTCCTCTTCATGGCCCAATTTGCGCTGAGAAGACAAACTGTGGGTGGTCTGGCTATCACCCTGTGTAATGTTCTCGCCCATTTCCTCGTCTGCCACATTCAGAGCGTCCTCCCTAATTGTGAGCACTGCAGCGATTGTTTGAGTAGACACAGCAGTGGAATGGTTACGCTGATAATTGTGTTATTGCCAATAACCATCTGCATGGATCAAAGTCATCAAAGTTTTTTAAAACCTCACATAGGTCTAACATCAATGCCCACTACTCGCCCCTCTGCTGCTCACAATGCCTGGCCAACATATAGAACGTAGAGCTCCAGCATTGACAGACCTGCTGAAGCTGTGGACAACTTACGGAAATGGGCACACACGCTCCGCGCCTTCACTAGTAGCTCTGCCAAATTGGGGTAGGTTTTTATAAACCACTGAACCACTAAGTTTAAGTTTTGGGCTAGGCATGGGATGTGTGTCAGGTTGCCGAGCTCCAAAGCCGCCACCAAGTTACGTCCATTGTCAGACACAACCATGCCTGGTTGTAGGTTAGTGTTGAGCGCGAATATTCGAATAACAATTTTTTTTTTGCAAATATCGGCACTTCGCAAATTCGCGCATATTGCGAATATAGCGCTATATATTCAGTATTTTGAATATTCGTTTTTTTTTTTTAAGTTGTTAATCCTTGTTGCTCTCTGGTTGTCTAACTTGTCTTCCCACTTCCCAAAAGCTGTTCTTACCTGTCCGGAGGATTCCTGGCTCCCTGTCCGCTCCAGTCAATGCCCGTTGCCGCTTCTGCCAACTTCCCGTGTGCATGGGAACGCCTCCATGCTAAAATGTACTATCGGATTTGAGAATCACGATCTCACAAATTTGACTAAGTTGTAATCGCAATGCGACTAATATAACCTGAATTACTCGCATTGCGAATTCAACTTAGAGCTGTGTTCCTAATGGTTGTATTGCTAGAATATAACGAATATCACGAATATAGCACTATATTCTCAATCTTCGTTATATTCTAGCATGCCAACCATTAAAAACGTAGCCCTAAGTTCAATTCGCAATGCGATGATATGTTCGCTTCGCGAATGAAACTTAGAGCTGGGTTCCTAACCCTCAGTTCACACTTGCGCATTTTACAGCGCGTTCGAAAGCGCTGTAAAACGCTCAACAGGAGAAAACTCATGTTTCCTATGGGCATGGTTCTCACCTAAGAGTTTTACAGCGCGTTTGAACACGCTGTAAAACGCCCTATGCTCAAAGAAGTTCTTGAGCTTCTTTGGGGCGGTTTGTCGCGCGTTTGCACCCATAGACTTCAATGGGAATGCGCGTAAAACGCGCGTTTAACACGCGTTAAAGTGTAGATATGCCATTTTCAATTGGTCTCCAGAGTCACGAACGCGCGTATGATGCGCGTTTCCTATTTGCAAAAACGCGCTGTGATACGCGCTACAAAAACGCGCGTAAAACGCGCGTCTCAGAAACGCTCAGGTGTGAACCCAGGGTAATGGTTGTGTTGCTACAATATAACGAAGATTGAGGATATAGTGCTATATTTGTGAACTCGTGATATTCGTCATCTTCGTTATATTCTGGCAATACAACCATTAGGAACTTAGCTCTAAGATCCATTTGCAATGCGATTATATGTTTGCTTCGCGAATGAAACTTAGCGCTGGGTTCCTAATGGTTGTGTTGCTAGAATATAACGAAGATTGAGAATATAGTGCTATATTCATGAATTCTTGATATTCGTCATCTTCGTTATATTCTATAATCCTAGCAGTACAACCATTAGGAACTTAGCTCTAAGATCAATTCGCAATGCGGTTATTTGTTCGCTTCGCGAATGAAACTTAGACCTGAGTTCCTAATTGTTGTTGCTAGAACATAACGAAGATTGAGAATATAGTGCTATATTCGTGATATTCGTTATCTTCGTCAATTCTAGCAATACAAGTTATAACCATTAGGAACTCAGCTCTAAGTTTAATTCGCAATGCGAATATAAATTTTTTGTAACATTCGTAATATAAAGAATAATGACGAATATTCGATTTCGATGAATATATGACGAATATTCAATCGAATATGGCACCTCCCGCTCATCACTATTGTAGGTTGAGTGGCGAGAGCCACGCTCGGTCTGGTCCCTTATACCCTGCCACCGCTCTGTGGCGGTGTGCTGTTTGTCCTCTAAGCAGATTAGCTTCAGCACGCCCTGTTCACGCTTACCCACAGCAGTGCTACACTGCTTCCAGCTAGCGATTGATGGCTGACTGCTGTTGGAGGTGGAAGTGTAGGAGGAGGCGGCGGAGGAGGAGAAGTGAAGGTTGGAGCCAGTAACATAACCCTGATGGACATGGGGCCTGCAAACCTGGGCGTGGGTAGCACCTGTGTCATCCCAGAAAAAATAAAATAATAATAATAAAAATCCCAGGATATGACTCAATGCCGGCCTCCACAACATTCACGCCCTTTGTGCTTGCCTTCTTCATATTAATGGTTTTGTCTGTAGATGTGGCGCAGATTGTTTTACTGTCCGTGTCCGCTAAAGACACAGTTTTCTGATGCAGGACAGTATTGGTTACAGAACACCACAGATTTTGGACACTTTACTAGGCCCAGATTAATGGAAGTTGTAATATACACAGTGTTTTCTGAGGCAGAACAGTATTGGTTATAGAACACAACAGATTTTGGACACTATATGAGGACCAGATTATTAGAATTTGTAATACTGTTTTCTGAGGCAGGACAGTATTTGTTATAGAGAACACCACAGATTATGGACACTAGATGTGACCCAGATTATTAAAGAGTCAGTCTGCGGATGATGTACAGTATATGTCACTAATAGTTATAAAATAAAAATATCTTTCTGCTGTGAAACGCACACAGTAGCCCTCAAAAGGATTTGGGGTTCTTTGAAAAGCTTTTCATATTAAATACAGCAAATTTCTCTCCCTGCACTATCTGTCCCTTCCTTAGCATAGATGTCCCTGACACTGCTGTTAAATACTGTATATTGTTGATCTAAAACACACACACAGTAGTCCTTTAAATGACTTTTGGGCTTTTGAATAGCTTTCTGTAACTACAATCGCTGAAATTCGCTCCCTGCTCTGTCTTTCCCTTCCTACCCTATGCTCTCCCTGACTACATCTGAGCCAAACATGTGTCATCAGGTGCTATATAACCTCCGATGACGCGTTCTGGCCAGCCAAACACTGTAATGCCAGCAGCTAACATGGCAGTACTTACCTGCACCTTTATTGGCTGCTTAAAACCCACGAAACGTGTGGGCGGAGACTCGAGCATTTCACTCGAGCACATGCGGTACTCCGTCGAGTACCGCCATGTGCTGAGCATAGCGATGCTCCATCCGAACCGGTACTCGGCCGAGCATGCTCGCTCATCACTACATGGGACCCATAATCTCCCAAAAAATTGCAAATTTTGATCCATGTTGTGTGAATATAGCTTTAGGATCTTACATGCACTAAATGAGCAATCTAGACATAAGGGGGTTTATCAACCCCTGCACTGCAGAATTCTGGCTTCATAAAACTTTACAACTTTTTATACTTATTTGTTCAAAATTTTTGCAACATTTTGCATTTTCATACCACTTAGTGCTTGTTCACATGACTGTTTTGTATTCCATTATGGCTTTCCGTTATAACATGGTTATAACGGAAAATAACGGAATCCATAAGACAGAAACAATAGAAGTCTATGGGCAGCACAAGGGATCCATCTGGTTTCCGTTATGCTGCACAGAAAACAAAGTTCTGTCAACTGATCCGTTATGCTTGCCCATATGCTTCTATTATGATGGATCAAGACAGAATGGCTCTAAAGGTTACCGTTTTGATTTCCGTCTTATGGATTCCATTATTTTCCGTTATAACCATGTTATAACGGAAAGCCATAACGGAATACATAACGATCATGTGAACAAGCCCTTAGGCTGGGTTCACACGAGCGTGTCCGGATTAGGTCCGGATGCGTTGCGGATGCGTTCAGTGAAAACTGTGTGATTTCACAGGCAAAGCCATTCAGATTTGCCTGCGATTGCGTTCAGTTGTTCAGTTTTTCCAGCGGGTGCAATGCGTTTTGATGCGTTTTTCACGCGTGATAAAAAACTGAAGGTTTACAAACAACATCTCCTAGCAACCATCAGTGAAAAGCGCAACGCACCCGCACTTGCTGCGGATGCAATGCGTTTTCACGCAGCCCCATTCACTTCTATGGGGCTGCGGATGCGTTTATAACGCATAAGATAGAGCATGCTGCGATTTACACGCGTTGCAGAAGTGATGCGTGAAAAAAAACGCTCATGTACACAGCCCCATAAAAATGAATGGGTCAGGATTCAGTGCGGGTGCAATGCGTTCACATCACGCATTGCACCCGCGCGGAAATCACGCTCGTGTGAATGCAGCCTTAGTCTACTTTTGAAAAGTAGGTGTGAAAGTGGACAATCATTAGGTTGTCAAGCTGATTTAACCACTTGAAGACCACAGGTTTATACCCCCCAGTGACCAGGCCCTTTTTTACAATTCCGCACTACACTACTTTCACCGTTTATTGCTCCGTCATGCAACTTACCACCCAAATGAATTTTACCTCCTTTTCTTCTCACTAATAGAGCTTTCATTTGGTGGTATTTCATTGTTGCTGACATTTTTACTTTTTTTGCTATTAATAAAAATTTAACGACATTTTTGCAAAAAAATGACATTTTTCACTTTCTGTTGTAATTTTTTTTTTAAAAACTACATTTCTATATAAATTTTTCTCTAAATGTATTGTTCTACATGTCTTTGATAAAAAAAAGTCCAATAAGTGTATATTTATTGGTTTGGGTAAAAGTTATAGCGTTTACAAACTATGGTGCAAAATAGTGAATTTCGGCATTTTGAAGCAGCTCTGACTTTCTGAGCGCCTGTCATGTTTCTTCAGGTGCTAGAATGCCAGGATAGTATAAATACCCCCCAAATGACACCATTTTAGAAAGAAGACACCCCAAAGTATTCGCAGGGGGGCATGGTGAGTTCATGTATCATTTCATTTTTTTTCACAAGTTAGCGGAAAATTACACTTTCTGAGGAAAAAAAAATAATAATAAAGTTTCCATTTCGTCTAACTTCTGGCAAAAAAAAATAAAATCTCATACGGGCTCATTATGCCCCTCAGTGAATACCTTGGGGTGTCTACTTTCCGAAATGGGGTCATTTGTGGGGTGTTTGTACTGTTCTGGCATTTTGGGCGGGGCTAAATTGTGAGCAGCCATGTAAAGCTAAAGGTACTCATTGGTTTTAGGGCCCTTTGCGGACCCAGGCTGCAAAAAAGTGTCACTCATGTGGTATCGCCGTACTCAGGAGAGGTAGGGCAATGTGTTTTGGGGTGTATTTGTACATATACCCATGTTGGGTGAGAGAAATATCTCTGTAAACTGACAACTTTGTATAAAAAAATTAAAAAATTGTCGTTTACAGAGATATTTCTCACACCCAGCAGAGGCTATATAAATACACCCCAAACACATTGCCCCACTCTCTGAGTACGGCGATACCACATGTGTGACACTTTTTGCAGCCTGGGTGCAAGGGCCCTAAACCAATGAGTATCTTTAGGATTTCACAGGGCATTTTTACGCATTTGGATTCCAGACTTCTTCTCACGCTTTAGGGGCCCCTAAAATGCCAGGGCAGTATAAATACCCACAAGTGACCCCATTTTAGAAAGAAGACACCCCAAGGTATTCCGTGATGGGTATGGTGAGTTCATGTAAAATTTTATTTTTGTCACAAGTTAGTGGAATATGAGACTTTGTAAAAACAAAATTAAAAAAATATATATCAATTTCCGCTAACTTGTGCCAAAAATGAAAATTCTGTGAACTCGCCATGCCCTCAGCGAATACCTTGAGGTGTCTTCTTTCCACAATGGGTCACTTGTGGGGTATTTATACTCACCTGGCATTTAGGGCCCTAAGCGTGAGAATCCAAATGCGTAAAAATGGCCTGTGAAATCCTAAAGGTACTCATTGGTTTTAGGGCCCCTTGCGCATCTTGGCTGCAAAAAGTGTCACTCATGTGGTATCGCCGTACTCAGGAGAAGTAGGGCAATGTGTTTTGGGGTGTATTTTTACATATACCCATGCTGCGTGTGAGAAATATCGCTGTAAACGACAACTTTTTAAATTTTTTTATACAAAGTTGTCAGTTTACAGAGATATTTCTCTCACCCAACATGGGTATATGTAAAATACACCCCAAAACACATTGCCCTACTTCTCCTGAGTACGGCGATACCACATGAGTGACACTTTTTGCAGCCAAGATGCGCAAAGGGCCCAAATTCCCATGAGTACCTTTTAGGAGGGCATTTTTACGCATTTTCTTCTCATGCTTTAGGGCCCCTAAAATGCCAGGGCAGTATAAATACCCCACATGTGACCCCATTTTGGAAAGAAGACACCCCAAGGTATTCCATGAGGGGCATGGCGAGTTCATAGAAAAAATTTTTGGGCACAAGTTAGTGGAAATTGATTTTTATTGTTTTTTCTCACAAAGTCTCCCTTTCCGCTAACTTTTGACAAAAGTTTAATTTTTCATGGACTCACTATGCCCCTCAGCGAATACCTTAGGGTGTCTTCTTTCAAAATGGGGTCACATGTGGGGTATTTATACTGCCCTGGCATTTTAGGGGCCCTAAAGCGTGAGAAGAAAATGCGTAAAATGCCCTCCTAAAAGGTACTCATTGGAATTTGGGCCCTTTGCGCATCTTGGCTGCAAAAAGTGTCACTCATGTGGTATCGCCGTACTCAGGAGAAGTAGGGCAATGTGTTGGGGTGTATTTTTACATATACCCATACTGGGTGAGAGAATATCTCTGTAAATTGCCAACTTTGAATAAAAATTTTTAAAAGTTGTCGTTTACAGCGATATTTCTCTCACCCAGCATGGGTATATGTAAAAATACACCCCAAAACACATTGCCCTACTTCTCCTGAGTTCGGCGATACCACATGTGTGACACTTTTTGCAGCCAAGATGCAAAGGGCCCTAAAACCAATGAGTACCTTTAGGATTTCACAGGGCATTTTTACGTATTTGGATTCTCACGCTTTAGGACCCCTAAAATGCCAGGGCAGTATAAATACCCCCCATGTGACCCCATTGTGGAAAGAAGACACCCCAAGGTATTCGCTGAGGGGCATGGCGAGTTCACATAAAAAAAAAAATTTTCACACAAGTTAGCGGAAATTGATATATATATATATTGTGGGGATTTGCTCTTGGCAGATAGGTGCGGGTGCAGTATAGAGGCAAAGGAAGCGGATTTTTAGTCATTCAACAGTGTTTTATTCACACTCTTGATAAAGCAAAACAACAGTCCTTGGTGCAGGTTCACACAGTAAACAAAACAAAAGTCCTTCAGGTTGTTAAACTCACACACTGCAGGTCAGGAGCGATCGCCTGTGCTCCTGAAAGCTGGGTCACAGCCAAATGTCCACGGCAGGCCTCTGTGCACGCTGTACGCCTGCTAGCAGCTTCCAGACTCAGGCTCAGCTACAAACTCCACTTGCTGGAGTAATTTCCCCAGCTGACAGTGCTGGCTGGGCTTTTAAACCCAGTCAAAAACCAGGCCTGGATCGCGGGAAGCAACTACCCACCCTACGCTTTAGTTGCTTCCAGTAAGAGCCAGCCCAGATTGGCTTTACAGCCATCCTAGCTAAACAAGCTGTGTCTAGCAGCACTAGCTGCTGCTGACCTAAAAGAACAGGCTCTTACCTCACCGAGGCCAGGAAACTCGGTGACACGTCACCTTCCGTCAATGACGGATCCCTGTGCCCTCTCACATACCTCCCCCTTTGTTCAACCCTGACAGGGTGAACACACGCCAAACACTGTACTCGAGACAGGGCATCCGCATTTCCTTGCAAGCGGCCTGCCCTGTGTTCCACTGTGAACTTGAAGTTCTGCAGAGACAAGAACCATCTGGTGACCCGAGCATTCCCTGTCTTTCGCCTGAGCACATCCACTTTAGAGGGGAATGGTCGGTCACCAGGCGGAACTTTCTCCTAGCAGATAATAGCGGAGAGACTCTAGTGCCCACTTGATGGCCAGGCACTCTCTCTCACTATACTGTACCTGGTTTCGGCTGGGGTGAGTTTGCGACTCAGGAAAACCACGGGATGCTCCTCCCCATTGATTTCCTGAGAGAGTACAGCCCGAGGCCCACTTCAGAGGCATCGGTCTGTACCACAAACTCTCTCTTGAAGTCGGGCGTCACCAAAACCAGGGGACCCACACAGGGCCGACTTCAGAGCAGAGAAAGCCTTATCCGCCTGCTCATTCCACTGGATCGACACTGACCTGCGTCCCTTTAAAAGGCTTGTCAATGGAGCAGCAATTGTAGCGAAGTTGGGAATAAACCTCATGTAGTATCCCACCATGCCCAGGAATGATTTTACTTGCCGCGTAGTGACAGGTCGGGGCCAATTCTTAATTGCCTCAATTTTGTTTACCTGAGGTTTGACCACCCCCGCCCAATGACATACCCTAGGTATTTGGTCTCTTCTAACCCTATCACACACTTTTTTGGGTTAGCAGTTAAGCCAGCTTTCCTAAGGGAGTCCACTATGGCCTGTACCTTCGGTAGGTGACTCTCCCAGTCGGTGCTATGGACAATGATATCATCCAGATACGCTGAGGCGTACCGTCGATGTGGACGAAGCACAATATCCATAAGCCTTTGAAACGTGGCGGGGCGCCATGTAGACCAAAGGGTAATACCTTGTACTGATACAACCCTCCGGTGTGATAAAAGCAGTTTTTCCTTGGCAGCCTCCGTTAAGGGTACCTGCCAGTACCCTTTGGTGAGGTCCAGGACAGAAAATACCTGGCTTGGCCCAATTTTTCAATGAGCTCATCCACCCTCGGCATGGGATATGCGTCAAACTTGGACACCTCATTCAGCTTACGGAAATCGTTACAGAACCTCAATGTCCGGTCCGGCTTGGGTATTAAGACTATCGGACTGGCCCAATCACTTTTGACTCCTCGATGACACCTAACTGGAGCATCAGCTGCACTTCCTTCACAATGGCTTGTCGCCGAGCCTCGGGTACCCGATACGGCTTTAACCGGACTTTGGCCTGAGGCTCAGTGATAATGTCATGCTGGATTAGGATGTGCGCCCAGGGAGGTCCGAGAACACATCCGTGTTCCGACTAATGAACTCCTTAACTTCCTGGACCTGTTTGGAGGATAGGCTATCTGAAATTTTTACGGTGGCTGCTGCTTCCCGGACTTCGAGGTGAGGGGCTGGATCCTTCTCACCTAGAAGCCCTGGCCGGGGCTGTCATCGCTGGACGAGTTCCTATCCTTCCATGGCTTCAGCAAATTCACATGATACACCTGCTCCGGCTTCCGCCGCCCTGGCTGGTGCACCTTGTAATTTACTTCCCCACTTTCTCGAGCACTTCATAGGGCCCCTGCCACCTAGCTAGAAATTTGCTGTCAAGGGTGGGTACCAGAACTAAAACTCGGTCTCCGGGATTAAAGTCTCGCACTCGAGCCTGACGATTATAGACTCTACTTTGGGCCTGTTGTGCTGCCTCCATATGCTCCCGGACCAGCGGTAACACCCTCTCCATACGTTCCTGCATCTGGGTAACATATTCAATTACGCTTTTGTGGGGACGGGCTGTTGTTCCCATGCTTCCTTAGCGATGTCCAACAGGCCCCGTGGGCGTCTGCCATAAAGCAGTTCGAAGGGTGAGAACCCAGTAGAGGCCTGGGGCACTTCTCGCACTGCAAACATGAGATAGGGCAGAAGCAGATCCCAGTCCTTCCCATCTCGGGACACCACCCTTTTAGCATATTTTTTAAAGTTTGGTTAAATCTTTCCACCAGGCCGTCCGTTTACGGATGGTAAACGGACGTCCGCAATTGCTTTATATGCAACAGTTTACACAATTCCTCATAATCTTAGACATAAAGGGGTCCCTTGGTCCGTCAGAACCTCCTTAGGTAGGCCCACCCGGGTAAACATCTCCATTAACTCCTTTGCAATGAGCCTAGCCGATGTGTGTCGAAGAGGCACCGCCTCTGGATATCGAGTAGCATAGTCCAGAATCACCAGGATATGTTGGTGACCCCTAGCAGACTTCGGTACGGGTCCGACCAGATCCATGGCAATACGCTCGAATGGGACCTCAATTATTGGGAGAGGGACCAGGGGACTTCTGTAATGCGGCTGGGGGCTATTTACCTGACAGGTCGGACAGGACTTACAGAACTCCTCTACTTCCTTAAACAAACCGGGCCAGTAAAATCGCTGTAGTACGCGGTCCTGCGTTTTCTGCCACCCCATGTGTCCCCAAGAACATGTTGGTGGGCAAGCTCCATAACAAGCTTGCGATATGCGGTGGGCACCACCAACTGTTCAACTGGCTCACCTCGGATTTGGTTCACCCGATACAACATATCCTGAAGAATAATAAATCGTGGAAACATTAATTCAGCCCCAGGTTTCTGGGGTTTACCGTCAATCATTACAACACTTTCCCAGGCCCTGGTTAGGGTTTGGTCCCGGTGTTGTGCGGTCCCAAAATTTTCCCCGAGACATTGAGGTCTGCCAACTCAGGTCCCGGTGGCAAGTCCTCCGTGTCTCCCACCATTACACTCAGTGGGGTTGTCTCCCTCTACCGCTGGAGCAGTGGTCACCCCTACCGCTGGCCCTTCAGATTCGGGCTCCCAGGGTTCTGGCCTTCCAGTGGTATCAGGCCACTCTACTAGGGTTACCCCTGTCTCGGGCCCATCAGACACTTTTATAGCCGGCCACAGCGCCGGGAAACCTGGGAAGTCCCTCCCAAGTATCAGTTCATGTGGGAGTTTGGTAGCGACAGCCACCTCGTGGGTCCACTTACCAGCAGCTGTGGACAAAGTCACTAATGCAGTGGGGTAGTCTTTTAAGTCTCCGTGGATGCATAGGACCCCGACTTTACGGCCGGTATACTCCGCAGGCCGTACTAGGGCAGCTCTTACCAGGGAGACTAAACTCCCGGAGTCCAGCAGGGCCACCGCCAGAGAATCTCCCACCTCTACCTGACACAGGTGGTTATTGTCCTGCCCCTCACGGGTGCCAGTTGCACACAGCTTCCGTGCATACAGGGAGTGGCGATACCCGTAGTTCACATCCATCGGCTCACCCTGATGCGGACAGTCGGCCCTGATGTGGCCTGGCTCCTGACACCTCCAGCATACCACGGGAGGCGGATCCGCAGGGGATACATTCCGTGCAGGTCTCTCTGTCGCCGGTCGTCGGAACTGGGGTGGAGGCCTCCGGGGTTTGACTGGCCCCTTCCCAGCAAGACTCCCTGCAGGTTTCTGGTGGCCTCGTAACGCTCCACCAGGTCGACCATCTCCAGGGCACTTACCGGAGACGCCTGGCCGACCCAGTGCTGGAGGGGATAAGGCAGGGCCCTCCAAAAGATGTCCGCCAACAGTCGATCCAGCATGGCAGTGGGACTTAGTAGATCAGGCTGCAGCCACTTTTGCAGCCTGTGCAGCAGATCGTAGTACTGCGGCCTAGCAGGTTCAGTCGTTTTAAAGTCCCACTGGTGGACTCTTTGAGCGCGGACCAGCACGTTCACCCCCAGTCTGGCTAGGATCTCTCCTTTCACGGTGTCATAATCGGCTGCTTGGTCGTCCGACAAGTCGAAAAACACCTGCTGGGGTCCGGAAGCCAGGAACGGAGCGACCACCTCAGCCCACTGGTCACGGGCAGCTTCTCCTCACGGCCACTTTTTCGAAGACTGCCAGGTAGGTCTCGGCATCATCCTCGGGGTCATCTTGGGAATTGCTGCACGGACCGCTTCCGGGCATCATGGGCACGGTGAGAGGCTCCAGTCGCTTGCAAAGCCATTACATGTTGCAACAGCAGCTGGTTTGTCTCCTGCTGCTGCTTGTTGGCCTCCCGCTGCTGTAAATTGGCCTCCACGAGAGCCTTTACAACTGCCTCCATCTTGTCAGAGTTCACGTGTTGAAACTTTGCCGGCTTGACATATGACATTCACTTTGGAAAAAACTTCGGCGTTTACGCCAGCCTCACTGCGCATGCCCGCATCCGCCACCAAATGTGGGGATTTGCTCTTGGCAGATAGGTGCGGGTGCAGTATAGAGGCAAAGGAAGCGGATTTTTAGTCATTCAACAGTGTTTTATTCACACTCTTGATAAAGCAAAACAACAGTCCTTGGTGCAGGTTCACACAGTAAACAAAACAAAAGTCCTTCAGGTTGTTAAACTCACACACTGCAGGTCAGGAGCGATCGCCTGTGCTCCTGAAAGCTGGGTCACAGCCAAATGTCCACGGCAGGCCTCTGTGCACGCTGTACGCCTGCTAGCAGCTTCCAGACTCAGGCTCAGCTACAAACTCCACTTGCTGGAGTAATTTCCCCCCAGCTGACAGTGCTGGCTGGGCTTTTAAACCCAGTCAAAAACCAGGCCTGGATCGCGGGAAGCAACTACCCACCCTACGCTTTAGTTGCTTCCAGTAAGAGCCAGCCCAGATTGGCTTTACAGCCATCCTAGCTAAACAAGCTGTGTCTAGCAGCACTAGCTGCTGCTGACCTAAAAGAACAGGCTCTTACCTCACCGAGGCCAGGAAACTCGGTGACACGTACCTTCCGTCAATGACGGATCCCTGTGCCCTCTCACAATATATATATATATTTTTTTTTTTTTTACAAAGTCTCATATTCCACTAACTTGTGACAAAAAATAAAATTTTACATGAACTCGCCATACCCCTCACGGAATACCTTGGGGTGTCTTCTTTCTAAAATGGGGTCACATGTGAGGTGTTTGTACTGCTCTGGCATTTGAGGGGTCTCCGCAATCATTACACGTATGGCCAGCATTAGGAGTTTCTGCGATTCTCCGTATATTGAGCAGACGGGTAATGAGATTTTTTTTTTCCGTTCAGCCGCTGCGCTGAAAAAAAAAATAAAAATGAACGGCACAGATTTTTTCATTCGCATCGGTCAATGTGGATGAAAAAATCTCTGCCAAAATCAGTGACTGCGGTGCGGTGGGCTGGGCGCTAGCTACCTAACAAGTAGCTAGCTAACTGGCGGTGATAGGGGACCCTTATGCCCCATTCACACGTCCGAAATTCTGTTTGCGGAACGGAATTGCGGACCCATTCATTTCTATGGGGACAGACTTTGTCCCGCTCGGATCCGAATTACGGATCCGCGCTTCGGGTCTGCACTTCCGTTCGCAAAAATATAGAACATGTCCTATTCTTGTCCGCAATTGCGGACAAGAAAAGCATTTTCTATATAGTTCTGTGCGGATCTGCAAAATGCGGAAGCGCATTGCCGGTGTCCGTATTTTTGCGGATCCGCAGATCCATGGATCCGCAGATCCATGGATCCACAAAACACATACGGACGTCTGAATGAGCCTGTAGGGGGTGATTAGTGACAGGGGGGTGACAGGGGGTGATCAGGGGGGTGACATGGGTGATCAGGGGTTAATCAGTGATGGGGGTGGGGGTGTGTGTGTAGTGATTGGTGCACTTTTCCTATTTTCCTCTGGTGGTCCCAAACAAAGGGACCACCAGACGAGCAGACATTAGGCATATCAGACGCTGTTTAAAAAACAGCGTCTGATATGCGATTTAAATGCGGTTTTTCCGCATCTACAGCCTGCCAGCGCATGATCAGCGCTGGCAGGCTGTAGTTTCAGTTGTCCCGGCTCCGATCACATGAACGCGCGCGCACGCCGCGCGCGCGTTCATGTGAAATCTCAGGTCTCACGAGATGACGCCGATAGGCGTGACTGAGACCTGAGAGAGCCGCCGCGCTGACGCCCATCGGCGTTAGCGTGGCGGCAAGAGGTTAAGCCAGAACACACACATTTTATGTTGTTTATACTTCTGTAGTTTGCCTTTTAAAACATATCGTAGTTTTAACTACATACTTTCAAATTTCTGCTATTTCTCAGTGTTATAGAGAATGGCTTTATTTTTTTTATTTTTTTCTGAAGATATTTGTAAAAACTATACCTAAACTGATAGACAGCAAAATAATAAAAATATACTGCAATCTTAGCCACTAGAGCATTACAATTTCCAAAACATGAAATTCTTTACGGGGATTAACTGTATATTTTATCTTGAATTCTGCATTGTTCCTTTAGGTTTAATTGATATTTTATGAATTTTGTGTCTTCATCTACCCAAGTTTACACATGACTTTTACAGGCACCGACTAATGTGACTTTTAAAGTAGTATTACAGTATGCATTGATGTCTTGGGAGCCATTATTGTCATGTATGAACCCTTGTCTCTACTGCTAATGCTTGCAAAGACATTTTGTTGTCATGGCCTAGAGGGTTCAACGGCTTTATTTGATGCACCCTATAGGCTTTGACAAGTTTCCCCATATGAGTATCTGAAATGGAACTCAACATCTGTTCACTTGCATTGAATCAGCGTGATAATAGAAATACAGCTTGCAACAGAAATGTTTGGCTTACAGAACTTAGTGTCAGAAAATGTTTACTGAGAATAAGTTTAACTGAATAAATTGCAATTTATATGATTATGAACAGCAGCTCAGCGTCATTAACTGCCCCATTTCTTATTAAATAATTTGGATTATGTATTGCAGAATTCAGATTTGGTGGAGCGTAATATTCTGTTTCGTTTGTGAATATTATTTATTTATTTCTGTTTAAAAACATTTTAAAAAGTACTTAAATGTAAGTTGACCGGTATAATAAACCATGTTGAAATACTTTCTAGTCTACATGTATAATTTATTAGAAAATACTTCTTAAACATAATGTTATGCAGATAATTTCAACAAGGCAGTTATAGTTAAAGTTGCATGAACTCGCCATACCCCTCACGGAATACCTTAGGGTGTCTTCTTTCTAAAATGGGGTCACATGTGAGGTGTTTGTACTGCTCTGGCATTTGAGGGGTCTCCGCAATCATTACACGTATGGCCAGCATTAGGAGTTTCTGCGATTCTCCGTATATTGAGCAGACGGGTAATGAGATTTTTTTCCGTTCAGCCGCTGCGCTGAAAAAAATAAAATGAACGGCACAGATTTTTCATTCGCATCGGTCAATGTGGATGAAAAATCTCTGCCAAAATCAGTGACTGCGGTGCGGTGGGCTGGGCGCTAGCTACCTAACAAGTAGCTAGCTAACTGGCGGTGATAGGGGACCCTTATGCCCCATTCACACGTCCGAAATTCTGTTTGCGGAGCGGAATTGCGGACCCATTCATTTCTATGGGGACAGACTTTGTCCCGCTCGGATCGAATTACGGATCCGCGCTTCCGAGTCTGCACTTCCGTTCCGCAAAAATATAGAACATGTCCTATTCTTGTCCGCAGTGCGGACAAGAAAAGCATTTTCTATATAGTTCTGTGCGGATCTGCAAAATGCGGAAGCGCATTGCCGGTGTCCGTATTTTGCGGATCCGCAGATCCATGGATCCATAGATCCATGGATCCATAAAACTACATACGGACGTCTGAATGAGCCTGTAGGGGGTGATTAGTGACAGGGGGGTGACAGGGGGTGATCAGGGGGTGACATGGGTGATCAGGGGTTAATCAGTGATGGGGGGTGGGGGTGTGTGTGTAGTGATTGGTGCACTTTTCCTATTTTCCTCTGGTGGTCCCAAACAAAGGGACCACCAGACGAGCAGGCTATTAGGCATATCAGACGCTGTTTAAAAAACAGCGTCTGATATCTGCATTTAAATGCGGTTTTCCGCATCTACAGCCTGCCAGCGCATGATCAGCGCTGGCAGGCTGTAGTTTCAGTTGTCCCGGCTCCGATCACATGAGCGCGCGCGCACGGCGCGCGTTCATGTGAAATCTCAGGTCTCACGAGATGACGCCGATAGGCGTGACTGAGACCTGAGAGAGCCGCCGCGCTGACGCCCATCGGCGTTAGCGTGGCGGCAAGAGGTTAGCCAGAACACACACACTTTTATGTTGTTTATACTTCTGTAGTTTGCCTTTTAAAACATATCGTAGTTTTAACTACATACTTTCAAATTTCTGCTATTTCTCAGTGTTATAGAGAATGGCTTTATTTTTTTTATTTTTTTCTGAAGATATTTGTAAAAACTATACCTAAACTGATAGACAGCAAAATAATAAAAATATACTGCAATCATAGCCACTAGAGCATCACAATTTCCAAAACATGAAATTCTTTACGGGGATTAACTGTATATTTTATCTTGAATTCTGCATTGTTCCTTTAGGTTTAATTGATATTTTATGAATTTTGTGTCTTCATCTACCCAAGTTTACACATGACTTTTACAGGCACCGACTAATGTGACTTTTAAAGTAGTATTACAGTATGCATTGATGTCTTGGGAGCCATTATTGTCATGTATGAACCCTTGTCTCTACTGCTAATGCTTGCAAAGACATTTTGTTGTCATGGCCTAGAGGGTTCAACGGCTTTATTTGATGCACCCTATAGGCTTTGACAAGTTTCCCCATATGAGTATCTGAAATGGAACTCAACATCTGTTCACTTGCATTGAATCAGCGTGATAATAGAAATACAGCTTGCAACAGAAATGTTTGGCTTACAGAACTTAGTGTCAGAAAATGTTTACTGAGAATAAGTTTAACTGAATAAATTGCAATTTATATGATTATGAACAGCAGCTCAGCGTCATTAACTGCCCCATTTCTTATTAAATAATTTGGATTATGTATTGCAGAATTCAGATTTGGTGGAGCGTAATATTCTGTTTCGTTTGTGAATATTATTTATTTATTTCTGTTTAAAAACATTTTAAAAAGTACTTAAATGTAAGTTGACCGGTATAATAAACCATGTTGAAATACTTTCTAGTCTACATGTATAATTTATTAGAAAATACTTCTTAAACATAATGTTATGCAGATAATTTCAACAAGGCAGTTATAGTTAAAGTTGAGCATGAAATTAAATTCAGACCATAAGTAGGAGCTTGTTTTAAAATACATGATGTTGTAATATGTTATTTTTAATAGCAACATTGCCTTTTAAAGGCAAACCGTCTCCATGCAAATGAAGGGCAATCTGCAGGCAGTATGCTATAGAGCAGGAGGAGCTGAGCATATTGATATATAACCCTGGGTTCAAACGCGCTGTAAAACGCTCAACAGATTAAAACCAATGCATCCCTATGGGAGTGGTTCACACTTGAGCGTTTTACAGCGCGTTTGAACGCGCTGTAAAACGCCCAACGCATAAACAAGTACTTGAGCTTCTTTTGGGGCGTTTGACGCGCGTTTTGTGATTGACACCACAGTAGCAATCACAAGAACGCGCATACGAACGCGCGTTTCCTATTTGCAAAAACGCGCAAAAAAACGCGCGTAAAACGCGCGTTTTTGGAACGCTCAGGTCTGAACCCAGGGTAAATGTGTCACAGTAAAACAGTGTCAGTAAAACAGAATTTATTCATTTCAACCTCTACTCTTTTTAGGAGTCATGCCTCAGTGAGTGACAGCCTTCCCTGTATGTTTAGTTATGCAGAGTAAGGCCTCTTTTACACGAGCGTGTCCGGATTAGGTCCGGATGCATTGCGGATGCGTTCTGTGAAAAATTCAGTTTTGCCTCCGATTGCGTTCAGTTTTTTGCACGCGGGTGTAATGCGCTTTGATGCGTTTTTCACGCGCGTGATAAAAAACTGAAGGTTTACAACAACATCTCCTAGTAACCATCAGTGAAAAACACAGCGCACCCGCACTTGCTTTTAGATGCAATGCGTTTTTCACGCAGCCCCATTCACTTCTAGTCAGAGCTGCGTAAAAAAAACGCAGAATATAGAACATGCTGCGATTTTCACGCAACGCAGAAGTGATGCATGAAAAACAACGCTCATGTACACAGACATTGAAATTGAATGAGTCAGGATTCAGTGTGGGTGCTATGCATTCACGTCACGCATTGCACCCGCGCGGAAAACTCGCTCGTGTCAAAGGGGCCTAAGGCTGGGTTCACATCATGGTTTTTGTCCTACGTTTAATGTTTAATTGGGGGAAAATAGGATGCAAAAATGCAGTTCACCATGTTTTAACATACTACAGAGTCCAGCAACTATAACGTATATGTTGTGTTTTTGTTTGTTTTTTTCAGTTGAACTCTATAGTAATGGATGTTAATGTGTTTGTGTTTGTTTCCACGTCCGTTCCGTCCGCAAATTTTGCTTCCGCCCAAAAAAACGGATGACGGACCGTTTTTTTTGCGGATCCGTTTTTATGGCAGATCCATTGTAATAATGACTATCCTTGTCCGCAAACGTGAAAAAAAAAGGACATGCTCTATTTTTTTGACGAAATGTAAACACAGACCACTGATGCGGAACAAAAATGGTTGACCATCCGCATTTTTTGACAGACCCATTAAAATGAATGGGGAAGCATCCTATCCGTGAAAAAAAACTGAACGGACGCGGAAACAAACAACGGTCGTGTGCATGAGGCCTAAATCATATATTAAACACAAGACAAAATCCTGATGTGAACCTAGCCTTAGCTGTCAGCTACTGGCACCACCTACATGACTACTAAGCATAAAAACTGAGATTTTAAATGAATTATAAGAATGAGTAACTTGATTATATGAGTTTAGAATTCATCACACATTTTTCCAAAAAGTTCAGACTCTAACAAACCCAATTTAGTTTTCTGATTTGTTTTAGACTAACAAGACAGACTGTTACTTTATGATTCATTTCAGATGAACCAGAGAGACCCACAAAGTAACATTCATCTGAGTGAGACAAAAGAACTAGAATATCCCACTCAGGATTTATACTCTCAGTAAGACATACAAGTTAACTCTTTTCCCAGAAGGACAAACAAACCAGAATGTCTCAAGACAAAATTTCCACAATCAGCTGAGCTCAGTCCTTAGAAGGGTACTCTGGCAGGGTGCTCTTTATCCTCAGGGAGACCAAAAAATATGAATGATGACTATTGTATGTCAAGCGACACTACTCTTGCTTGCTCGATTAACGCTCATATTACATAGCAGATTTTTTGCATAAGCTAAAATAAATTAAATAATGAAGAATATTCTAATTCACTACTGAATTATAATATTCTTCAATATTTAATTTGCCGTATTTTTCGCTTTATAGGACGCACTTTTTCCCCCAAAAGTGGGGGGGAAATGGCAGTGCGTCCTATAAAACGAATACTGATACTTCGCCGGCCGCTATGCTGTGCAGCGCAGCCTGCGAAGTATCAGTGTGGAGGGAGGTGGCAGGCGGCGCATGACAGAGGGAGTGATGTTAAGCTGCCACCTGACGACGAGCCTGCATGCCGCCGTATGGGGATAGATAGTAAGTACAGCAGGGCTTTGGGCTCCAAAAGGATAATATACAATAAGTCTACATTAATTCACTACACAGCTGCGGGGCCCGGTGTATTGGAGAAGAGTCACTGCAGCGGGCCCAGCCATGAGTGTCCCCGCCTCCTCCATCCACACTGATACTTTGCAGGCCTTCAATGTATCAGTGTAACAGTGTTGGGAGATATCTGTGGATGACACTTATGGGGGATCTCTGTGGATGACACTTATGGGGGATCTCTGTGGATGGCACTTATATAGCATAAGATGCTATATAAGTGTCATCCACAGAGATCCCCCATAAGTGTCATCCACAGAGATTCCCCATAATAGTGTCATCCACAGAGATCTCTCATAATAGTGTCATCCACAGAGATCCCCCATAATAGTGTCATCCACTGAGATCCCCCATAATAGTGTCATCCACAGATCCACCATTAGTTCAAAACCCACCAAAAGCACACATTTTGGATTAAAATATTTTTTTCTTATTTTTCTCCTCAAATACCTAGGTGTGTCTTATCATCAAGTGTGTCTTATAAAGCGAAAAATACGGTATTTCATCTTATGCGAAAAATCGTCACTGTAATATGCGCGTTAATCGAGTAAAGGCGGGTTATAGGCAACTTTCCTATTGGGTTGGCTTGCTAGAATTTGCGAATATGTGGAATATAGTGTGATCTATATTCTAAAAAACTAATATTAGTCTTTTTTTTTTTTTTCATCTGAACCCATTACATTTACTATGGGTTCAGATGAAAAAAAAAAAAAAGAATATTTGCTTTTAGGAATATATATCACACCATATTCTACATATTTGTGAATTTTAGCAAGCCAACCCAATAGGAAAGTTGCGCATACTACATTGTGAATTTTTCGCATACAAGAGAATAATCTCGAATACGAATATTTGCAAATATTCTACCACATATTCGCAAAATATCGCAAATTCGAATATTGCCCCTGCCGCTCGTTACTAGTAATAACTTTAAAATGCTTTTACTTATCCAGGCCATTCTGAGTTTTTTTTTTCTCATCGCATATTATACTTCATGCCAGTTATAAAATTGAGTCAAAACGTTCATTTTTATTTATAAAAAATCTAAATTTCACCCAAAATTTTGAAAATGTATCAAATTTTTATTTCTTTACTTTAATTAAAGATAGTAATAACTCCAAAAATAGTTATTACTTTACATTACCCATATGTTTACTTCATGTTGGGATCATTTTCTGAATGCCATTATATTTTTTGGGGGGACGTTAGAAGGCTTAGAAGTTTAGAAGCAAATCTTGAAATTTTTCTGAAAATTTCCAAAACCCACTTTTTAAGGACCAGTTCAGGTTTGAAGTCACTTTGTGAGGCTTACATAATAGACAACTCCCCAAAATGACCCCATTAAAGAAACTACACCCTTGAAGGTATTCAAAACTGATTTTACAAATGTTGTTAACCCTTTAGGTGTTCCACAAGAATTTATGGAAAATGGAGATAAAATTTCTGAATTTTACTTTTTTGGCAGATTTTCCATTTTAATATTTTTTTTTCCACTAACAAAGCAAGGATTAACAGGCAAAAAAACCTCAATATTTATTGCCCTGATTCTGCAGTTTACAGAAACACCCCATATGTGGTCGTAAACTGCTGTACGGGCACATCAGAAGTAAAGGAACGCCATACGGTTTTCGGAAGTCAGATTTCACTGGGATAATTTTTGGCTGCCATGTCACATTTGAAGACCCCCTGATGCACCCCTAGTGTAGAAACTCCAAAAAAAGACCTTATTTTGGAAACTACGGGATAAGGTGGCAGTTTTGTTGGTACTATTTTAGGGTAGATATAACTTTTGGTTGCTCTATATTACACTTTTTGTGAGGCAAGGTAACAAGAAATAGGTGTTTTGGCCCCGTTTTTATTTTTTTGTCATTTACAATGTTCATCTGACAGGTTAGATCATGTGGTATTTTTATAGAGAAGATTGTTACGGATGCAACAATACCAAAGATGTATACTTTTTTTGGTTGTTTGCTTCAGTTTTACATAAAGCATTTTTGAAAAAAAAAATCATGTTTTAGTGTCTGCATATTCTGAGAGCCTACTCAAACAAAACAATAGCTGATCTCAGGGAGACCAGTCACAAAAACACCGCGGAGCCTCAGTTAAGAGTCTCAACACAGCAATCCAAATTGCAAAGCTCCCTGGGAAAAAGTAATATGCAAAATAAATGTGGAGCCCCAGTATTGGGTCTACAACACAATGAAAGACAGATATCCCTCAAAGGAAGGAAAACCAGTGCAAAGGGGTGTCTCCATTACAGAGATGACCAAATCCACCATATTAAGTGGCCCCTATGTCAAGATCCCGCTTTATTACAAGTTTTAAGGATGTGACGGGGAAAACCTAAGCTAGTTATCCATCCACAGACAGCTATTTCGGGGTGTTGAGAGCCATAGTTTTTTTTATTTTTTGGGCGATTGTCTTAGGTAGGGTCTCATTTTTTGCAGTATGAGATGGCGGTTTGATTGGTACTATTTTAGGGTGCATATGACTTTTTGATCGCTTGGTATTACTCTTTTTGTGATGTAAGGTTACAAAAAATGACTTTTTTGACACACCTTTTATCTTATTTTTTTTACAGTGTTCACATGAGGGTTTAGGTCATGTAATATTTTTATACAGCAGGTTTTTACGGACATGGCGATACCTAATATGTATACTTATTTTATTTATGTAAGTTTTACACAATGATATCATTTTTTAAACAAACAAAAATCATGATTTAGTGTCTCCATAGTCTGAGAACCATAGTTTTTTTTTTTTGTTTTTTTTTTTGGGGGCGATCGTCTTAGGTAGGGTCTCATTTTTTGTTGCATTTTTTTGTGGGATGATATGACTGTTGATTGGTACAATTTTGGTGTGTATATGACTTTTTGATCCCTTGGTATTATACATTTTGTGATGTAAGGTGAGGAAAATGCCTTTTTTTTTACACTTTTCTTAATGGTGTTCTCCTGGGGGCTTAGGTCATGTGGTACTTTTATAGAGCAGGTCATTACGGATTACAGATACTCGGCGTATAGCTAGGAATGAGGTGTATACATCAATAAATAGAATTAGGACTGAGTCAAAAATATAAGGTCAAGATCACACACCGAGCTTGGTGTTAGAATATTACAGATAGGAATGCATAGTTAAAATTGCAGCAGTCCAAGGTAACCAGTCATTCCTTCAAATAATGAGGCAGAGTTATATATAACAATGTTCAGGCAGAGATGTATATAATAGGAGTGGTAGAGATCTAGAGGTTCAAATATGCTCCTTTAGAGGGTCAGAGAAGTATGCAAGAGGCCAAAATATATGAAAACACAATCCCATATACCTTAATATATCGCTATATATAGTCAGACCTACCCTTGACATCAGTATTGCAGGCCTGGAGAGTGAATGGCGTGCTGTGTCTATCAGAAGCCGGGTTATATGGAGGCAGGGCGGGTTGTGCACGGCTTTCCGGTGAGTCCGACGTAACCCGGGAGTGTGCGCATGCATAATGGCGTCTGATGTCAACGGGCTTCCTTGCGCATGCGTTGTGAGCATTTAAAGCTAGGTAATGGCAAATGTGAGGGCAAGATGGGATGCAAAATACATTCTTGTGGCTAATCTTTATTATTCGAATATAGTAGGACGTCATACTACTAAATAGTTATTATAATAGAATGCCCTATAGGTTGTTTGTTGGGACCGCTGTATCTATGTAATGGAATATCACACTTCTATATTTTTGATGTTCTAAAATGCCCTATACAGTATCTATGGGGGCAAATGTATATAGATATGAGCCCTAAAGGAGATAATGCCGGTGAGTGGGATTATTATAATACAGACACATTATTTTTCTCTTGACCTGGTTCGGGTTCATTGAAGAATCCCCTTAAAATACAAGTTCGCTCAACCCTAGTTCCTATATCTGCGTGTACTAGTCTGTCTTTAAGATTCAGAGGGCGTTTGTAGCACATCCTAACTGGTTGTTGGAATTCCGTGACTTCTGGATAGGATTGTTTTAGGAGGGGCCAATGTTTGATAATAATTGATTGGATTTTATAGGGATATAACTGATATATCAATGTATATACTAGTCAAAAAATAGTATACAACCAGGCTGGAGGGGTTATTTGAGCTGTAAGGAAAAATGGAATACAATAAATTGGTATATGAATAGAGATGAGCGAACACCTGGATGTTCGGGTTCGAGAGGTTCGGCCGAACTTCCGGAAAATGTCCGGGTTCGTGATCCGAACTCAACCCGAACTTCATCCCGAACCCGAACCCCATAGAAGTCAATGGGGACCCAAACTTTTGGGCACTAAAAAGCCTGTAAAAGACTCCCGGAAAGGGCTAGAGGGCTGCAAAAGGCAGCAAAATGTAGGTAAATCCCCTGCAAACAAATGTAGATAGGGAAATGAATTAAAATAAAATAAAATAAATAAAAATTAACCAATATCAATTGGAGAGAGGTCCCACAGCAAGGAATCATGCGTCATATCAACCACCACCGGAGAAGGCCACTCTCATTTATTTGGGACCAGCACCCAGACAGAGGATACAGGTCCCACAGCAAGGAATAAGGCGTCATATCAACCACCACCGGAGAAGACCACTCTCATTTAGTTCGGACCAGCACCCAGACAGAGGATACAGGTCCCACAGCAAGGAATCATGCGTCATATCAACCACCAACGGAGAAGGCCACTCTCATTTATTTTGGACCAGCACCCAGACAGAGGATACAGGTCCCACAGCAAGGAATCATGCGTCATATCAACCACCACCGGAGAAGACCACTCTCATTTAGTTCGGACCAGCACCCAGACAGAGGATACAGGTCCCACAGCAAGGAATCATGCCTCATATCAACCACCAACGGAGAAGGCCACTCTCATTTATTTCGGCCCAGCACCCAGACAGAGGATACAGGTCCCACAGCAAGGAATCATGCGTCATATCAACCACCACCGGAGAAGGCCACTCTCATGTATTTTGGACCAGCACCCAGACAGAGGATACAGGTCCCACAGCAAGGAATCATGCGTCATATCAACCACCAACGGAGAAGGCCACTCTCATTTATTTTGGACCAGCACCCAGACAGCGGAGAGAGGTCCCACATCAAGGAATCATGCGTCATATCAACCCCCACCGGAGAAGGCCACTCATGTATTTTGGACCAGCACCCAGACAGAGGATACAGGTCCCACAGCAAGGAATCATGCTTCATATCAACCACCACCGGAGAAGGCCACTCCATGTATTTTGGACCAGCACCCAGACAGAGGATACAGGTCCCACAGCAAGGAATAAGGCGTCATATCAACCACCACCGGAGAAGACCACTCTCATTTAGTTCGGACCAGCACCCAGACAGAGGATACAGGTCCCACAGCAAGGAATCATGCGTCATATCAACCACCAACGGAGAAGGCCACTCTCATTTATTTTGGACCAGCACCCAGACAGAGGAGAGAGGTCCCACATCAAGGAATCATGCGTCATATCAAGCCCCACCGGAGAAGGCCACTCTCATGTATTTTGGACCAGCACCCAGACAGAGGATACAGGTCCCACAGCAAGGAATCATGCCTCATATCAACCACCAACGGAGAAGGCCACTCTCATTTAGTTCGGACCAGCACCCAGACAGAGGATACAGGTCCCACAGCAAGGAATCATGCGTCATATCAACCACCACAGGAGAAGGCCACTCTCATGTATTTTGGACCAGCACCCAGACAGAGGAGAGAGGTTTTCACAGCAGAGAATCATGCATTTAGATCACCCACCACAGGAGTAGGCCACCATTTAATGGGACCCCGGCAACCATGTCAGATGGCACAAACATCAGCTTCACATCACCCAGCACAAGAGAAGGCCACTTTGAGAGACTTTGACCCCTGCACCCAGACGGAGGAGAGAGGTTTTCACAGCAGAGAATCATGCATTTAGATCACCCACCACAGGAGTAGGCCACCATTTAATCGGACCCCGGCAACCATGTCAGATGGCACAAACATCAGCTTCACATCACCCAGCACAAGCGAAGGCCACTTTGAGAGACTTTGACCCTGCACCCAGACGGAGGAGAGAGGTTTTCACAGCAGAGAATCAGGCATTTAGATCACCCACCACAGGAGTAGGCCACCATTTAATGGGACCCCGGCAACCATGTCAGATGGCACAAACATCAGCTTCACATCACCCAGCACAAGAGAAGGCCACTTTGAGAGACTTTGACCCCTGCACCCAGACGGAGGAGAGAGGTTTTCACAGCAGAGAATCATGCATTTAGATCACCCACCACAGGAGTAGGCCACCATTTAATGGGACCCCGGCAACCATGTCAGATGGCACAAACATCAGCTTCACATCACCCAGCACAAGAGAAGGCCACTTTGAGAGACTTTGACCCCTGCACCCAGACGGAGGAGAGAGGTTTTCACAGCAGAGAATCATGCATTTAGATCACCCACCACAGGAGTAGGCCACCATTTAATGGGACCCCGGCAACCATGTCAGATGGCACAAACATCAGCTTCACATCACCCAGCACAAGCGAAGGCCACTTTGAGAGACTTTGACCCCTGCACCCAGACGGAGGAGAGAGGTTTTCACAGCAGAGAATCAGGCATTTAGATCACCCACCACAGGAGTAGGCCACCATTTAATGGGACCCCGGCAACCATGTCAGATGGCACAAACATCAGCTTCACATCACCCAGCACAAGAGAAGGCCACTTTGAGAGACTTTGACCCCTGCACCCAGACGGAGGAGAGAGGTCCCACAGCAGAGATTCAGGCATTTATATCAGCCAGCACAGGAGAAGGCCGCTTTCAGTGACTTAGGCCTTAGCACCGACACAGAGGAGACAGGTCAGATAGCACAAGCATCAGATTTACATCAACCACCACAGGAGAATGGCACTTTTAGAGACTTTGACCCCTGCAGCCAGAAAGAGGAGAGAGGTCCCACAGCAGAGAATCAGGCATCATGTCAACCACCACAGGAGTAGGCCACTTTTGTTTCTTTGACCCCTGCAGCCAGAAAGAGGAGAGAGGTCCCACAGCAGAGATTCAGGCATTTATATCAGCCAGCACAGGAGAAGGCCGCTTTCAGTGACTTAGGCCTTAGCACCGACACAGAGGAGACAGGTCAGATAGCACAAGCATCAGATTTACATCAACCACCACAGGAGAATGGCACTTTTAGAGACTTTGACCCCTGCAGCCAGAAAGAGGAGAGAGGTCCCACAGCAGAGAATCAGGCATCATGTCAACCACCACAGGAGTAGGCCACTTTTTGTTTCTTTGACCCCTGCAGCCAGAAAGAGGAGAGAGGTCCCACAGCAGAGATTCAGGCATTTATATCAGCCAGCACAGGAGAAGGCCGCTTTCAGTGACTTAGGCCTTAGCACCGACACAGAGGAGACAGGTCAGATAGCACAAGCATCAGATTTACATCAACCACCACAGGAGAATGGCACTTTTAGAGACTTTGACCCTGCAGCCAGAAAGAGGAGAGAGGTCCCACAGCAGAGAATCAGGCATCATGTCAACCACCACAGGAGTAGGCCACTTTTTGTTTCTTTGACCCCTGCAGCCAGAAAGAGGAGAGAGGTCCCACAGTAGAGATTCAGGCATTTATATCAGCCAGCACAGGAGAAGGCCACTTTCAGTGACTTAGGCCTTAGCACCGACACAGAGGAGACAGGTCAGATAGCACAAGCATCAGTTTCACATCAACCACCACAGGAGAAGGGCACTTTTAAAGACCTTGACCCCTGCAGCCACACGGAGGAGAGAGGTCCCACAGCAGAGAATCAGGCATCATGTCAACCACCACAGGAGTAGGCCACTTTTTGTTTCTTTGACCCCTGCAGCCAGAAAGAGGAGAGAGGTCCCACAGCAGAGATTCAGGCATTTATATCAGCCAGCACAGGAGAAGGCCGCTTTCAGTGACTTAGGCCTTAGCACCGACACAGAGGAGACAGGTCAGATAGCACAAGTATCAGTTTCACATCAACCACCACAGGAGAAGGGCACTTTTAGAGACCTTGACCCCTGCAGCCACACGGAGGAGAGAGGCCCCACAGCAGAGAATCAGGCATCATGTCAACCACCACATGAGTAGGCCACCTTTTGTTTCTTTGACCCCTGCACCCAGAAAGAGGAGAGAGGTCCCACAGCAGAGAATCAGGCATTTCGATCACCCACCACAGGAGAAGGCCACTTTCAGTGACTTTGGCCCCTGCACCCACACAAAGGAGACATGTCAGACAGTACAAGTATAACATTCATATCACCCAGCACAGGAGAAAGACACTTTCATGTACTTTGGCACTGGCACCCAGACAGAGGGAAGGTTCATTCAACTCTGGGTTGCACCCCAAGATCCTACTTAATTTCAAAAATTGATTTTTCAATGAAGAAGTGGCCAGGAGTACAAGACAACATGGTTTAAGGCAGTTATTAAGGACTACTCTGCACAAGGGAGGGTCAGGTCTTGTGGGATCCATGCCTGGTTCATTTTTATAAACGTCAGCTTGTCCACGTTGGCTGCGGACAGGCGGCTGCGCTTTGTCAGTAATGACGCCCCTGCCGTGCTGAATACACGTTCAGATAAAACGCTGGCCGCCGGGCAGGCCAGCACCTCCAAGGCATAACATGCTAATTCTGGCCACGTGGACAATTTGGAAACCCAGAAGTTGAATGGGGCCGAACCATCCGTCAGTACGTGGAGTTGTGTGCAGATGTACTGTTCAACCATGTTAGTGAAATGTTGCCTCCTGCTAACACGTTCCGTATCAGGTGGTGGGGCAGTTAGCTGTGGCGTGGAGACAAAACTTTTCCACATTTCTGCCATGCTAACCCTGCCCTCAGATGAGCTGGCCGTGACACTGCTGCGTGGGCGACCTCTAGCTCCTCCTCTGCCTTGGCCTTGGCCTTCCACCTGTTCCCCTGTGACAGTTGGGAATGCTCTCAGGAGCGCTGTCTACCAGTGTGCGCTTGTACTCGCGCATCTTCCTATCACGCTCCAGTGCAGGAAGTAAAGTGGGCACATTGTCTTTGTACCGTGGATCCAGCAGGGTGGCCACCCAGTAGTCAGCACACGTTAAAATGTGGGCAACTCTGCTGTCGCTGCGCAGGCACTGCAGCATGTAATCGCTCATGTGTGCCAGGCTCCCCAGAGGTAAGGACAAGCTGTCCTCTGTGGGAGGCGTATCGTCATCATCCTCTGTATCCCCCAGCCACGCACCAGGGATGTGCCTGCGCTGTGCTGGGTGCCACCCCGCTGTGAACCTGCTTCATCCTCATCCTCCTCCACCTCCTCCTCATCCTCCTCGTCCTCCAGTAGTGGTCCCTGGCTGGCCACATTTGTACCTGCCCTCTGCTGTTGCAAAAACCTCCCTCTGAGCCACTTCTAACAGACTGGCCTGAAAGTGCTAAAACGACCCGTCATCCTCCTCCTCCTCCTCCTGGCCCTGGCCCACCTCCTCTTCCATCATCGCCCTAAGCGTTTTCTCTAGGAGACATAGAATTGGTATTGTCACGCTGATAACAGTGGCATCGCCACTGGCCATGTTGGTGGCGTACTCTAAACAGCGCAACAGGGCACACAGGTCTCGCATGGAGGCCCAATCATTGGTGGTGAAGTGGTGCTGTTCCGCAGTGCGACTGACCCGTGCGTGCTGCAGCTGAAACTCCACTATGGCCTGCTGCTGCTCGCACAGTCTCTCCAGCATGTGCAAGGTGGAGTTCCACCGGGTGGGCACGCCGCATATTAGGCGGTGAGCGGGAAGGCCGAAGTTCCGCTGTAGCGCTGACAGGCGAGCAGCGGCAGGATGTGAACGCCGGAAGCGCGCACAGACGGCCCGCACTTTATGCAGCAGCTCTGACATGTCTGGGTAGTTGTGAATGAACTTTTGCACCACCAAATTCAGCACATGCGCCAGGCAAGGGATGTGCGCCAAACCGGCTAGTCCCAGAGCTGCCACGAGATTTCGCCCATTATCGCACACCACCAGGCCGGGCTTGAGGCCCACCGGCAGCAACCACTGGTCGGTCTGTTGTTCAATACCCCGCCACAACTCCTGCGCGGTGTGGGGCCTGTCCCCCAAACATATGAGTTTCAGAATGGCCTGCTGACGTTTACCCTGGGCTGTGCTGAAGTTGGTGGTGAAGGTGTGTGGCTGACTGGATGAGCTGGTGGAAGCAGAGGAGGAGGAGATGGAAGCCGAGTAGGAGGAGGAGGCTACAGGAGGCAAAGAATGATGCCCTGTGATCCTTGGCGGCGGAAGGACGTGCGCCAAGGAACTCTCCGCCTGGGGCCCAGCCGCCACTACATTTACCCAGTGTGCAGTTAGGGAGATATAGCGTCCCTGGCCGTGCTTACTGGTCCACGTATCTGTGGTTAGGTGGACCTTGCCACAAATGGCGTTGCGCAGTGCACTCTTGATTTTATCGGACACTTGCATGTGCAGGGTAGGCACGGCTGTCTTGGAGAAGTAGTGGCGGCTGGGAACCACATACTGGGGGACAGCCATGGCCATCAGCTGTTTGAAGCTGTCTGTGTCCACCAGCCGGAATGACAGCATTTCAAAGGCCAGTAGTTTAGAAATGCTGGCATTCAGGCCAAGGGCCTCGAGGGTGACTAGGTGGGAATTTGCGCTTCCTCTCAAAGGTTTGAGAGATGGAGAGCTGAACGCTGCTGTGTGAAATAGTGGAGACGCTAGGTGACGGTGGCGGTGGTGGTGGTGGTGTCGGTGGCACATCCTCTGTTTGCTGCTCGGCAGGTGGCAACATTCCTCTCGAGGCGGAAGCCGAGGCAGCAGCGCTAGAGGGAGCAGGGGGAGCCTGAGCGGGTTCCTTGTTTTTAAGGTGTGTACTCCACTGCAGTTCATGCTTTGCATGTAGATGCCTGATCATGCAGGTGGTGCTCAGGTTAAGAACGTTAATGCCTCGCCTCAGGGTCTGATGGCACAGCGTGCAAACCACTCTGGTCTTGTCCTCAGCACATTGTTTGAAGAAGTGCCATGCCAGGGAACTCCTTGAAGATGCCTTTGGGGTGCTGGGTCCCTGTTGGCGCTGGCCAATAGCAGGCGAACTCTCTGGACGGCGGCTGTTCTGCTTTTGCCCCCTGCTCCTCTTTGGCTTCGCTGTTGTCTCGGTCTCACCACTGCCTCTTCCTCTGAACTATTTAAGTCAGCGGCACGACCTTCAGTCCATGTGGGGTCTAAGACCTCATCGTCCTCTGCATCGTCTTCCACCCAGTCTTCCTCCCTGACCTCCTCCTGTTCAGTCTGCACACTGCAATAAGACGCGGCAGTGGGCACCTGTGTTTCGTCATCATCAGACACTCGGTCACTCTGCTGTGGTGGTATTCCCATGTCCTCATCATCTGGATACATAAGTGGTTGTGCGCCAGTGCATGGAATGTCTTCCACCGCTGGGGAAGGGATAGGTGGACGCCCTGAAAACCGTGGGAGCAGAGTCTTCAAACAGAAGAAGAGACTGCTGCATAACTTGAGGCTCAGCCAGTTTCCTGATATGCATGGGGGTGATGTGACAGACTGATGGGCTTGGTTTTCAGGTGCCACCTGTGCGCTTCCGCAGAAGACTGGGCGGAAGACAATGTGGTGAACGTGCTGGAAGCACTGTCGGCCACCCAATCGACTAATGCCTGTACCTGCTCAGGCCTTACCATCCTCATAACGGCATTGGGCCCCACCAAATATCGCTGTAAATTCTGCCGGCTACTTGAGGGAGTTGTTTCACTACTTTGTGCGCCTGAGGCCGAACGGCCACGCCCTCTGCCAGCAACAGAGGCTCCACGGACACCACCACGACCGCGCCCTCGTCCCTTAATAGAATGTTTCCTCATTGTTGCGATTCAACTCGCACCACAATAAAATATATTATTTTTTAGCCCCAAAATTCCTACACTGGAAGATATAATTCCTTTTTCCGGTATTAATTACAAGAACACTGCTGCTAATTGGACACCAGATTTTTTATAATGCTAGTTTTGGTACATAGATCCCCACACGGGAAATATAATTCCTTTTAGAGGAGTGAAAACGTGAGGCCTAGTTTTTCTGGTCTAACAAACACCAGATTGATTAAATTGGCCTTTTTTTCACCAAAATTACAACACTGGACAATAATGCCTTTTGGCGGTATTAATTACAAGAACACTGCTGCTAATTGGACAACAGATTTTTTATAATGCTAGTTTTGGTACATAGATCCCCACACGGGAAATATAATTCCTTTTAGAGGAGTGAAAACGTGAGGCCGAGTTTTTCTGGTCTAACAAACACCAGATTGATTAAATTGGCCTTTTTTTCAGCAAAATTACAACACTGGACAATAATGCCTTTTGGCGGTATTAATTACAAGAACACTGCTGCTAATTGGACACTAGATGTTTTATAATGCTAGTTTTGGTACATAGATCCCCACACGGGGAAATATAATTCCTTTTTAGAGGAGTGAAAACGTGAGGCCTAGTTTTTCTGGTCTAACAAACACCAGATTGATTAAATTGGCCTTTTTTTCACCAAAATGACAACACTGGACGATATAATGCCTTTTGGCGGTAATAATTACAAGAGGACTGCTGGTATTTCAGAACACCGGAATTGTTAAAATGCTAGTTTTGCTAGATAAATTTCCCACACTGGGAGAAATATTGCCTAAGCCTTTTTACAGTATTAATTACAACAGGAGTGCTTCTTCTGGTCTAACACCAGAATAATTTTATTATTACGGTGAAAGCTTTTTCTAATTTATATTTCTGGCACATAAAAAAAAAATATATTTCTGGCTGACAGTATTGGACAAAGTAGTGGCACTGGCTAGCCTAGCTGGAACAGCACATTCATGGGATTTGCTATCCAAGTGGGTTACTTTCAGTTTCACCACTGATATATTAAATATCTTTGCAGTTAGTATGAGTGACACAAGCACAGCCAAACCCCTGATGTAGTATATCTATGAAAAAATCGACTATTACATTAGATTAATGGACGTTGTGGCAGCTTTTGCTGTAGCACCACAAGTCCCAAAATGGCCGCCGCCTATCAGCCCAGTAACATGTGCTAGAAAACAGTCTGCCCAGCCAGAAAAAAAATTGACTTTGACTGAGCAGCTGAATCGCTGTTGTTCTGATTCACAGGTGTAGATTTTTAACTTCTTTGGAGCTTTGGTTTACACTCTGTGGCAGCAAGTGCTGGCGCACCACAAGTCCCAAAATGGCCACCGCCAAAATGGCCACCGCTCAGTCACCCACTGAGGAAGGGGGCGGACCCCCGAAACGCGTCTGGGCAGTGTGCAATATTGTGGAGGAGTGATCAAACTTCTGGCCAGAAGCATATGAGAAGCAACGAGCTCATGAACATATGAGAAGCATATGAGACCTACACTAGAGGAAGGACTTTAAGACGCGGTGGCCACCACCTCCCGTCCCCGGAAACGAACTAACCCCGACCAAGTCACGTGGGACGCCACGGCAGACGAACACCACGCGGGACGCCGATGGTGTCAGGGGATCAGCGCATCAAGAAGCAGGAACGGGACGCTCGGGAAGGTAGGTGGAACGGCAATTTGAATTGCAGCTGGTACCGGAGAGAGGAGCGCCTGCATCCACACTCAGATGCTGTTCTCCATCGGATTGCCTAACTACACTCATTCCGGTTAAGGCACACTCCGGACGCCTATTTTTAGGTACTGTGGGGAGTCGCTCTGGTAGACAGCGGTGCGGGTGCAGTTTAGGGGAGTCCAGATTGTGCAACAAACAGTGTTTTATTCACACTTGCACACAAAATGAAAAACAGTCTCTTGGTGACAGTTCACACACAACGGAAATAACGTAGCCAAACAAAAACAGTCCAATACAGGTTCAGTCACCTGGGAGGTGTAGGTGCAGGTTCGCACCACGCTGTCGGCCCAGCCGCAGGAGAATCCAGCTTCAGGTAGCCAGGAACAAAATACCTCCTTGCTGAGCTCTTTCCTCCTGGACAGAGAACTCCCAGCCCTGTTAGCAGCTCCAGGATAATCACACTTCTCAGACACAGCTGCTGGCTGCGTTTTATATCCAGCCCAAAACATGGACTGGACCGTGGGGAGCAGCCACCCACCCTACTCTTTAGCTGCTCCCAGTAAGAGCCGGCTCGGATCGGCTTTGCAGCCATGCTATTTAACAAAGTCAAACAGCACTAGCTGCTGCAGACAAAAACCCGGCTCTCACCTCACCGAGGCCAGCAACCTCGGTGACACGTACCTGCCATCACATATGACACCTTGCACCTTACCACATACCTCCCTTTGTTCAACCCTGAGGGGGTGAACACACGTGAGGCAGTGGACGCGGACAGGGCATCTGCGTTGCCCTGCAAGCGGCCTGCCCTGTGTTCCACGGAAAACTTGAAATTTTGAAGAGATAGGAACCACCTGGTGACCCGAGCATTCCTCTCCTTGGCCTGACTCATCCATTTGAGGGGGAATGGTCGGTCACCAGACGGAACCTCCTCCCTAACAGGTAGTAGCGAGAGATTCGAGTGCCCACTTGATAGCCAGGCACTCCCTCTCCACTATACTATACCTGGACTCGGCGGGACTGAGCTTACGGCTCAGGAAGACAACGGGATGTTCTTCCCCGTTGACCTCCTGCGACAGTACCGCACCGAGGCCTACCTCCGAGGCGTCGGTCTGTACGACAAACTCCTTGTTGAAGTCGGGTGTCACCAAAACCGGGACCCACACAGGGCCGACTTCAACGCGGAGAAAGCCTCCTCCGCCTTCTCACTCCAGCTAACCCTCCCAGACTTTCGCCCCTTCAACAGGTCTGTCAATGGCGCTGCTATTGTGGCAAAGTGGGGCACAAACCTCATGTAGTAACCTACAATCCCCAGGAACGACTTTACCTGCCTGGTGGTGACCGGTCGGGGCCAGTTACGAATGGCCTCTACCTTAGTTACCTGAGGTTTGATGACTCCCCGCCCAATTACATATCCCAGATATTTTGTCTCCTCTAACCCTATGGAGCACTTCTTTGGGTTAGCGGTCAGTCCGGCTTTCCTCAGGGCATCCACTACCGCCTGCACCTTGGGTAAATGGCTTTCCCAGTCGGGTGCTGTGGATGACTACATCATCCAAGTAGGCCGAGGCGCACCGACGATGTGGTCGCAGCACTATGTCCATTAACCTTGGAAAGTGGCGGGGGCGCCATGCAGGCCAAAGGGTAACACCTTGTAGTGATACAGGCCCTGCGGGGTAACAAATGCGGTTTTTCCTTAGCCGACTCGCTAAGGGTACCTGCCAGTACCCTTTAGTGAGGTCCAGCACAGAAAAATAACGGGCTTGTCCTAAACTTTCAACCAGCTCGTCTACTCGGGCATGGGATACGCTGCCAAACTTGGATACTTCATTTAACTTGTGAAAGTCGTTGCAGAACCGCAACGCCCCATCCGGCTTGGGTATTAGGACTATGGGACTGGCCCACTCACTTTTCGACTCCTCAATGACCTCGAGCTTCAACATTAACTGTACTTCCTCCGCGATGGCCCGTCGCCGAGCCTCGGGTACCCGGTATGGTTTTAACCGGATCTTGGCCTGAGGCTCAGTGACGATGTCATGTTGGATGAGAGACGTGCGGCCAGGGAGGTCCGAGAACACATCCGTGTTCCGACTGATGAACTCCCTGACTTCCTGAACTTGTTTGGAAGACAGGCTGTCTGCAATTTTTACCGTGGTTACTGCTTCACAGGCCTCGAACTGTGGGGCTGGACCCTTTTCACCTAGAAGCCCTGGCCGGGGGCTGTGGTCGCCGGCTGTGTCCCTATCTTTCCACGGCTTAAGTAAATTCACGTGGTACACCTGCTCCGGCTTGCGCCGCCCTGGCTGGTGTACTTTGTAATTTACTTCCCTACCTTCTCGATCACCTCATAGGGGCCCTGCCACCTAGCTAGGAATTTGCTGTCAAGGGTGGGTACCAGAACCAAAACCCGATCTCCCGGATTGAAGTCCCGCACCCGAGCCTGACGATTGTACACCCTACTCTGGGCTTGTTGCGCTGCCTCCATATGCTCCCGGACCAAGGGCAACACCCTTTCCATCCGGTCCTGCATTTGGGCGACATACTCAATGACACTTTTGTGGGGGACAGGCTGTTGTTCCCACGCTTCCTTGGCGATATCCAACAGGCCCCGAGGGTGTCTGCTATAAAGCAGTTCGAAGGGCGAGAACCCAGTAGAGGCCTGGGGCACCTCTCGCACTGCGAACATGAGATAGGGCAGAAGCAGATCCCAGTCCTTCCCATCTCTAGACACCACCCTCTTTAACATATTTTTTAGAGTTTGGTTAAACCTCTCCACAAGACCGTCTGTTTGCGGATGGTAAACGGACGTCCGTAACTGCTTTATACGCAACAATTTACACAGTTCCCTCATTACTTTGGACATAAAAGGGGTCCCTTGGTCTGTCAGAACCTCTTTGGCAGGCCCACACGGGAAAACATCTCCATTAACTCTTTGGCAATGAGCTTAGCTGAGGTATGTCGCAGAGGCACCGCCTCCGGATACCGAGTGGCATAGTCGAGAACTACCAGAATGTGTTGGTGGCCCCTGGCAGACTTTGGTACAGGCCCACTAAATCCATCGCGATTCGCTCAAACGGTACTTCAATAATTGGCAGAGGTACCAGGGGACTACGGAAATGTGGCTGGGGGCTAGTTATCTGACAGGTCGGACAGGACTTACAATAATTCTCTACCTCCTTGAACACACTGGGCCAATAAAATCGCTGCAGTATGCGGTCCTGGGTTTTCTGCCACCCCAGGTGTCCCCAAGAACATGTTGGTGGGCAAGCTCCATGACAAGCTTGCGATACGCTGTGGGCACCACCAACTGTTCAACAGGTTCGCCTCGGATTTGGTTCACCCGATACAACATATCCTGCAGAACAATAAACCGTGGGAACATTAATTCAGCCCCTGGTTTCTGGGGTTTCCCATCAATTTCCAGCACATTCTCCCAGGCCCTGGTTAGGGTTTGGTCCCGGTGTTGTGCGGTCCCAAAATTTTCCCCGGAGACATTGAGGTCTGCCAACTCAGGTCCCGGTGGCAAGTCCTCCGTGTCTCCCACCATTACACTCAGTGGGGTTGTCTCCCTCTACCGCTGGAGCAGTGGTCACCCCTACCGCCGGCCCTTCAGACTCGGGCTCCCAGGGTTCTGGCCTTCCAGCGGTATCAGGCCACTCTACTAGGGTCACCCCTGTCTCGGGTCCCTCAGATACCTTTATTGCCGGCCACAGCGCCGGAAAACCGGGAAGTCCCTCCCAAGTATTAGTTCGTGTGGGAGTTTAGTAGCGACAGCCACCTCGTGGGTCCACCTACCAGCCGCTGTGGACAAAGTCACTAGTGCAGTGGGATAGTCTTTCAGGTCTCCGTGGATGCACAGGACCCCGACTTTACGGCCAGTATACTCCGCAGGCCGTACAAGTGCAGCCCTTACCAGGGAGACTAAACTCCCGGAGTCCAGCAGAGCCACCGCCAGAGAGTCTCCCACCTCTACCTGACACAGGTGGTTATGGTCCTGCACCTCACGGGTGCCAGTTGCGCACAGCTTCCGTGCATACAGGGAGTGACGACCCCGTAGTTCATATCCATCGGCTCATCCCGATGCGGACAGTCGGCCCTGATGTGGCCTGGCTCCTGACACCTCCAGCATACCACGGGAGGCGGACTCGCAGGGGGTATATTCCGGGCAGGCCGCTCTGTCGCCGGACGCCGGAACTGGGGCAGAGGCCTCCGGGTTTGACTGACCCCTTCCCGCAAGAGTCCCCTGCAGGTTTCTGGTGGCCTCGTAGCGCTCCACCAGGTCGACTCATCTCCAGGGCATTGGTGGGCGATACCTGGCCGATCCAGTGCTGGAGGGGATAAGGCAGGGCCCTCCAAAAGATGTCCGCCAACAGTCGATCCAGCATGGCAGTGGGACTTAGTAGATCGGGCTGCAGCCACTTTTGCAGCCTGTGCAGCAGATCGTAGAACTGCGGCCTAGCGGGTTCAGTCGCTTTAAAGTCCCACTGGTGGACTCTTTGGGCGCGGACCAGCACGCTCACGCCCAGTCTGGCTAGGACCTCTCCTTTCACAGTGTCATAATCTGCCGCTTGGTCATCCGACAAGTCGAAAAACACCTGCTGGGGTCCGGAAGCCAGGAACGGAGCGACCACCTCAGCCCACTGGTCACGGGTAACTTTTCCCTCACGGCGACCTTCTCAAAACCGCCAGGTACGCCTCAACGCCGTCTGCGGGGGTCATTTTTGGGATCGCCGCACGGACCGCTTCCGGGCATCTTGGACGTGGTGGGACGCTCCTGCCGCCTGTAACGCCATCACATGTTGTAGCAGTAGTTGGTTGGTCTCCCGCTGCTGCACGTTAGCCTCTATGAGAGCCTTCACAGCAGCCTCCATGTTGCCAGAAACTCCTGCTTGCAGCTTTGCTGGCTTAATATATTCCATACACTTTAGAAAAACAAAACTTCGGGCGTTCACGCCAGCCTCACTGCGCATGCCCGCATCCGACACCAAATGTGGGGAGTCGCTCTGGTAGACAGCGGTGCGGGTGCAGTTTAGAGGCAAAACAAGGAGTCCAGATTGTGCAACAAACAGTGTTTTATTCACACTTGCACACAAAATGAAAAACAGTCTCTTGGTGACAGTTCACACACAACGGAAATAACGTAGCCAAACAAAAACAGTCCAACACAGGTTCAGTCACCTGGGAGGTGTAGGTGCAGGTTCGCACCACGCTGTCGGCCCAGCCGCAGGAGAATCCAGCTTCAGGTAGCCAGGAACAAAATACCTCCTTGCTGAGCTCTTTCCTCCTGGACAGAGAACTCCCAGCCCTGTTAGCAGCTCCAGGATAATCACACTTCTCAGACACAGCTGCTGGCTGCGTTTTATATCCAGCCCAAAACATGGACTGGACCGTGGGGAGCAGCCACCCACCCTACTCTTTAGCTGCTCCCAGTAAGAGCCGGCCCGGATCGGCTTTGCAGCCATGCTATTTAACAAAGTCAAACAGCACTAGCTGCTGCAGACAAAAACCCGGCTCTCACCTCACCGAGGCCAGCAACCTCGGTGACACGTACCTGCCATCGCATATGACCCCTTGCACCTTACCACAGTACGCACATTACGTTATCCACAACTACTCCAGTGGATTGTTTTACAAGTTTGTTTACAGGCTTCACTTTGGATGGAAGTTTTGATCATATTTGGGCCCATCAGTGATTTTTTATTGGGACTCTACAGCGACACGCACTATTACCAAGCAGTGGGCCTCTATAGGTCGCTACCCACCTTATCCCGTGCTAACTACTGCCATTTGATTGTTTTTAATTTCTGATTGTTTTTAATTTTTGATTGTTTTGTATCTAGGGTGTACAAGTGGTTCATTTTTAGGTTTAAATTTCTATGTTCGACTGTATCTTTTAGTAAAATTGCTCTGAATTATATTAATTAAGTGTATTGACTGCTCCTCCAGATAGTGGGTGTGCCCCCTAATTTAGTTATTTTTTGGCTTTTTGTACTCAATCTTGGGTGAAGATTTTTAGGGTGAGCACCCCGTTCCATCAACCACCAAGCAGGGTGCAGCCACTAGCTCTGTAGTTATTAGTTTATCTTACTATCCCGTTATGGTTTCGCTACCACGGACCATAATGGAATTTGGAATCCAAGTTCTCGCAACCGCCCTTCACTGCTCGACTTCCTTCTTCTCCTCCACACAGAGCACAGGAGCTCTGCCCCTCATGTCACATTATCATTATACCAGGCCCTTTACCACCTCTTATCCAATGCAGTACTGAGCCACGCCCCCTGCACTGATCACATGACGGTGACGTCACCCAAGGTCCTTAGTGTTGTCCAAGGTTCGGGTTCATCGAAGAATCCCCTTATGGATTCAAAATTCCATTATGGTCCATGGTAGCGGAATCCATACTGGCATTCTTCGATAACCCCAACCCGAACTTTGGACGCCGAACTTAAAATACAAGTTCGCTCAACCCTAGTTCCTATATCTGCGTGTACTAGTCTGTCTTTAAGATTCAGAGGGCGTTTGTAGCACATCCTAACTGGTTGTTGGAATTGCGTGACTTCTAGATAGGATTGTTGTAGGAGGGGCCAATGTTTGAGAATAATTGGAGTTTATGTGCCATGGGATGATATGTAATTACAAGAGGGAGCCGGGGAGAGTTGTTCGGGTTATTCTCTCTAGGTTGAGTAGAGGAAGTCAAAGCAAGTTCTCTTTCTAGTAGGGACTTTGGGTAGCCTCTGTCCAAGAATTTCTGAGCCATTTCCTCAAGGCATTGGGACCGTAACGAAGGATTGTTCACAATTCTACTTACTCTCTTAAATTGTGAGCGGAGTAGGGAGTTTTGGGCATGGCATATTGAATAGAGAAGTAGTGTTTTGCGGTTTGTAGTTTTTTTTTAATAAAGATCTGTAGTTAGTGTACCTTCTGGTGTTTTCATGACTACTGTGTCAAGACAGCTAATTGAATGGTGGTCCATATGGGCAGTGAACTGTAAGTTGGGATCCCTGTTGTTGATATATTGTAAGAACTCGGCAAATTATTCTGGGTCTCCGTCCCAGACGCAGAAGATATCATCTATATAATGGTGCCATGTGATGGCATGTGTTTGGAAGAGAGTATTAGTATAGACATGGTCGTTCTCAAATTTAGCCATAAATTCATTAGCATAAGGGGGCGCTACATTAGCCCCCATTGCTTTGCCTTGTTTCTGGACGTAGAAGTCGTCCCCAAACGTAAAGTAATTGTTTTGAAGAACCATGTGCAATAATTTAATGCAGAAAGTCTGGGCAGAGGGGGGTAGGTCTGATGTTGACAAGAGTGATATAGTCGCATCAATGCCATTTTCATGGGAAATCGATGTATAGAGAGACTATTAACATCTAGTGTGGTCAGTAAAATTTCTGGGGAAATGTTATTCAATGTAGAGATGATGTTGAGGAAAGTAGATGTGTCCAGAAGGAATGAGCGCGTCTGTCTTACCAAGGGGGTGAGAATATTTTCAAGGAAAATAGAGAGTGGTGACAATAATGAGTCTGTGGAGGCAACGATGGGTCTACCTGGTGGGTTGGTCAAATTCTTATGGATCTTCGGAAGGATATTGAAGACTGGTATGACTGGTATGATTGGATTATCCTTGGTTAAAAAGGTATATGTAGGTTTGTCTATAGTTCCTATTTGAAGATGGTAATCTAGAAGAGTGGTGATGTCTCGTTTAAGTTGAAAGGTGGGGTTATATGTAACCTTCTCATAATTAGTTGTATCGGCCAATTGTCTCCTGATTTCCTGTATGTATAATGTAGTATCCATGACTACTATCGTCCCACCCTTGTCTGCTGGTTTGATTGTGATGGTTTTGTCACTTTGTAGTGTATTTAAGGCGAAGTGTTCTTCAGGACGTAAATTATGTGGGGTATGTATAATACCCTGTTTTTGAGCTATTATGTTGGAATTTATGTCCTTCTGTACCAGGTTAATAAATGCTTCTATCCCATGGTAAGATTTGGGAGGCATGAAGTTACTTTTGTTTTTAGGCCCAGTTAAGGAATAGACATGGGGGGTACTATACATACCCCACATAATTTACATCCTGAAGAACACATCGCCTTAAAGACACTACAAAGTGACAAAACCATCACAATCAAACCAGCAGACAAGGGTTGGACGATAGTAGTCATGGATACTACATTATACATACAGGAAATCAGACAATTGGCCGATACAACTACTAATGAGCAGGTTACATATAACCCCACCTCTCAACTTAAACGAGACATCACCACTGTTCTAGATTACCATCTTCAAATAGGAACTATAGACAAACCTACATATACCTTTTTAACCCAGGATAATCCAATCATCCCAGTCTTTTATACCCTTCCGAAGATCCATAAGAATTTGACCAACCCACAAGGTAGACCAACGCTCACAATTTAAGAGAGTATGTAGAATTGTGAACAATCCTTTGTTATGGTCCCAACGCCTTGAGGAAATGGCTCAGAAATTCTTGGACAGAGGCTACCCAAAGTCCCTACTAGAAAGAGAACTTGCTCTGACTTCCTCTACTCAACATAGAGAGAATAACCCGAACAACTCTCCCCGGCTCCCTCTTGTAATTACATATCATCCCATGGCACATAAAATCCAACCAATTATTATCAAACATTGGCCCCTCCTAAAACAATCCTATCCAGAAGTCACGGAATTCCAACAACCAGTTAGGATGTGCTACAAACGCCCTCCGAATCTTAAAGACAGACTAGTACGCGCAGATATAGGAACTAGAGTTGAGCGAACTTGTATTTTAAGGGGATTCTTCAATGAACCTGAACCTTGGACAACACTAAGGACCTTGGGTGACGTCACCGTCATGTGATCAGTGCAGGGGGAGTGGCTCAGTACTGGATTGGATAAGAGGTGGTAAAGGGCCTGGTATAATGATCATGTGACATGAGGGGCAGAGCTCCTGTGCTCTGTGTGGAGTAGAAGAAGGAAGTCGAGCAGTGAAGGACGGTTATGCGAACTTGGATTCCAAATTCCATTAGGAACCCTTAAACCTATCAGCACCCAAAGAACACTGGCCACTCAAAAAATGGGCACGTTTCCATGTCTAGGATGTTCCCAGTGTACAAACATCATTAAAGGCAGCAAATTTACCCACCCCCGTTCGGGAAAATCATACCGGATCAATAATTTTTTACCTGCACATCCTCATATGTGGTATATTTAATTAAATGCCCCTGCGGTCTCGCATGCGTGGGAGAAACCACCCAATGTGTGCGAGACCGCATCTCTAACATAAATCGGACAAACGCTGTAGGAAAACCGAACTACCAATACCACATCATTTTATCTCTGCCAAATATCAGATCAATCAACTTAAATTTCAAGTCATAGACCAAGTAGCCCCAGCAAGGAGAGGCGGCGATCAGATCTCATGTTTAAAACAACGGGAAGCTTATTAGATCTTTGAACTTGAAACCTTGGCACCACGTGGACTCAACCGTGATTTTGACTTCTGCATCTCATAAGGTTTTTCTTCTATATAACCCAACTTTCTCATATATCCTTTTTGCTTATGTATTTTTGTATTACGCTCTGATACATGCATGTCCATGATTATTCATATACCATTTTAATTTATTGTATTCCATTTTTACTAACAGCGGAATTAACCCCTTCAGCCAGGTAGTATACCATTTTTGACTAGTATATACATCGATATATCAGTTATATGCCTAAGCTGTTTTCATATACCAGGTCAAGAGAAAAATAATGTGTCTGTATGTACCCCAGGTCAAGAGAGAAACAGTGTGTCTATATGGACTCCCTAGTAGAGTTGAGCGAACACCTGGATGTTCGTGTGCGAGAAGTTCGGCCGAACTTCACAAAATGTTCGGGTTCGGGATCCGAACTTGACCTGAACTTGACCCCGAACCTGAACCCCGTTGAAGTCAATGGGGACCTGAACTTTGGGCACTAAAAGGCTGTAAAATAGCCTAGGAAAGGGCTAGAGGGCTGCAAAAGGCAGGTGGGACTGCTATGGGAGTTGAAGTTCTCATCACAGCCAAAAAGGATTCATGTCTGCCAGCAGTGTCACAGGCCTTACTCACAGACTCAGGCCAATGGCAACCATACATGGGAGTTGAAGTTGTCATTACAGCCAAGAAGGAATCATGTCCGCCTGCAGGGCCACCGACCTTATTCAAACATTCAGGCTCACTGGACCCACAAAGAGGAGATTTAAAATCACGCCAAGACAGTATTGATTTCACTCAGCAATGCCACAGGCCTCATTCACAGATTCAGACCCATGGCACCCACAAAGAGGAGAGTTACAATCATGCCAAATCAGTATTGATTTCACCCAGCAGTGCCACAGGCCTCATGTACTAATTCAGGAGCACCATGGAACCCGCAAAGAGGAGAGCGGTCACGTAACAGCAACACAGGCCTTAAGTCAACCTGCAATGGAACAGGCCATTATCATTTATGTAGGCCCCTGACACACAGACAGAGAAGAGGTCAATTGACAGTAAAAAGAGTTTAATATCTCCCACCAATGCAGCAAGCAATTAAAATAAATATAGGCCCCTGACAACCAGACAATGGGGCGGTAATTTGACAGTATGAAGAGTTTAATATCTCTAACCAATGTAGCAGGCAATGAAAAAAAATATAGGCCCCTGACAACCAGACAATGTAGAGGTCGTTTGACAGTATAAAGAGGATAATGTCACCCACCAAAGCAAAAAATCATTAAACGACATATAGGCCCCTGACACCCATACAATGGGGCAGTGATTTGACATTAAAAATAGTTAAATGTCTTCCACCAAGACAGCAAGCAAGTAAACGAAATATAGGCCCCTGACATCCACACAATAGGGCAGTCATTTGACAATATAAAGAGTTTAATATATCCCACTAAGAAAACAAATGATTACACGACATATAGGCCCTTGACAAACACACAATGGGGCAGTCATTTGACAGTAAAAAGAGTTAAATGTCTCCTACCAAGACAGCAAGCAAGTAAACAAAATATAGGCCCTTGACACCTACACAATGGGGCGGTCATTTGACAGTAAAAGAGTTTAATCTCTCCCACCAAGACAACAAATGATTAAACAACATATAGGCTCCTGACACCCAGACAGAGTAGAGGTCATTCAACTTCAAAAAGAGGATAATGTCACACACCAAAGCAACAGGCGATTATCTGAAATGTAGGCCCCTGGCACCCAAACAGAGTAGAGTGGTCCCATAGCAGCAAAACAGGCATCATGTTACCCACCAATGGAACAGGCCACTTTCAGTTATTTAGGCCTCAGCACCCAGACAGAGGAGAGAGGTCTCATAGCAGCAAAACAGGCCTTATGTTACCCATCATGGGAACAGGCCACTTTCAGTTATTTAGGCCCCTGACACCCAGACAGATAAGAGGTCATTTAACAGCAAAAAGAGGTTAATGTCACGCACCAGAGCAGCAGGCGATTAGATGAAATGTAGACTCCTGGCACCCAGACAGAGAGGTTCATTCAACTTGGTGTTGCCCCCAAAATAATGTTAAATAAAAAAAAAGAGGATTCAATAAAGACGGCTACCTGTGTCTGTAATGACGCCCCCTGCCTTGCTAAATAAACGTTCAGACAATACACTATCCTCAGGGCAGGCCAGCACCTCCAAGGCATAAAAGGCTAGCTGTGGCCATGTGGACAATTTGGAGACACAGAAGTTGAATGGGGCCGAACCATCAGTCAGTACGTGGAGGCGTGTGCACAAGTACTGATCCACCATGTTGTTGAAATGCTGCCTCCTGCTAACACGTTTCGTATCAGCTGGTGGTGCAGTTAGCTGTGGCGCGGTGACAAAACTTTTCCACATCTTGGCCATGCTAACCCTGCCTTCAGAAGAGCTGGCCGTGACACAGCTGCGTTGTTGACCTCTTGCTCCTTCTCTGTCTTCACCTTGTGCTTCCACTTGTCCCCCTGTGTCAGTTGGGAATTCTCTCAGGAGCGCGTCTACCAGCGTGCGCTTGTACTCATGCATTTTCCTATCACGCTCCAGTGCAGGAATTAAGGTGGGCACATTGTCTTTGTACCAGGGATCCAGCAGGGTGGCCACCCAGTAGTCAGCACACATTAAAATGTGGGCAACTCTGCTGTCTTTGCGCAGGCACTGCAGCATGTAGTCGCTCATGTGTGCCAGGCTGCCCAGAAGTAAGGACAAGCTGTCCTCTGTGGGAGGCGTATCGTCATCGTCCTCAGTTTCCCCCAGCCACGCACCGGTGATGTGCCCGAGCTGCGTTGGGTGCCACCCTCGGTGAATATGCTTCATCCTCATCCTTCTTCACCTCCTCGTCCTCCAGTAGTGGGCCCTGGCTGGCCAAATTTGTACCTGGCCTCTGCTGCCACTCCCTTTAAGCCACTTCTAAAAGACTGGCCTGAAAGTGTTAGAAATTACCCCTCTTCCTCCTCCTCCTGGGCCACATCCTCTTCCATCATCGCCCTAAGTGTTTTCTCCAGGTGACATAGAAGTGGTATTGTAACGCTGCTAATGGCGTCATTGCCACTGGCCATGTTGGTGGCGTACTCGAAACAGCCCAACAGGGCACACAGGTCTCGCATGGAGGCCCAGTCACTGGTAGTGAAGTGTTGCTGTTCCGCAGGGCGACTCACCCGTGCGGGCTGCAGCTGAAACTCCACTATAGCCTGCTGCTGCTCACACAGTATCTCCGGCATGTGCAAGGTGGAGTTCCACCTAGTGGGCACGTCACATATGAGGCGGTGAGCAAAAAGGCGGAAGTTACGTTGTGAATGAATTTCTGCACCACCAAATTCAGCACATGCGCCAGGCAAAGGATGTTCGTCAAACCGTCTAGTCCCAAAGCTGCAACGAGATTTCATCCATTATCGCACACCACCAGGACGGGCTTGAGGCCAACGGCAACAACCACTCGTCGGTCTGTTGTTCTATACCCCGCCACAACTCCTGCGCGGTGTGGGGCCTGTCCCCCAAACACATGAGTTTCACAAACGGCCTGCTGATGTTTACCCCGGGCTGTGCTGAAGTTGGTGGTGAAGGTCTGTGGCTGACCGGATAAGCAGGTGGAAGAAGAGGAGGAGGAAGCCGAGTAGGAGGAGGAGGCAACACGAGGCAAAGAATGATGCCCTGCGATCCTTGGCGGCAGAAGGACTTGCGCCAAACAGCACTCTGCCTGAGGCCCAGCTGCCATTACATTTACCCAGTGTGCAGTTAGGGAGATATAGCGTCCCTGGCCGTGCTTGCTAGTCCACGTATCTGTGGTTAGGTTGACCTTGCCACAGATGGTGTCTTCCACCACTGGGGAAGCGCTAGGTGGATGCCCTTGGGAAAACCTGCCAGCAGAATCTTCAAACAGCATAAGAGACTGCTGCATAAATTGAGGCTCAGACAGGTTCCCTGATATGCACGGGGGTGATGTGGCAGACTGATGGGTTGGTTTTCAGGCACCACCTGTGTGCTTTCTGCAGAAGACTGGGTGGGAGATAATGTGAACCTGCTGGATCCACTGTCGGCCACCCAATCGACTAGCGCCTGTACTTGCTCAGGCCTTTCCATCCTTAGAACGGCATTAGGTCCGACCAAATATCGCTCTAGATTCTGGCGGCTGCTGGGACCTGAGGTAGCTGGTTCACTAGGACGTGTAGCTGTGGCAGAACGGCCACGTCCTCTCCCAGCACCATAGGGTCCACTAACACCACCAAGACCATGTCCGCGTTCCTTATTAGATGCTTTCCTCATTGTTACAATTCACCACAATAAGCAAAAACTTATTTGGCCCAATGTATAGAGTTTAAATTTAATCCTTTTTTTACAGGCACCTAACACTATCTAGATATCTATATATGTACCGTATTACACTTATACAGGCACATCAGAAACCACAGATTTAGGGGAATCTCAATTTTAGGCCCAGAATTTAGGCCCTGGCTGAAAGGTATCCTTTTGCGGACAGAATTACACTTAGAGATACACAGTACTGTGTGCAAATATAGAGGATTTAGCTTTTAGCCCTTGTATTTAGACCCTGAGTGTAATATACCCTTTTACGGACAGAAATACACTTGGAGATGCACAATAGCGTGTGCAAATATGGAGGATTACGCTTTCAGCACTTGCATTTAGACCTTGAGTGTAATATACCCTTTTACGGACAGAAATGCACTGGGAGATGCACAGTAGCGTGTGCAAATAGTGGATTTAGCTTTCAGCTCTTGTATTTAGACACTTAGTGTAATATACCCTTTTACGGACAGAAATACACTTGGAGATGCACAGCAGCGTGCACAAATATAGAGGATTTATTTTTCAAGCCTTGTATTTAGATGCTGACACGCTGAGTGTAATATACCCTATTAGGCTATTACGGACAGAATTACACTTGGAGAGGAACAGCGGAAAGCACAGATGTTTAGGATTTCTATTTCAGAGATTTTATTTAACCACAGAAAAAAATCTATCCTTTGACGGACAGTATTACACTTAGGCAGCCACAGCTGGAACCCCAGATTTAGGGGGTTGATATTTTGGCAATTGAATTTCACTCTAGAAAAAAAATCTATCCTTTGACGGACAGTATTAGACTTAGCCAGCCACAGCTGGAACCCCAGATTTAGGGGATTGGTATTTTAGCAATTGAATTTAACCCCGAAAAAAAATCTATCCTTTGACGGACAGTATTAAACTTAGCCAGCAACAGCTGGAACACCAGATTTAGGGATTGTTATTTTGGCAATTGAATTTAACCCCTAAAAAATCTATCCTTTGACGGACAGTATTAAACTTAGCCAGCAACAGCTGAAACCACTTATTTAGGGGATTGGTATTTTGGCAATTGATTTTCACCCCTCAATAAAATATAGCAATTTATATTCTGTGTTTCAAGGTGTGACAATAAGCACAACTCCCGATGTAGAATATTGCAAAAAAAAAGCCTACTATTGAAACCAAAAATGTATGATGAACTTGGTGGCAGCACAAAACATGTGCTGGTGCACCAAAAGATCACAAAATGGCCGCCGATCACCCCAGAAAAAAGTGACAGAAAAACGCTCTAGGCAGCCTAAAAACCAGTGAGCAATGAACTAACAGAAGTTGAATGATTCACATCTTTAGATCGATCACTTCATTAAGTGGTTTTGCTGAGTCTTCCCTGCCTAATCTCGCCCTCACAGCAGCGGCATCCTATAGCTACACTAACCAGAGCAGAGTGACGGGCGGCGCTACGTGACTCCAGCTTAAATAGAGGGTGTGTTACATGCTGCACTTGGCCAATCACAGCCATGCCAATAGTAGGCATGGCTGTGATGGCTTCTTGGGGCAAGTAGTATGATGCTTGTTGATTGGCTGCTTTGCAGCCTTTCAAAAAGCACCATAGAAATCGCCGAACACCGAACCTGAACTTTTACGTAAATGTTCAGGTCCGCGTCCGTGTCCCGAACACCCCAAAATTTGGTACGGACCAGAACTATACAGTTCGGGTTTGCTCAACACTACTCCCTAGCATATATCTACATTTTAGAACATCACAAATATAACAGTGTGATGTTCCATTACTTAGATACAGCAGTCCCAACAAACAACCTATAGGGCATTCTATGATAATAACTGCTTAGTAGTATGACGTCCTACAATATTTGAATAACAAAGATTAGCCACAAGAATGTATTTTGCATCCCATCTTGCCCTCACATTTGCAATTACCTAGCTTCAAATGCTCACAGCGCGTGCGCAAGCAAGCCCGTTGACATCAGACGCCCCGGGTGCGCACCACGCATGCGCACACTACCGGGTTATGTTGGACGCACTGGCAAGCAGTGCGCAACCCGCCCTGTCTCCATATAACTTGGCGTCTGATAGACACAGCACACCATCCACTCTCCAGGCCTGCAATACTGATGTCAAGAGTAGGTCCGACTATATATAGCGATATATTAAGGTATATGGGATTGTGTTTTCATATATTTTGGCCTCTTACATACTTCTCTGACCCTCTAAAGGATCATATTTGAACCTCTAGATCTCTACCACTCCTATTATATACATCTCTGCCTGAACATTATTTATGGAATGACTGGTTACCTTGGACTGTTGCAATTTTAACTAAGCATTCCTTTCTGTAATATTCTAACCCAAAGCTCGGTGTGTGATCTTGACCTTATATTTTTGACTCAGTCCTCATTCTATTTATTGATGTATACACCTCATTCCTAGCTATACGCTGAGTATCTTTGGGGTCCAGAAGCTCCAATAAGAAGATTCTCCTTTCCTCTCCCCCTCCCAATACCTACCTGGGATTCAACTCCATTTCTGTCGCTTTCTGAAAGACTATGACAAAACTTAATGACAAATCTTCACTGTTTTGCTACTTTAATACAGCATGTAATTTTGTCCACATGTAATTTAACATATCATGTATACCACACACTTATGTATATATGCCTGTTATATTCTAATTTAGGCTTTGAACAAGGTCTATGCTTGGACCGAAATGTTGGCCAGACAAATAAGAGTAAAATGTTCATGTGGATGGATTAAAAAAAAGGATTAAAAATCATTTTGACTTTGCATCACAAATTTTAGTGCTGTGGTACTTCCTATCTTATATGGTATTGCCTTTTACCACTGAGCACCACCTCTCAACAACCTGAGGAGTGCCGTTCAACATTCACAAGTTTCGTGTCTCCATAGTCTGATAGCCATAGTTTTTTTTTTTTTTGGAGAATTTTCTTAGGTAGGTTTTCATTTTTTCGGTATGAGATGATGGTTGTATTGGCACTATTTTAGGGTGCATATGACTTTTTGATCGCTTGCTATTACACTTTTTGTGTAGAAGTTGACATAAAATGGCTTTTTTGACACCATTTTTATTTTATCTTTTTTACAGTGTTCATCTGAGGGGTTAGGTCATGTGGTAATTTTATAGAGCAGGTGGTTACAGACGCGGCGATACCTAATATCTCTATTTTTTTTTTACATTTAACACAATAAAACTATTTTTGAAACAAAAAAATCATGTTTTAGTATCTCCATTGTCTTAGCTAGGGGCTCATGTTCTGCGGGATGAGGTGACAGTTAGATTGGTATGATTTTGGGGGCGTATACCTTTTTGATGGCTTAGTGTTGCACTTGAGTGATGTAAGGTGACAAAAAATGTTTTTTTTAGCACTGCTTTTATTTCATTGTTTTGACTTTGTTCATCTGAGGGGCTAGGTCAAGTGATATTTTTATAGAGCCGGTCAATACAGAGTCGGCGATACTTAATATGTCTAATATGTTTTTTTTTGTAAACATTTTTACTTTTATTTTGGGAAAAGGGAGCTTTTATTTTTACTTGAAACTTTTACATTTTTGTAAAAATTTTATTTTTAAACTTTTTTACACTTTATTTTTTGTCCCTCTCTGGGACTTCAACTTTCGCGGTCTGTTCTCCTTTACAATGCATCACAATACTTCTGTATTGTGATGCATTAGCTATAAGTGTATTACAGACTGTAATACACTTACAGCCTGCTTGCCTGTGAGATCATCGTTGGGCTGCCTTCTTTGCCATCGGGTCACCGTCACAGCAGTGCAGGGACCCGATGGCAGCTCCGATCCCCGCACGGACATCGCATGTGCCGCGGTCAGCGCTGACCGCGGCACATCAAGGGTTATGTGCCGGCATCAGTGATTTCACCTATGCCGTGTATACAGCAGGGGTATGCCTATCAGTGACTGCCGGACTCCCTGCCGCGAACGGGCGGATGCATCTCCTGCACCCGCCCGATCAGCGCAAAAGGGATAAAAGAAAACTTCTTTTGCCCACAGTAACCAATCAGAGCTTGGCTTTTATTTCTTAAATTGCTCTGGTAAAATTAAGCTATGTTGTCATTGGTTGCTGTGGGCAACAAACAGTTTTGATAAATCTACTCACACTAAATACAGTTTACATATCACCACAATTGTATTAGAATAGCACATGCTAGGACATGAGAGGCAGGCTGAGAAGCTTTGCTATAGCACTTACATTTAGCACAATGCATATTTTATTCAGCATGCCACTGATCGGCCAAAGTGGTTACACCATTTGTCCACTGGAGCCAGGGCAGAGATGAGTTGTTGGGAACAAGGCATTCCTTTTTACTTTAGTATGATTAGTTAGTTATTAATAACATAAAAATACAGTGATTATTACATAGATAGGGGCTGGTCCAGACAGGACTTAACATCAAAGTTGAAGTTTTTCATTCTATAGTATGCCAGCAGTTACATTGACAAGTCTATCTAATTGCTCATTAAAATCAGATACTTAACTTTTTTAGAACTGATCTTAGTGGCACATCTATAGAAAAACAATACTGCGCAAATCAACAGTAATTGTGAGGCCTACAATGAAACTAAAATATGTTTACTTCTTTATTAAATGGTAATGCTCCTTCATCTTCACAGTAATTGAAATCATTCTGACAATGGAATACTCCAGGTAAGATTGTGCTTTTTATCTTCACATTGAATCGTTACAAAGGACAAATTGAATCATTGAAAATGTGCAATGCACTTTGCTAATTCCAACTATAATTATATTACTTCTATCCAGCAGCTGTCTTGAATGAATCATCAAAATCCTCTCTTTCTGCACTAACCGCTTTACTTGAGCAACATTTGTATTTAGTCAAGGACTTGTTTTGTCATCTTACTGATATTCCAGAAATTCTTTAAAAAAAATTTAACATAGAAACATAGAAGACTGAAGGTAAAAAAGACCACATGATCTAGTCTGCCCTTATTAGTTTATTTATTTATTTATTTATTTATTTATTTTCTTAGGATAGATATGTTTATCCCCTTAGTGTATAAATTCACTTACTGTTGATTTCTCATCCACTCCCTTAGAAGTTTCAAATATAATTTAACTATAATCCCTTTGCAATTGTTCTCCTTTTCCAACAGCTCTAAATTATCCATGCAAATCTAAATATGTGATCATCCTTATTGGTCCATACACATTAGAATATTGTTATTGAACTAGTTCTACACATTTACACTATTGTCATTTTTGGTGTGACTGGCCAACAATCTAGAATGTATGGGGAGCTGCCAACTGTCCCCTGCTTGATGATTCCACAGGAGAAAGAATGTATGTTGAATTTCACCATCTGATCCTTATTTTTCCCCGGGGATAGGCCACAACCAGAAGTATTTGTCAGGGGCTTGATCCCTCTGCCTATAGAAAACACAGGCTCGGTTGAACTGAATTTGTATTGCCAAACAAGAACCTCAAACTCGTTTTTTCCCCTACCTAATTCCATTACTTATGTCTTATTTAACCCTCCCCACAATCTTAAAAATGATTCTCCCCTATTTTATAGATTTTTATCTTTATCTTGTTCCCTTGTTTCAAAATTAGTTAAAAATCAATCCTTGATTTATTCCAAGATAATCACCAACAGGTTAATCAATCTATCACCCTATATTATTAAAGAAGACAGAGTGGAATTTATAAAAAATTGTCAGGCAACGGATGGCACCCATAGGCATGTTGACATTTATTCATTTTACAGAAAAAGACAAGTGCCTTCTCTTTCCTTTCACAGAGAAAGCATTTGATAGGGAGCAGTGGGCCTACCTCCAAGCAGGACTAATACAATTTGGCTTGAAAAGACCAAATTTTAGAGCAATAACAGCTTTATATGACTATCCCTCTGCACCAGTATATTCCTCCAGATTCTTACAAACTACAGAATCAGGGCAATAAATATTGAGTTTTGTTTGGCTGTTAACACTTGCTTTGTTACTGGAAAAATTAATTAAAATGGAAAATTTGAAAAATAAATAGCGGTTTTGGGACCGTTTTATTATTGTTATTTACATAGTTGATCTGACAGCTTAGATCGTGTGCTATTTCTATAGAGCAGGTTGTTACAGACGCGACAATACCAAATATGACTACTTTTTGGGAATTGTTGTTTCAGTTTTTCATAATAAAGCATTTGTCAAAAAAATGATTTTTTAGGCTGCATTCACACGTCCGTGTTCCACGGACCGTGTGAACCCAGACTGGCACCATGCTTAGAGCAGGAGCGCACGGCGTCATTCATTGCTATGATGCCATGCGCTTCCTGCTGCCGCCGCTGCACTGTAGTACACTCCTATGATCTATACGAGTTTATTACTGCACTGTGGCGGCAGCAGGAATCGCACGGCGTTTGCATGTGTTGAGCGTTTTACAGTGCGTTCGAAAGCGCTGTAAAATGCGCAAGTGTGAACTTAGGGTTAATATTTCACAAGGCATTTTTACGCATTTGGATTCCAAACGACTTCTCACAATTTAGGGGCCCCTAAAATGCCAGGTCAGTATAACTACACCACATGTGACCCCATTTTAGAAAGAAGACACCCCAAGGTATTCCGTTAGGGGTATGGTGAGTTCATGTAAAATTTTATTTTTTGTCACAAGTTTGTGGAATATGAGACTTTGTAAGAAAAAAAAAAATCTATTTCCGCTAACTTTTGCCAAAAAAAAAAATCTTCTATGAACTCGCCATGCCCCTCACGGAATACCCTGAGGTGTCTTCTTTCTAAAATGGGGGTCACTTGTGGGGTATTTATACTGCCCTGGCATTTTAGGGGCCCCTAAAGCGTGAGAAGTCGTTTGGAATCCAAATGCATAAAAATGCCTTGTGAAATCCTAAAGGTACTCATTGGAATTTGGGCCCCTTTGCGCATCTTGGCTGCAAAAAAGTGTCACTCATGTGGTATCGCCTTACTCAGGAGAAGTAGGGCAATGTGTTTTGGGGTGTATTTTTACATATACCCATGCTGGGTGTGAGAAATATCTCTGTAAATGACAACTTTTTGAAGATTTTTATACAAAGTTGTCAATTTACAGAGATATTTCTCTGTAATCATTACATGTATGGCCAGCATTAGGAGTTTCTGCTATTCTCCTCATATTGAGCATACGGGTAATGAGATTTTATTTTTCCGTTCAGCCTCTGGGCTTAAAAAAATGAACGGCACAGTTTTCTTCATTCGCATCGATCAATGTGGATGAAAAATCTCTGCCAAAAATGTGCAAAAAAGAAAAGAGGGGAAAGGACATAGGAGTGCTTGCAAAGTAAGGCCCCATTCACACGTCCGCAAAAATGTCCGCATCTATTCCGCAATCGGGAATAGAATAGATGTGGACCCATTCAGTGTGAATGGGGCCGGGCGGTGATGCGGAGATCACACTCCGCTAAAGATAGAGCATGTCCTATTCTTGTCCGCAATTGCGGACAAGAAAAGGCATTTTCTATATAGTTCTGGCAATGTGCCGGTGTCTGTGCTTTGCGGATCCGCGGATCCGTGAATCCACAAAACACATACAGACGTCTGAATGAGTCTTACAAGTGGTGATTAGTGACAGGGGGGGTGACAGGGGGTGATCAGGGGGTGACATGGGGTGATCAGGGGTTAATCAGTGACAGGGGGTGTTGGTGTTTGGTAATTGGTACACTAAGTGTCCTCTGGTGGTCCCAAGCAAAAGGGACCACTAGAGGAGCAGCAGCAAGCATATCAGACGCTGTTTACAAAACAGCGTCTGATATGCGATTCAGATGCCTTTTTTAACATCTACAGCCTGTCAGCGCATGATCAGCGCTGGCAGGCTGTAGTTAAAGTTCCTGCCGTCGCGAGATGACGCGCCGGCGTCAACGACAAACATCCCGGCCACCCGCAGGACGCATCCCTGCGTTTGGCGGTCGGGATGTGGTTAAAAAAATGACTGGCAAAGGCAGGCCATCCAGCAGGGGCCGTCGTGGTGCTGTGATTTTCTTTTGGCCCTAGAATAATGCCCAATGTTCAGAGGCCAAATACCCTGAACTCGAAAAATTCTGAGGACATAGTTGACTGGCTTACACAGGACACCCAATCTTCTACAGCTTCCACTCAGAACCTTGACGCACTATCCTCCTCCAGCTCAGCTTCGGGCACCTCTCAAGTTACGACTCGCCCACCTGCCGTCAACACTAGCACCACAGACGCTTCATTTTATCTGTCAGAGGATTTATTTACACATCAGTTGGAGGAAATGAGTGATGCGCAACCATTATTGCCAATCAGGCAGCATTGCACACATGGGCGTATGATGTGATGATGATGATGTTGTTCCTGCTGCTGCTTCATTTGCGGAGTTGTCAGATACAAGTGAAGCGGTTGATGATGACAATGTGTCCGTGGATGTCACGTGGGTGCCCGCTTGAAGAGAAGAAGAACAGGGGAAAGCTCAGATGGGGAAACAGAGAGGAGGAGGAGACGAGTTGGATGCAGGGGAGGTCATCGCAAGGAGCTAGTGGCACAGTCAGACAGCATGTATCGGCACCCGGGTCAGCCAGACAGCACGCCAATCAACGCATGCTGTTGCCACCACCAGAATGCTGTCATTGCAAAGCTCAGCAGTGTGGCATTTTTTTGGTGTGTATGCCTCTGATAACAGCGATGCCATTTGCAACCTGTGCCAAGAGAAACTAAGTCATGGGAAGTCCAACACCCACCTAGGTACAACTGCTTTGCGAAGGCACATGATCTCACATCACAAACGCCTATGGGATTAACATATGAGTGCAAGCAGCACACAAATTTAAAGCCACCATCTTCCTCCTGGTCGAGCATCTTCAGCCACGTCAACCACTGCTGTCCTCCCTGCCCCCTCTCAACCACCGGCCACTCCGCCTCTCACCTTCAGCAGTTCCTGCTCATCTGCCCACAGTCAGGTGTCTGTCAAGGAAATATTTGAGCGTAAGAAGCCAATGTCACAGAGTCACCTCCTTGCCCGGCGTCTGACAGCTGGCTTGATGGAACTGTTAGCCCGCCAGCTTCTACCATACAAGCTGGTGGAGTCTGAGGCCTTCAAAACATTTGTAGCTATCGGGACACCCCAGTGGAAGGTATCCGGCCGAAATTATTTTTCACAAAGGCTATACCCAACCTGTACTCTATTGTGGAAAAGGAAGTCATGACATGTCTGGCACACAGTGTTGGGGCAAGTGTCCATCTGACCACTGATACCTGGTCTGCAAAGCACGGTCAGGGCAGGTATATCACGTACACTGCGCATTGGGTAAACCTGCTGATGGCTGCCAAGCATGGAATGCGTGTCTCTGCAGCAGAGTTGGTGACAAAGCCACAACTTGCAGGCAGGCCTGTTGCCACCTCCTCTACTCCTCCTTCTCTATCCTCTTTGCTACTTTCCTCGGCTGAGTCCTCTTCTGCTGCTGCATCTTGCTCCACATCATCAACTGCACCCCCAGCACCCCGGGGCTATTCCACATCGCGGATATGACAGTGTCACGCTGTCTTGGGGTTGACTTGCCTGAAAGCAGAGAGTTACACCGGACCAGCACTCCTGTCCGCCCTGAACACACAGGTGGATCAGTGGCTGACCCCACACCAACTGGAGATCGGCAAAGTGGTGTGTGACAACGGAAGCAATCTGTTGGCGGCATTGAATTTGGGCAAGTTGACAAATGTGCCGTGCATGGCACATGTGTTGAATCTGATCGTACAACGCTTTGTATGTAAGTACCCAGGCTTACAGGACGTCCTCAAGCAGGCCAGGAAGGTGTGTGGCCATTTCAGGAGTTCCTACACGGCCATCACACACTTTTACGATATTCAGCGGCAAAACAACATGCCAGTGAGGCGCTTGATTTGCGACAGCCCGACACGCTGGAATTCAACACTCCTAATGTTCGACCGCCTGCTTCAACAAGAATAAGCCGTCAATGAGTATTTGTATGACCGGGGTGCTAGGACAGCCTCTGCGGAGCTGGGTATTTTTTTGCCACGTTACTGGATGCTCATGTGCAATGCCTGTAGGCTCATGCGTCCTTTTGAGGAGGTGACAAACCTAGTCAGTCGCACCGAAGGCACCATCAGCGACCTCATCCCATTTGTTTTCTTCCTGGAGTGTGCCCTGCGAAGAGTGCTTGATCAGGCCATAGATGAGCGTGAAGAGGAAGAGTTGTGGTCACCATCACCACCAGAAACAGCTTTATCATCATCGCTTGCTGAACCTGTGGCAACGCTGGAAGAGGAGTCTGAGTAAGAGGAGTCAGAGGAGGAATGTGGCTTTGAGGAGGAAGACCAACCACAGCAGGCATCCCAGGGCGCTTGTTGTTGTCACCTATCTGGGACCCTTGGTGTTGTACGTGGCTGGGGGGAAGAACAGACCTTCAATGACATCAGATAGGACGAAGAACGGGACATGAGTAGCTCGGCATCCAACCTTGTGCAAATGGGATGGGGTCTTTAATGCTGTTCATGCCTGTTGAGGGACCCTCGTATAAAAAGGCTGAAGATGAACGACCTGTACTGGGTGGCCCCGCTACTAGACCCCTGGTATAAGCAGAAAGTGGCTGAAATGTTAACAAATTCCCAGAAGTCGGAAAGGATGCAGCAGTTCCAAAACAAGTTAAAAAGTATGCTTTACACAGCATATAAAGGTGATGTCAGAGCACAAGGGAATCTAACAGGGGAAGTGTTGAAAGTAATTCTCCTCCAACCACGACCACGCCGGCAAGGACAGGACTCTTTACAGACGTGTTGTTGATGGAGGACATGCAGAGCTTTTAAAGTCCTACGCATCGCCATCGGGGTCCACCCTCAGAGAATGACTCGACCAACAGGTAGCAGACTACCTCGCTTTAACTGCAGATATCGACACTCTGAGGAGCAATGAACCCCTTGAATACTTGGTGGGCAGGCTTGACCTGTGGCCTGAGCTATTCCAATTTGCGATAGAACTTCTGGCATGCCACGCTCCAAGTGCCCTGTCAGTAAAGAACCTTCAGCGCAGCATGAGGTATTTTCACTGGCAAGAGAAGTCGCCTAGGTCAAAAAAGTGTACATTACCTCACCTTTATTAAGATGAATGAGGCATGGATACCGAAGGGACTGACAGTGGAGGATGCATTTGACTAAAAAAAGGCCTGATTAGATGCCTTGGGCTAAAGATGGTCCCCACGCTGCTGTATTTAATCTCTGTATGCCGGATGACTTGCGTGACTTCTCCGCCACCAACTGGGGTTCAAGGCCCAAATGTTTTAGTAAACTTTCTGCCTGGAAAACATCAATTTTTCTGTCCGCTGTTTTTCAGGCATGTGTACATGCCTAATTTTTCTGGCCTCCTGTGCTGCACTGTGGCTGCAAAAACAAAACAAAAAAAAAGGCACATACATGTGTCAATTCCCCTTCGTAATTGTTACCTTGTTGTGGTGAAGGGGCTTGCCTATCACAATGAAGCGATCACCTTTATGAGTGTGCTGGCAATGTTGGCACACCCCAGATGATAAGGTTACTTCTTTATTGTGAAAAGACCAAAAGCGATCGGCTGGATAATTTTTCATAGAAAAAACAATAATTTATAATTTATTTAACTCATATAGGGTTGCACAGTATAGTGCACGGCGCACGTGCAGTGCCCAAAATTGGAAGTAAGAGGACCGACCAAGCTTCTTTTTCCATCTCCCGGTTCCTAAAATCTATTCGATACACGTCCCCTGATAGGGTACGTAACAGGGATTAAACTGATAAAAATAGTACTACTGATTACTGAACACATCACTCATATATGGTGGCACAGTACATTGTGCGAGGAAGAGACCTTCATTGACGTCAGTGAGGACAAGGAATGGGACATGGCTAGCTTGGTATCCAACTTTGTTCAAGTGGGGAGTTTGCTGTTGTGCAAATGGTCTGTTTGCGGTTGCTTGCGGTGCGTTAAACGGGGAGTTTGGTTGTCACAGTTAGGTCTGTCACTGTGAAGCGGGCGTAACCCTTACACTACATGATCGATACAACATCATACCTGATCGTATACACACACTGGATGTTTTAAAGCACGTTATTCCGAACAATTTAGGAATGTTAGGTGATTTATGCCCTTTATGGATTAAAACCTGACTCTGCGTCCACTACGTAATTTTCCATGGGAGTTTTGCCATGGATCCCCCTCCGACATGCCACAGTCCAGGTGTTAGTCCCCTTGAAACAACTTTTCCATCACTACTGTGGCCAGAAAGAGTCCCTGTGGGTTTTAAAATTTGCCTGCCTATTGAAGTCTATGGCGTTTGGCCTGGTTCGCCCGTTCGTGAACATTTGCGTAAATTCGCGTTTGTCGGTCGCGAACTGAAAATTTTATGTTCGCGACATCACTAATGATGAGCAGCGCAGGTATCATGCCTGCAGAGGAGTGCAGGGCAGCAGTGGACATAGACAGCTGACCTTAGGTTTATTTGCAGAAAATCTGATTATAATTTGCTCACATCCCCTAACATCCCTACTAGAGATAACTATGATCATTTCTGACTTTCAGCATGCATCCTATTACAAAATTAACAGCACAAAATCCCAGATTTTGAACATTGTTAATCTTTTAGAATGAAAATATTCATTTATGAGTTTTTTTCAGCCCTCTCATATAGGGAAATAAACCTTACTTATCCCACATTGTTTATATATAACGCAAATTATCTCTATTCCATTTATTAAAGGATCTTTTACCACAAAATACAGTGAAATCTTGATGCAGCATGTTATATAGGAAGAGAAAATGAGTAGATTTATACATAGTTTTGTGGCAAAGGTTCACTAAAACTTGTGTTTTTATACATTTACTGTAAGTCTCTGCTTTTTCTGAGTTCAGCTGTTTACTAGGGGGACTGACAAAGATTGACAGCTATCTCTGTATACCCACACAGAGAATGCAATCTATCATTGATAGTAGCCAAGTGGGACATCTTGAGCACAGAGATTTAAATGTAAAGATTTAAAATTTCCAGTTTTTTTAAAATCTTTTCCCAACACTATGTATTAATATGCTCAGCTCCTCCAGCACTATAACATGCTGCCTGCAGATTGCATTGCATTTCATGGTGACCAGTCCTCTTTAAAGAGACACAAAAATATTTGAACACCTCCATAGTAAATATTGTACAAAAATACTTTATTGAGATACAACATCAAGATTACAAGAATGGATAAATATATACTGAGCAGAAGGTAAAAAAGACACCAGGAGAGAGCTGATAGACACAGGAGGTGGCCGCACTAAACAGACACCAGCAATGTCAGAATGAAGGGTCATAATAATAGTAAAACAGACATAAACAATCATAGAGTAGAGTACAAAGAACCCTATCAAATTCTGCAGATAACCAAGTATAGAGCCAAAAGCATAAAGTAAATACCAGGTGCTGATTTGCCGACCCTGCAGCCGTCTCCTGCCCAACGCCGTTTCGCTTGTAAAGGCTTCTTCTGGGGATGCCGTATTGCACATGATCGTATCCTTAAATAGTGATTTGATTAGTTAAAAATCACGTGTACTTGCTGGAGGTGGATTCTGCCTACTTTAAGGTTTCGCCCCTCTGGCATGCGTACAATACCTAATAATATGGCTGGAACTAACCCTGTTGGGGGTGGATCACCACCCAAAGTCTCCACCCCCAGCCTATCGCAGAAGCGTATACAGTGCAGAGTAATGCACGGAGGGAGGGACAGCCGTCACATGGTCGCGGTGACGCAGCTCTCACCTGACCTGTGATGAAATCATCACATGGTCACTGTTCAACTCCACCCCTATTGTAGACCTTAAGAGCATGTCAGCACATACAGTACTAATAAGGGACGGGACGAGCATCACGTGATCTAAGTGACGTAATCGTCACCTGATCCGTGATGGAATTATCACATGACCGTTGCACAGCAGCGTTCATGTGAGTGCAGTACTGCATCAGGGTGCCAGGGAGGACATATTTCAGGTATCACTCATATGGACAGGATCATATAAATAAAAATACCATTTAAAAATGTTATATAAAGCATGAATGTGATATATAAAAATTATAGTGACTTAAATACTGTAAACCAATTAATCAAATAGCCAACGATATTGTATATCAAAAAGACATCACATTATGTCATGGAAAAGTGAAGTGAAAATAGAAAGTGGACAATACACAAAAATGTACAGTGTGATGACAGTGCTACAAAAAGTTTAAATGTTTTATTTAGGTTACTTTTGCGCTTTATTTCTCTTGCACGTCATTTTGTCTTCTTTCACTATCATTACCTTACTTTTTGTAGCACTGTCATCACACTGTACGTTTAGTAGCGGTGCGATTCTTTTTGATGATGTCAGACGTTAAAGAATCTTTAGGTGAGTTAATTCTAGAGCTATTAGAATTTGTTCAGACTCACAATTATTTTTTGTTTGGGGACGCCTTCTACCTACAGCTCCAGGGAACAGCGATGGGGGCGGCCTGTGCGCTGTCCTTCGCTAATCTGCTCCTGGGGCTGTGGGAGAGGGAGGTTTTCCTATCTGACTCAATTATGGGTGTCTGTGGTATCCAGCTTTTTCCGTCGTGTGGCAAGGCCCACGGGCTTGGTTCACTCAGCTTATGGAGACTCTGAACAATAATGACTTGAATATTAAATTAACTCACAGGATTGAAAAAACAAGCTTGGATTTTCTAGATGTAACAATCTTGGTAGAAGATAGAGGCAGAAAACATATAGACCTCTTTAGGAAGGAGACTTCGACTAATGCTTTATTGCATGCAAATTCCAGCCATCTGCAGAATTTAATACCTACGAGTGAGACGGATTTGATCTAAGGAAGAGTCTTTTGAGGCTTAGTTTGAAGATCTATGTGAAATATTTCACGTGGGTAACCAATGATGAGTATAACAGCAGGGTATAGGAAAGTTAAACAAAAAAAAGGGATGATCTCCTTTCAGTTCACAAGAGACAGATGGGCAACCGGGACTAACAGGTACGTTTTATTTCCACCTATAATCCAGAATGGAAAAAGATTAGACAAGCCTTGACAAAATACTGGTAAATTCTGCGATTAGATCCAATTTTGAGCAAAGTTCTTTGTGAAACCCCATTGATTACATATAGACGGTCAAGGAATCTTAAAGACATCTTAGTGAGAAGTTACCATCTGGTGGACCAGTCATCCAAAATGTTTGGCTCGAGGGGTCCGAAATCCTGCGGCAAATGTGTCGCTTGTGTAAATGTTGACAGAGCCTCACATTTTTTAGATTTGACGGAGGATGGCAGACAGTATGTGATCACCCATAGTATCACATGTAGCACAACGGGTTTGATATACTTGGCATCATGTCCTTGTAAACGGATTTACGTTGGCATAACCTCCAGGGAATTAAAAAAACGAGTACGCGAACATGTTTTGGGAATAATGGCAGCTAATGAGGAGGATGATTTATCCCAATTGAAACCTATTCCTAGGCATTTCAAGGAATTTCATGCTTGCAACAGTTCCATCTTACAGGTCCGAGGCATTGACCGGGTATATGAGACACCGCGAGGTGGAAATTGGAAGAGGCTGCTGGCTCAAAAGAGGTAAGGTGGATTTACACTTTAGATTGCATGACTCCAAGGGGATTGAATGAACATATGTCTTTTGTTCCATATTTATAATTAGCCATGGTCTCTGATGGCTATTTGGCTTAGCTCGAGGTAGGTGTGGGCACAGGGAGGACATGAGTTCATGTAATGGCACGTTACTATGTCTGTATTGCCTCTCCAACTAGGGACATGATTGTGACCGTACTGCCATCTAACTGCTATTATTGGAACTCACATTGCACTACCTTTTTTGAATTATGAATTCCCGATGTATTAGTAAGATAGGTTAGATCAACTGTTGGACTTTATCGTTAGATTACTTATTGTGATCTTGCATTGTCACCTAGTCTATTGTTGGAATCCATATTGCACGACGCATGTAATCATGTATGAATTGTTAGACTTTACACTAGTGTAATTTATTATGATTATTTGAAGTGTATATGTTCTCCTGTCTCCCTCTTACGAAATCTGTGTAACACCCACTTTATTCCTTCATTGATGTCTATGATTCTTTATTAGACCATCTGCATACTGTGAAATGTCTAATTTTAATAACTTTTACAAAAAGATTAATAAAGATTTATAATTATTACCATCTGGGGTGTAATTATTGGGTCTAAACACATAATTTGTAGCTATAGGTGTGAGTGGTTGGTTAATGTGTGACCCCTGTAGGTCAAAAGGTTTTTTGGTTGAGATCTATACTTTGTTATCTGCAAAATTTGATAGGGTTCTTTATATTCACGCAGGGCAAGGGCTCATTTGTTTACTTCCGGCTGGAACACGCTTCCTGGCAGTCCCATGGAGAGCCCGGTTCGTCACCGGAACTCCAGAACATGCCTTCGCCCTGCGCGATTTAATGCAGGGCAAAGAAGAGCATCAGAGCATGAACTGCTCCGATGCTCAAGTCAGGGGGGCTGCCTGGGTGAAAATGGAGGTATGTCTGGGTTCAGCTCTGAACCAGGACAACCCCTTTAATGATAAATGCAAATGATGGGTAAACATAGAAACATAGAAACATAGAATGTGTCGGCAGATAAGAACCATTTGGCCCATCTAGTCTGCCCAATATGCTGAATACTATGGATAGCCCCAGGCCCTATCTTATATGAAGGATGGCCTTATGCCTATCCCATGCATGCTTAAACTCCTTCACTGTATTTGCAGCTACCACTTCTGCAGGAAGTTTAAATTATCCTATTCTGGATAAATATCCTATAGATACCTTTCTAAGCAACTCTTACCTATTTTGTAAACCTGCACAATCCTCACATCCCACTATTAAAGCTATCATGGATCTATGGCATACCATAATCTTTAAGGGATAATTTTTTTATGCTGGACTACAATGATTTACAAAGCAGACTTACCATATCTAAATCTATCAACCTGGGAAATCAAAGGTATCAATTTATTATCTGACCTTTGGGTAAATAGTACTATTACATCTTTTGAAAATACGTCTAATAGATATTCCTTAAAATAGTAAGGATTTTTGTAGGTTCATCATGAGTCATCTTTAGAAGCTTGGCCATCAACATTTCAAAATTGGCAATTACATAAATGGCTTTTTTCGACTGCGTCCTCTAAAAATAAATATTTGTCTGCCATAGCCTTCTATTTAGTAAGCAAAAATTGAATAATTTCTACAAACTCAAATGGGAATCAGCCAGACGTTAGTAAACTTCCATACTGTTGCTTGATTCTGGAAATGTAACAAAATAGGTACTTTGATCCATGTGTGGCGACAATGCACAGATGTTGAACAAAGATAGGGAATTTATTTACTCTTTTATAAGGATTTTTGATTCCTCAGACTCCCCATTGGTGCTTCTAAATATAAATTCTGCCATCTTTTTAAACACTCACAAGACAATTGTTTTTAGTCAAGTTGACTGTGGTGGGGATGAAATAGCAAAGTCCTGGAGATCCAATAGAATCCCTATGTTAAGAGGAATTATAAAAAATATCAATAGCAACTGTAGGTGCAAATAAAAAATAGCTATAACTCTAAATAAAGGGATTTTTATTTAGACATAGATGGGTTGTTTAGCTTTCATCTATTTGCATTGCAGTGATAAACTCAGTCCACCACAAATTTGACAGAGCGGTGTGCTTCTGGTGCCAGAGCCGTTGTCTAACTCAGGAATGCTCAACCTGGGGGCTCTCCAGCTGTTGTAAAACTACAACTCCCACCAGGCCCTGCTGTAGGCTGTCTGGGCATGCTGGGAGTTGTAGTTTTACAACATCTGGAGGGTCGCAATTTGGGCATGCCTTGTCTAACTGATCAGAGGGTGTGTGTGGTGTCACAACCCTCCGATCAACAATCCTGAGAATAGGCAATCACCTAATAGAATATAAGCAATGTGACTTCCCCAGTGTTACGTTATTTATCTAGACAGTAGCAATGTTTATTTCTTTTATTTTTATTGAAGGTCTTTTTGATAAAATATAATAGATTTTATATTCATCTAAGTGATTGATGTTGCAAAGTTGTTTACTTGTTAATGTCTCCTTCAGGGGACAATTGCTAATCCTTGTCTATTATATTTTATAAAAAAAGACCTTCATTAGAAATAGATGGAAACAAACAAAACAAAACATTGCTACTGTCCAGATAAGTAATGTAACCTAAAAGTGAGAAGGTGGCATCCTCCATATTCTACCTTACACTACAAAGTCTTTTATTTATCGAGCCTATACAAATTAATTAATAGCAGCCACTAGTATATCAAAAAACTTATTTGAAATCCATATTGGGTTATTACAAATTAAATAAAGTACTGGTAGTAAAACTATCTTAGTTTCTTTTATGCGCATCACCAGATAGTAGTAGTTTGGTCCTGTTTGTCCTGTCTGGATCCGACTCCCCCTCATTGCTGAGATATGCCTCTCGATATTCTGGCCCCCAAGGTCTCCCGATCTGACCCCCTTAGACTTTTATCTTCGGGGTCATCTGAAGGCAATTGTCTATGTATATACAAGATGTGCAGCACTTAAAACTACGGATACTGGAAGCCTGTGCTAGCATTTCTCCTGCGGTGTTGCTATCAGTGTGTTGAGAGTGGGAGAAGAGGGTTGCATTGACAATCCAACACAATGGGCAGCACATTGAACACATTTTATAAGTGGTCAGAAACTTGTAAATTACTCATGAAAGAATAAAGTTATGTTAAAACCAAGCACACCATTGTTTTTCTTGTGAAATTCCCAATAGGTTTGAGGACATTGGATTAAATAAATTATGCTACATGTATTGCAGTTTAGGAAACTTTTGATGTTCATAGAGAAACTATTCTGAGTTGAGGTTACTTTAGTGGTCTTTCTGGGAAAATTAGTTGTTTTACATCCCTGACATTTTCCGCATCTATAGAACCCCTTCAAACTCATCCAATTCTAGATAGAGGGGAATCTTTACGTTTTTGTTTGATAGACGGTGCTACTTGCAATCCTAGATTAGGTGCTCTTGTGTAAGTAATTTGAGGTTTTATTGGTGTCAACATTCCAATAATTTTGTCCTGTGATATAAAATGCCAATGTTTTTTATTATCAGTTCAATCTGTTTGTGTTGCATAGTAAAAGGTAAAATTATCCTAAAATCTTCGCCTTCTTTATTTTTTGACACTGTTCAGGTTTTTGTAGGAAAAAACATTCTCTAGGTAATTCCTTTACTCTGCATAATGCTTGTTCTAGAATTGGTATAGGGTATTTTTTCTCTATAAATCTCCTTCAACCATAGAGCTTCTTCTTGGAATTGTGTATCTTCTGTACAGTTTCGTTTTATGCGATGAAACTGTTCAAATGGTACATTTGTTAGCCAGTTTGGTAAGTGACAGCTAGAATAAAGTATATGCCCATTTCTAGCCGTTGGTTTTTGGAAGGTTTTACAGATGTACCTGTTTTCTTTTTGCTAATATTTAAATCTAGAAATGCTGTTTCTTTCTTATTAATGCTAGCTGTAAAGGTTAAATTACATAAATTATTATTTAATTTAGAAATGAAAGACTGTAGTGTATCTTTGTTGCCTTTTCAAATAAGGATGATTCTTTTCAAGTTGTATTTTAAGGGCCTCCTCGACACCTTTATTATGCTTTATTACTGTATACAGCGATTGTAAAGGGTGGGCCATTTATATGGATACAACTTAATAAAATAGGGATGGTTGGTGATATTAACTTCCTGTTTGTGGAACATTAGTATATGTGAGGGGGAAACTTTTCAAGATGGGTGGTGACCATGGCCTTTTTGAAGTCAGCCATTTTGAATCCAACTTTTGTTTTTCAATAGGAAGAGGGTCATGTGACACATCAAACTTATTGGGAATTTCACAAGAAAAACAATGGTGTGCTTGGTTTTAACATAACTTTATTCTTTCATGAGTTATTTACAAGTTTCTGACCACTTATAAAATGTGTTCAATGTGCTGCCCATTGTGTTGGATTGTCAATGCAACCCTCTTCTCCCACTCTTCACACACTGATAGCAACACCGCAGGAGAAACGCTAGCACAGGCTTCCAGTATCCGTAGTTTCAAGTGCTGCACATCTTGTATATACATAGACAATTGCTTTCAGATGACCCCAAAGATAAAAGTCTAAGGGGGTCAGATCGGGAGACCTTGAGGGCTATTCAACTGGCCCACGACGACCAATCCACTTTCCAGGAAACTGTTTATCTAGGAATGCTCGGACCTGACACCCATAATGTGGTGGTGCACCATCTTGCTGGAAAAACTCAGGGAACGTGCCAGCTTCAGTGCATAAAGAGGGAAACACATCATCATGTAGCAATTTCGCATATCCAGTGGCCTTGAGTTTTCCATTGATGAAGAATGTCCCCACTATCTTTGTACCCCATATACCACACCATACTATACATTTTTTGTTCCAGCAGTCTTGGAGGGATCTATCCAATGTGGGTTAGTGTCAGACCAATAGCGGTGGTTTTGTTTGTTAACTTCACCATTCACATAAAAGTTTGCCTCATCACTGAAAAAAATCTTCTGCGTAAACTGAGGGTCCAGTTCCAATTTTTGTTTTGCCCATTCTGCAAATTCAGTGCACCGATCTGGGTCATCCTCATTGAGATGCTGCAGTAGCTGGAGTTTGTAAGGGTGCCATTTGTGAGTAGCTAATATCCGCTGAAGGGATGTTCGACTAATGCCACTCTCCAGTGACATGCAGCGAGTGCTATGCTGTAGGCTCTTGCTGAATGAAGCTAGGACAGCCACAGATATTTCTTCATTAGTGAAAGATTTCATGCGTCCACATTTTGGCAAATCCAACACTGAACCAGTTTCACGAAACTTAGCAAGCAGTTTGCTAACTGTAGCATGGGAGATGGGTGGTCTTGTAGGGTGTCTTGCATTGAAATCTGCTGCAATGACCCGGTTACTGCATTCACCAGACATCAACACAATTTCTATCCGCTCCTCACGTGTTAACCTCGGCGACATGTCAATGGCTGTAAACAAAGAGAAACTTGTAAATAACTCATGAAAGAATAAAGTTACGTTAAAACCAAGCACACCATTGTTTTTCTTGTGAAATTCCCAATAAGTTTGATGTGTCACATGACCCTCTTCCTATTGAAAAAACAAAAGTTGGATTCAAAATGGCCGACTTCAAAATGGCCGCCATGGTCACCACCCATCTTGAAAAGTTTCCCCCTCACATATATTAATGTGCCACAAACAGGAAGTTAATATCACCAACCATTCCCATTTTATTAAGGTGTATCCATATAAATGGCCCACCCTGTATATCCAATATGGCTAAAATCCAGTCTTCATCTACAGTTAATTTTTATAAAATCCTTATAATTTCTGTAGTGTCTTTTAAATATGATTGTGTTTTTCTAATTAAAGGTTGAAGCCACATATCAATATATTTTGAAAGGTTTGCAGTCAGAGATCCAATGCCGGATACTATGGGCCGTCCTGGAGAGTTCAACGGGTCCTTATGCACCTTTGGTAAACAGTAAAGAACCGTAAGCCTCCCAGGCGTTCCCATAATATAGTGATATTCCGTCTTGGTGAGGATTCCCAGCTGCAAACCTTTATTACTATATTCAAGCAGTTTTTCTTTAACCACCTCAGCCCCCTAGCTTAAACACCCCTAATGACCAGGCCACTTTTTACAATTCTGCACTACACTACTTTCACCGTTTATTGCCCCGTCATGCAACTTACCACCCAAATGAATTTTACCTCCTTTTCTTCTCACTAACAGAGCTTTCATTTGGTGGTATTTCATTGTTGCTGACACTGTTACTACTTTTTTGCTAATAATAAAAATCTAGCGACATTTTTGCAAAAAATGACATTTTTACTTACTGTTGTAAATCTTTTTTTTTTTTTAAACTACATTTCTATATAAATTTTTCTCTAAATTTATTGTTCTACATGTCTTTGATAAAAAAAATCCAATAAGTGTATATTTATTGGTTTGGGTAAAAGTTATAGCGTTTACAAATTATGGTGCAAAAAAGTGAATTTCGGCATTTTGAAGCAGCTCTGACTTTCTGAGCACCTGTTATGTTTCTTCAGGTGCTAGAATGCCAGGATAGTATAAATACCCCCCAAATGACACCATTTTAAAAAGAAGACACCCCAAAGTATTCGCGGAGGGGCATGGTGAGTTCATGTATCATTTCATTTTTTTTCACAAGTTAGCGGAAAATGACACTTTCTGAGGAAAAAAAAATAATAATAAAGTTTCCATTTCTGCTAACTTCTGGCAAAAAAAATAAAAAATCTCAGACGGACTCACAATGCCCCTCAGTGAATACCTTGGGGTGTCTACTTTCCGAAATGGGGTCATTTGTGGGGTGTGTTTATTGTTCTGGCATTTTGGGTGGGGCTAAATTGTGAGCAGCTATGTAAAACCTAAAGGTACTCGTTGGAATTTGGGCCCCTTTGCGCACCCAGGCTGCAAAAAAGTGTTACTCATTTGGTATCGCCGTACTCAGGAGAAGTAGAGCAATGAGTTTTGGTGTGTATTTTTACATATACCCATGCTGGGTGAGAGAAATATCTCTGTAAATTGTCAACTTTGTATAAAAAAATTTAACAGAGATATTTCTCACACAAAGTATGGGTATATATAAAAATAAACCTTAAAACACATTGCCCTACTTCTCCTGAGTACGGCGTTACCACACGAGTGACAAAAAATAAAATTTTACATGAACTCGCCATACCCCTCAGCGAATTCCTTGGGGTGTTTTCTTTCTAAAATAGGGTCACATGTGAGGTGTTTGTACTGCCCTGGCATTTGAGGGTCTCCGCAATCATTACACGTATGGCCAGCATTAGGAGTTTCTGCTATTCTCCTTATATTGAGCATACGGGTAATAAGATTTTTTTTTTCTGTTCAGCCTCTGGGCTGAAAAAAAAAATGAACAGCACAGATTTTTTCATTCGCATCGATCAATGTGGATGAAAAAATGTCTTCCAAAATCAGTGACTGCGGTGCGGTGTGCTGGGCGCTAACTACCTAACAAGTAGCTAACTAACTGGCGGTGATAAGGGACCCTTATGCCCCTATCACACGTCCGCAATTCTGTTTGCGGAACGGAATTGCGGACCCAATTATTTCTATGTGGACAGACTTTGTCCCGCTCGGATCCGGAATTACGGATCCGCGCTTCCAGGTCTGCACTTCCGTTCCGCAAAAATATAGAACATGTCCTATTCTTGTCCGCAATTGCGGACAAGAAAAGGCATTTTCTATATAGTTCTGGCAATGTGCGGATCTGCAAAATGTGGAAAGCACATTGCCGGTGTCCGTGTTTTGAGGATCTGCGTCTGAATGGAGCCTGACAGGGGGGTGATCAGGGAATCTAGATGGGGTGATCAAGGGGTTAACAAGGGGTTAATAAGTGACGGGGGGGGGTAGTGTAGTGTTTGGTGCAACTTTACATAGCTACCTGGTCCTCTGGTGGTTGATCCCAGGAAATGGGACCACCAGAGGACCAGGTAGCAGGTATATCAGACACTGTTAACAAAACAGCGTCTGATATACCACTTTGATGCGATTTATTTCGCATCTACAGCTGCCTGCCAGCGATTGATCATCGCTGGCAGGCTGTAGTATAACTAGTGAGACGCGCGGCACTGTGAACGTGCGCACGCGTTGACAGGAAGTCTCGCGAGATGACGCGCCGATGCGTCTAGTCAGAACTACAGGACCGCCCCGCCGGACGCATCCGTGCGTTAGGCGGTCCTGTAGTGGTTAAATAAAATGAACAGATCTCCTGTTAATTTTTTATATGTGGAAGTATCAGATAACTGTCTATGGCATTCTTCATTGTATTTTATAGTATCTAGGAATACTATTGTGCCGCCCTTGTCTGTGGGCTGAATAGTTATGTTCTCCTTTTCTTGTAGTTCTCTTATAGATAATGCTTCTTTTTTAGTTAATTTTTTCCCATGGAATCTTTTTTCTTTTAACTTTCTTAAGTCTGCCTCCACACATTTCTGTAAGCTGGCTAACTCTGGTCCTATTTCACTTATGGGAAATTTTTTTATTTATTTATTAAACTTGTATGGGGGAATTCATCACCTGTTTGTATATGTGGATTTACTGTTTTTTTTAAAGAAATATTTCTTCAGACATAGATTTTTTATAAATTTTTGAATGCCAATATATGTATCAAATTTGTTAAGTTTTGTGAATGGAGCAAATTTGAGTCCTTTATTAAGTAGTGACAGTTGTGCTGGTGTCAGGGTTGTACCACTCAAATTCATAATGTTTTTTTGTTGTTCTATTTCTAATAATCCCTTCTGTGATCTCTGTGTCTTCTTCCTTCCTCTCCGTGTTTTCTTATTTCTTTCTGTTGTTCCGAATAGTGTTGTTTGTGTATCTGCGTTATCATCTGGTGTTCCATATATCTTGGTATTCATGGGTGTATATGTTGATAGTGATTCTCTATATGTCTTACTTGTGCACTGTTGTGTCTTAGATTGTATTGGTGTTTTGGTGGAGTCTTCTTGTATACTGGTGATTGTGATCGTTTGTGTCTTATTCTTGGTGAATGGTGTGGGGAATTTCGATCTAAAAAAGGTTGTTCTGTGATATTTTCATATAATTTTTTTACTGGTATATTATACCTTGATTTTTCTGCAAAGGTTGTTTCTGTATGATTTCTACTTGTTAGTTTTGTCTCTGTGGATTTATGTGCTTCTTGTATTTGAGATTTCTCAGGATTTTTAAGTTTTTTGCTTTTTTTTAGAGATTATATCCTGCTCTGTTTTATCTAATAGTTATGTTCTCCTTTTCTACCTTACCTTCTCTTCTCCTCAATGTTGTAAGAAAGAGATATATCAGAACGCCTACACACCTTCTAGTATGCAACCACCATATATATGTTTTTATAGATATTATATATGTTTGCCACCATTGTTTTTAAACATCAAAATGACCTGTATTATGTACAGTAGATAATAGAAAGATAATAACAAGTCTTATGTATGTACAGCTATTTCTTCACTTTTCTGAACTACGGCAACAGAATATTGCTTTTTCCTTTATTGGACAACAAATATCGACTGACACACATCATATGCAAAAATGCAGAAATGCAGAAAAAAAATGCAACAAAACCGCATGCAAATCACATATGACGAAAATGAATCCTAATCCGTAAAGGGATTAATCCCAACCAGTATTTTTGTACAACTGGGATGGGCTATAAATGGAAAGCCAAAAATATGGGAGAAGAGCTGCCACTGAGGAAGGGAAAGAGGTCCCCGAAACGCGTCTGGCGTGATGCTATGAACTCCCATAGGACCACAGAATATAAGGAGGCCTCCGAACAGATTGACTCTACAGTCATTCTAATAAATGTGAAAGGATCATTTTATACCTATTATGGTGGTAGCCTGTTAATTCAGACTATTCAATTACCTATACACACATTCCAGAGTGCTAGTCCACAATTACTTTCTTTTTTATATACAAATACACTGTGGTTTTCCATTCGGGGCAACCATTGCTTTTCTTTAAGGGTGGATTCTTCTGACTGGCCCTGACACTTACCAATCATGGATTAATATTGTCAAAATAGTCTGGCACAGTGTGTTCTTGCAAGATCTGCCTTATTACTTGAGACAATTGCTGTATAGATCATACATTGCGGCCATCTGATGCTTCCTGTGGTCTGTCTGGTGGTCTAGAGGTTCAAATCTAAGATCAGTAGCAATGCATCATACTAACATTATGCTGGACTCTTCCCCAGTGTGAAATGCAACCAATTACTGCTTGCTATGGATTTTTATTTTAGTTATTTGTATGAGGTCCTGCCTTGTCTCTTTAAAGGAAATCAGTCAACAGGATAATCTCTATTGAAGTAAAGCTAGAGCCTTATAGTACATAGTACCTTATTTCCAGATGTGACTTTGTTTCAGCAATAGATGTTTTCTATCTTCTGAAAATAAAGTTTATTTGGTATACAAATGAGCCAGTAAGGTGCCCAGAGGGGCGTTATTCTTGCAGGAAGTAGCCCAGGCACGCCTCCTGCTAGTGCCCAAGCCCACCCTCATGCAGAGCCCAAGCCCACCCCCTGCCACAATGTGTCTACCCACCCCCTCCTACATCAAATTCAAGCCATAACCCAGCCCCCCTTTTTCCTGCTGTATAGCTTTTAAATATTGTGCATGGCAGTGCTGAACACTAGAGATGGCCCGAACTATTCGCCGGCGAACAGTTCCCGGCGAACATAGCTTGTTCGCGTTCGCCTCTGCCGGGCGAACATATGCGATGTTCAGTCCGCCCCCTATACATCATCATTGAGCAAACTTTGACCCTGTACCTCACAGTCAGCAGACACATTCCAGCCAATCAGCAGCATACCCTCCTCCCAGACCCTCCCACCTCCTGCACAGCATCCATTTTAGATTCATTCTGAAGCTGCAGTCTTAGTGAGAGGAGGGAGAGTGTAATTGCTGCTGATTTAATTGGGAAATCGATAGCTAGGCTAGTGAATTCAGTGTCCACTCCAGTCCTGAAAGACTCATCTGATCTCTGCTGTAAGGACAGCGTCCTGACAGCACCCCAAAAAGCCCTTTTTAGGGCTGCAACATTAGTCTGCTTTTTTTTCCCTTTATATGCATATTGCAGTTGCATGGCCTGCCTGTGTGTGAGGAGCTGCAGGCCCACAGACTGTAGTGTGCCCACTGCCAGTGCCCACCCCTGTCATCCCATGTGGCACAGGACTTTGCATCAAAAAAAGGCATTTAATTTTTACACTTTAATCTATGTTTAGTTGCCTGCCAGTGTGTGTCAGGCTGACTTCCACTGACTGTAGTGTGCCCACTGCCAGTGCCCACCACTCATACCGGCTGGCAGAGGACTTTGCATCAAAATAGGCATTTAATTTTTACACTTTAATCTAAGGTTAGTTGCCTGCCAGTGTGTGTCAGGCTGACTTCCAGTGACTGTAGTGTGCCCACTGCCAGTGCCTACCACTCATACCGGCTGGCACAGGACTTTGCATAAAAAAGGCATTTAATTTTTACACATTATTCTAATTTCAGTTGCTTGCCTGCTGCCAGTGCGTGTCAGGCCCACTTCCACTGACTGTAGTGTGCCCACTGCCAGTGCCAACCACTGATACCGGGTGGCACAGTAGCTTGCCGATAAATAAGGCACTTCATTTTTACACATTAGTCTAATTTCAGTTGCTTGCCTCCTGCCAGTGTGTGTCAGGCCCACCTCCACAGACTGTAGTGTGCCCACTGCCAGTGCCAACCACTGATACCGGGTGGCACAGTAGCTTGCCGATAAATAAGGCATTTCATTTTTACACATTAGTCTAATTTCAGTTGCTTGCCCCTGCCAGTGTGTGTCAGGCCCACCTCCACAGACTGTAGTGTGCCTACTGCCAGTGCCAACCACTGATACCGGGTGGCACAGTAGCTTGCCAATAAATAAGGCATTTCATTTTTACACATTAGTCTAATTTCAGTTGTTTGCCTCCTGCCAGTGTGTGTCAGGCCCACCTCCACAGACTGTAGTGTGCCCACTGCCAGTGCCAACCACTGATACCGGGTGGCACAGTAGCTTGACGATAAATAAGGCATTTCATTTTTACACATTGATCTAATTTCAGTTGCTTGCCTGCTGCCAGTGTGTGTCAGGCCCACTTCCACAGACTGTAGTGTGCCCACTGCCAGTGCCCACCACTGATACAGGGTGGCACAGTACCACTTATCGGAAAAAAATGACAGGCAGAGGCAGGCCAGACTCGCAGGGGCCGCCGTGGTCGTGGTGCTGTGATTTCCACTGTCCCTGGAATAATGCCTAGTGTTCAGAGGCCATGTACCCTGAACCCGAAAAATTCTGAGGACGTAGTTGACTGGCTTAGACAGGACACCCAATCTTCAACAGCTTCCGCTAAGAACCTTGACGCACCATCTTTCTCCAGCTCAGCTTTGGTCACCTGCTCTCAAGATACCACGCACCCGCCCGCCGCTGATAGGAATAGTACTAGTTAAGACACCACTCATATAGGGTGTCACAGCACATTGCTCTGTGCACGCGCAGTGCCCCAATTTGGGAGTATGAGGACCGACCAAGCTGCTTTTTCCATCTCCCGGTTCCTGAAATCAATTCAGTTTGGTGTATGAGAGTTTGGTCTGTCACTGTGAAGGCAGTCGAAGGTACCAGGCCTAGATTTTTTTCACAAAAGGCAATCCCTGATATGGGATGTAACAGGGATTAAACTGATGAGAATAGTACTACAGAAAATACCACCCATATCGAGTGTGACAGTAAATTGCACGGCGCAGACGCAGTGACCGTGGGATTAAAACAGAGTCGAGGGAGCCAGCGTTTTTTAACCATCTCCCCGTTCGAAAAATCTATTCAATAAATGGCCCCCAGATTGGGGACGTTAGAGGGATTAAACTGATGAGAATAGTACTACAGAAAATTATACTCATATCGGGTGTGACAGTAAATTGCACGGCGCAGACGCAGTCACCGTGGATAAAAACAAAGGGGAGGGAGCCAGCGTTTTTTAACCATCTCCCGTTCGAAAAATCAATTCATTTTCATCTTTTGGGACCCTTGGTGTTGTACGTGGCTGGGTGGAGGAAGAAACCTTCAATGACATCACCGGACGTGGCTCAGCTTGGTATCCAACCTTGTGCAAATGGGGAGTTTGCGGTTGTGCAAATGAACTGTTTGCGGTGCATTAAAAGAGGAGTTTGGTATGTCAATGTCTGAGAATCGGGCGTAACCCTTACACTACCTGATCGATACAACATCATACCTGATCGTATACACACACTGGATGTTTTAAAGCATGTTATTCCAAACAATTTAGGAATGTTACGTGATTTATGCCCTTTATGGATTAAAACCCGACTTCAAGGTCCACTACGTAATTTTCCATGGGCGTTTTGCCATGGATCCCCTCCGGCATGCCACAGTCCAGGTGTTAGTCCCCTTGAAACAACTTTTCCATCACTATTGTGGCCAGAAAGAGTCCCTTTGGTTTTTTAAATTCGCCTGTCTATTGAAGTCTATGGCGGTTCGCCCGTTCGCCTGTTCGCGAACATTTGCGGAAGTTCGCGCTCGCTGTTCGCGAACTGAAAATTTTATGTTCGCGACATCACTACTGAACACAGCCTGCACTTGCGCACTGCCTGTCCCACTGAGGGCATCAGACTCAACTCTACAACTGGGCATGCACCGAGATCAGTGACATATTCAGCCTGTGCTAGAAAATGAGGGGAGCTTGTCACTTATATCAATGGGCTCAGCAAACTCAGTTGAGGCTGATCCCTCATTGGGGCAGGCAGTGTGCAGGCGCAGGCTGTGTTTCGCACTGCCAAGCACAAGATTTATGACTTGCATGTAATGTACTAGGGGGTGGGTAGACACATTGTGGCAGAAGGCAGGTTTGGGCACTACATGAGGGCAGGCTTGGGAACTAGCAGGAGGTGTGCCTGGGTTCCTTCCTGCAAGAATAACACTCCTCTGGGCACCTTACTGGCTTATTGGCATACCAAATAAACTGGATTTTCAGAAGATAGAAAACATCTATTGCTGAAACAAAGGCATATCTGGAAATAAAGTACTACAGTATGTGCTATTAGGCTATGGCTTTAGTTTAATAGAGATTATCCTGGTGACAGATTTCCTTTAACTTACTGGGCTTCTCATATGGCGATTGATATAATTTTTAATGTAGTTATAGCCAAAGCCGGGAGTAGATCTAAAAAGACAGAAAGGTAATAAAGACAAAAACATTTCTCCTCTCTTCTGTAACTACCCCTTTGTTGGACTGCATTGAATACTACAGCACAGTTTTTGAATAATACTTTAATTTGATAAAAATAAGTTATCTATCTAGATAAAAATAAGTTATCTAACAGAAACGAGGCCTTTGTGGAGAAGCAGTTGCTCCTTTTGATATTTAGTAGAGAAGAGCGAAGTTTTGAAAAATTTAATTTGGCCGATTAGCCAAAGTTTGCCAAGATATTCAATTTGTTACAAATTAATTTTTTGCTATCAATCAGGTATACCCCTACGTGATAGTGGCTGAGGGAATGTATGGAGGGGGCTGCTGCAGTGAGCCTGCTCCATATGCTGCAGGTGCTGGGTATATTAAACAGCAGACTCCATGGCGCTGTACATCAAGAGATATTACCCACACATAATATAAAAATACAAGAAACAATGAACTATTAATGGCTTATGTAGGAATAAGTAAATGTATGAATAACTAAATAGGACTGATGCTAACAGAACTATTAACTACTGTAGGGGTGAGTGAAGTTTTGAAAAATTCAATTCAGCCAATTAGCCTAAGCTTGTCAATAAATTTGATTTGGAATGAATTAATTTGTCATGAATCGCGATAAATCAGATATACCAAGGCCACTTTTCTAAATCATATTCTTCCCACTTGGTGGCCCAATTTCAGTGTGAAGGCTTGGAAGTTAAACTGCAGGGAGAGTGTAGGGAGAGTGCACGGAGACTGCAAGGAGAGTGTATCACCATGTACATCAGTTTGCAGTGAACCAATATTCATAACTAATCCATCCAAAATAAGGTGCAGAACAGCATTGTTCTGTCCAGGAATAATATTAATGAATGGGGTCCACCAGTCCTCATCTTTAACTGTCATTTGACGGGTCCAGCAGTAGCTTTATTTTTTTGTGCTGCTTCTATAACAGAGAAGAACGGAAACTGAAGCGTTGGTGTGAACCCGGCGGTAGCTGTAGTTACTGTGCCGTCAGTATTAAATGCAGGTCTAATTGATTGCCGATAGAGATAAGCCAATTGAAGCTGACAAAGTGGAATTTGTTTAGAATTTCAGGAAAAATTCGATTCACAACATTTTCCTAAAATAGCAGCTAAAAGTGTGAGGACTGAGGACATGGGGCAAAGAAATCTGGGAAGGCGGGATCACCCAGCGAAATCTGGGAAGGCGGGACATTCCTACATGCAGCCAATCAGCAGCCAGCCAGCCCTCTGATGTCACAGCCCTATAAATATGGTGGCCATCATACAGTCAGACATTTTTCAGCGTTCAGAGTGCAGGGACAGACGTGTGAAGGCGCTAGGAAAAGCAAGTGGAAAAACGATTGTGGAAAAAAACATTTCTAAGTGCAGGACAAGGATAGGGAGGAATCATTTCACACCATCTTAGTGCAGGAAGAGACATCAGAAGGTGCTTTCGCAAACCTATACCTGGGCTGGTGGGAGAAGGAATGTGTGTTTGGGGAGCATCTCGAGGAGTGGTTGTCGTGTATCCAGTTGTGGGTACGCTTCATCGACGATATTCTCATACTGTGGAAGGGAGAGGCAAGCCATTTTGAAGCATTTGTCAAACGTCTCAATATCAATGATTTTGGTCTGACATTTACATATGTGTTGGACCCATACAGTATCACATTTCTAGACCTTACCATCACTAGACAAAGAGATGGCTGTATTATGACCAAAATGTTTCACAAGACAACTGCAACTAAAAGCCTGTTACGATGGAACAGTTGCCATCCGTTCCCACTTTTAAGGGGCAGTACCTCAGAGCGAGGAGGAACTGCTCGGAATCTGGGGACTTTAAACAGGCAGCAGACAGCTTGAGAAACAGGTTTCGGAACCGTGGGTATCCAGATTCCATTTTAAGGAGTGCTTATCTTCATGCACGGTGTGCTGAGCATAACACTTTGCTGGCACCAAAAGTGAGGAAGTCGGAGGAGACTGGCATCAGAATTATTGGCACGTATGATGCCGCGCAGAATGAGGTGAAAGAAATAATCAGACATTACTGGTGCATCCTCAAGACGGATCCTGATCTTTCCAAAATGGTGGGGAACAACCATCGATAACATATCGGAGAGGGAGAAATATTAGAGATTGGCTAGTACATAGCTTTCTCCCCTCCCTCGAAAGCCGCACCTGGCTACCCCTAAGCCCCGTGACACATTCAGAGGCAGTGGATGCATTGCAAGCAAATCCATCAAAACAGGTGGCACCTTTGTAAGTACGGCAACTGGAAAGACATACTGGATTACCACGTTTATTTACTGCAGAACCACGGCAGTCATATATCTGATGACGTGTGACGGTGGGATGCAGTATATAGGCAAAACCACTCGCAAATTTAGGAGGAGGATAGGGGAACATCTTAATGATGTGAAGAACAAAAAGGACTGCCTGGTCGAGAGACACATGAATGAGAAGCACTCTGGTAATTTCCAAATTGATGAAATTCTAAGGAATAGAGCACATTAAACATCTACCACGTGGAGGTGACATTAACAATAAACTCCTGAGAAAGGAATTACAATGGATCTTCCGTATGGACACAGAAACCCCAAAAGGACTGAATGAGCGGAGTAGTTATGCATGTTTCATTGAATAACCCTGGTTTGGGAATCCTCTTTTGGGACAATTGCTAAACTGTGTCCCTAAGAAATATTAGGATATGTCTCACTAACATTAATAATGGACTGGATATGGCTACAATGGTTGGTTCCTGCAGTGCCCTGAATGAAAGGAGACTGGTAAGTCCATGAAAGGCATTATCTGTAATGTTAGGGACCCTTGTGCGGAAGCCGCCGCAACGTTGTACTTGGGCCCGACATACTTTTGATCAAAAATGTGCGCTAAGAGCTTCCTTCATTCCATGTTTTTGGAATGAGCCCCTTTTCTTATTTTTTGCTATCAGTTTATGATGTATTGTGCAGTCATCTTTTAACCAACCTTGTTTGCCTTATGGCTATGCACTTGTGAGTGTAGATATATATTTGCTTAGTCTGAACTCTGTCTTATAGTATATATTGAGGGTGGCGCCTCTTTTGGACTGTGCAACGCCCAAGTACCTCGGACTTCTCAGCACAAAAGCATTTTAGCTGGTTCCTGCAGTGCCCTGAATGAAAGGAGACTGGTAAGTCCATAAAAGGCAGTATCTGTAATGTTAGGGACCCTTGTGCGGAAGCCGCTGTGATGTGGTACTTGGGCCCGACATACTTTTGATCAAAAATGTGCGCTAAGAGCTTTCTTCATTCCATGGTTTTGTAATGAGCCCCTTTTCTTATTTTTTGCAGTTTATGATGTATTGTGCAGCCATCTTTTAACCAATATACAGCAGTTGCAGGGACTTGGACAAACTGACAACTTAAGTCACTCCCCTCCCCCTCTCTGATTGGCTGCTGTGGACAGCTCCCTCTCTCCTCCTTCTGAGTGCAGGTGCATTTAAACCAGGAAGGCTGGCGGCACGCGTACGGCTGATGATACTGCCGCGGGTGCTGCAGAAACACGTGCAGCGTCTGCCGCCAGCACTCCACTCTGATCAGGATTTACCTTAACAGTGCTTCCCCTTGCTCCTGACGAAGAGGACATGGAAACGCGTCAAGCATTGAGCACCGATTAGTGCTGTCTTTCTGTTTCAGTGCTGGTCGTGGCAGGGAGGGTAAATGAATGATTAATGGGAGCACTCACTATACAATAGAGACGGCTCCTTCGAATGTTCTGATTCTGCCCTGCCGTTAGTCCTTGACTTAAAAGAGCTTTAGAGGGCATGAACCCCAGTAGCTCCTGTCAGTGGTCACATAAGCCTAGCTCTCCCCCCCTAATAAAGAGCCCAAGTGCCTAGGGTGAGACGAGGGCCAGTTAGTGTATGGCACCTACCACGGGACCTATCATCTTGGCCCCGAGGTTGTAAAGAGTACCATACCTCCATTAGGGACTTAGTCTCAGTGGGTAAGGTTTATTGTTATCTGCCCAGCAAGTTATCTGCCCATAAAGTTGCGTCCCACTTGTGCACTACGTTCCCTTATTGCCTGTAACTTTAAGAGAGGTATATTTCAACTGCGCGCCCTACTCTTAATGATAACAAATAATAAAGTGGTTATTGTTTTCTTTTAACCGTTCCTTCAGGTAGTGAGGAGTCCCTCTGAGTCACTTGCACAAATGGCACGATGCATGCTCACTTGCTTGCGTAGTGACAGCCGAATTGTAACCATTGGGCAGAAGGATGACTTCTGGCTCTCCACCTTGTTGGACCCTCGCTAGTGGCTAGCCTTTTTTACATCCACCGAGAGGCAGGACAAACTACTACAGATACATCCTATGTAGTCAGTTGGCCGCTGACTATCTGCGCTATCGTCCATCCTCTCGCAGGTCTGACCGGGGGCGGTAGGGGAGGCTCATGGCTGCTGGGGAGGGGTGGGGTGGAAGGAGCAGTGCCAACTTCCATCAGCAGCAGCCTGAGTCTACAGTCGCCGATGAGTAGCTTTCTTCACCCGCATAGTGAAGAAACTACCCGCCAGCAGCAGCAGGTAGACCTGGAGCAGGACCTTAACCAGTAGGTGGTGGCATACTTGGACAGCACCCTGCCAACACACATTGAAGATCCGCTGGACTACTGGGCAGCCAGACTGGATTTGTGGCCGCAACTGGCTGAGTTTGCACTGGAAAAGCTTTCCTGCCTGGACAGTAGTGTGGCATCAGAGCTGGTGTTTAGTGTGGCGGGGACCAGAGTGACCCCAAGGAGAATTTGCCTGTCCACCCAAAATGTGGAGAGACTGACCTTTGCCAAGATGAATAAGGTGTGGATCAGCCAGGATTTCCACCCACCAATACCTGAAGCATCTGATTAGATCATCCATGCCGCCTCACCCAATCCTTGAAAAAGAGACCAGTTTCTTCTGGCTACCTGCCATAGCTAATACTGTGATGCTGCCACCCGGCTGATGCCACACATCTTATGCCAAGTGCTCCTTCTTTCACCCACCTTTGTCAACTGGTACTGGAATTGCCACCCACCGCTCCACTCTGTCACTGGGTGACTTTGTGGTATCCTGATGCTGCCATCTCCAAACTATGTCACTTGGCCACTCTATGGTCTCCTCATGCTGCTGCCATATCCACACTATGTCACCTTGCCACTCTGTGGCCTCCTGATGCTACCGCCACCTCCAAACTATGTCACCTTGCCACTGTGTGGTTTCCTCCTGCTGCTGCTGCCATGGATTATGATTCCATTGATTATGGAATCAGCTGACGAGGGTGTAAAAGGAGTGTGCTTCTTCTTGACGCTAACATCTATCTGTAAGGCTGAGTTCATACTTGAGTTATTTGGTCAGTTTTGGCCCCGTGACCGCCCAAATAAGTGAAGTATGCAGTGATTCTAATAGTGACGCCTGTCATCTGTATGTTATATGGACTCACAGTATTATTTCACATAGACTTTTTTACATAATTCACTGAAATATATTCGGATCAAATCAAATTTTTCCCAAAAATTCGGAGAGATGGCAAATAGAATTTTTGAAAGATTTGCTCATCTCTAATTGCCGTGTATCAGTATTGTCAACCAGAATTTTTATTTTTTGCACAACTTATCCCAAAATCACGGACAGTCAACATTTTTATGGACAAACTGGAAAACTATAATGAATGATAAAAATTATTCATAAGTAATAAATGTAATGAGTGATAGCACTTCATTATTTGCATTTACAGTGTACTGTAACTTGATAATTACCACCAAAATTATCTAGTCAAGTACCGCCAGCCTAAAAATAAACTAATGGACGCATCTAATTTTTTTTTCACGGACACCAGCAAGAAGTTGTTTTTACAGACTATCCAGAAATTTCTGAATGGTTGGCAACCCTGCCGTGTACATAACTGGGCAATACATCCAAATTCAAATAGTCTAATAGCTAGTCCCTGCTGTTAAACAATAAGACATGCATACAGCACACTTCGGTAAAGCAAGAAAACGGTATGCACCCCCACAGGAGCTGTGTCCAAATGGCTCCTTAGTGGAACAAAATAAAGAAATGAAGGCCGCCCCAATAAAGTAGTGGTAAAAAAAAAGGTCTTTTAATCCATGTTGTGGCAGTCCAAACATGCTTTTTAAGCCCTTCTGCTGTCGAATTACTGTGTATCGGTATTACAGGTCACTGTTACCATCAGATCTAATTTATCGCCGCAGACTTAAAAGGGTTTTTCCACCTTGCTATTTCATCCTCACCTCAGCCAGCTCTGCAGTTAACTTCCTGGCTTTCTACTTCTAAGGCTGGGTGGGCTTGGACTGTTTAAGTGAAGGCCGGCCACGCCTCTTTATGACATCACACTGAGAACTCAGTCCTTGCGTGCTAGTTCATGTGGATAGTATGAGTCATAAGCCTGCAGTGTATGTGAAGCCCCTCCCCCCTTCTGGGGAATCATCACTCAGAGAGCCATAGGAAGTGAGCTAAGACAGTAACATGTGGCTGTCCTGCATTCTAATACAGTTTTACACATAAAACCTGTGTTATCTTTTATAAACCCATTCGGTGCAACAAAACAATAATTCACCACTATACATTAACCCAAATGCATGTTAGCCAGTAGCCATATGATCTCTGCTTTTGACTCCCATAAAACATGACCAACCCCACTGATCAGCACTGATGCAGATTTGTTTCCATTATAGCTCTACTATAGTAGAGTATAAACCTTAGACCATGTATCTGTATAATTGCATATACAGCTCTTCTACATTGGTCTATTTCTCTCTCCCACTAGCACTGTGTCTGAACAATTCATTTTCAGCTCTGCTACATCTGTCTATTTATATCTCCCAACAGCACTGAGGCCTAAACGCCTCAGATACAGCTCTGCTACATCTGTCTATTCCCCTCCCCCAACAGCACTGAGGCTGAACAGATTCATATTCAGCTCTGCTACATCTGTCTATTCCCTCCCCAACAGGACTGAGGCTGAATAGATTCATATTCAGCTCTGCTACATCTGACTATTCCCCTCCCCCAACAGCACTGAGGCTGAACAGATTCATATTCAGCTCTGCTACATCTGTCTGTTCCCCTCCCCAACAGTACTGAGGCTGAACAGATTCATATTCCGCTCTGCTACATCTGTCTATTACCCTCCCCCACAAGCACTCTCATACAGCAGCCCCCTCCAGTATACAATCCCACACAGCAGCCCCCTCCAGTAAATAATCTTACACAACAGCCCCCCTCTAGTATCTAATCTCACTCAGCAGCCCCCCCTCCAGTATATAATCCCACACAGCAGCACCCCTCCAGTATATAATCTCACACAGGAGCCCCCCTCCAGCATATAATCTCATACAGCAGCTCCCTCCAGTATATAATCCCACATGTAAGCCCTCCTCCAGTATATAATCCCACATGTCAGCCCCCCTCCAGTATATAATCCCACACAGCAGCCCCTCTCCAGTATATAATCTCACATAGCAGCCCCCCTCCAGTATATAATATCACACAGCAGCCCCTCTCCAGTGTATAATCTCAAACAGCAGCCCCTTCCCCAGTATATAATCTCACATAGCAGCCCCCAGTATATAATCTCACATAGCAGCCCCCTCCAGTATATAATATCACACAGCAGCCCCTCTCCAGTGTATAATCTCACACAGCAGCCCCTTCCCCAGTATATAATCTCACAGAGCAGCCCCCAGTATATAATCTCACACAGCAGCCCTCCTACAGTATATAATCACACCCAGCAGCCCCCCTCCAGTGTATAATCTCACACAGCAGCCCCCTCCAGTGTATAAACTCACACAGCAGCCCCTCCAGTATATAATATCACACAGCAGCCCTCTCCAGTGTATAATCTCACACAGCAGCCGCTTCCCCAGTATATAATCTCACAGAGCAGCCCCCAGTATATAATCTCACATAGAAGCCCCCTCCAGTATATAATATCACACAGCAGCCCCTCCAGTGTATAAACTCACACAGCAGCCCCCCTCCAGTATATAATCTCACACAGCAGCCCCCTCCAGTATATAATCTCACACAGCAGCCCACCGCCAGTATATAATCTCACACAGCAGCCCCCAGTATATAATATCACACAGCAGCCCCCAGTATATAATATCACACAGCCACCCCCACCAGTATATAATAACACACAGCAGCCCCCACTAGTATATAATAACACACAGCAGCCCCCAGTATATAATCTCACACAGAAGCCCCCAGTATATAATATCACACAGCCACCCCCACCAGTATATAATCCCACACAGCAGCCCCCAGTATATAATCCCACACAGTCCCCTCCTCCCAGCATACAGTGCCACACAGAATCCCCGCTCTACATACAATTCTCATCCCTCCCCAGCGTTCACATCCACCCCTCCAGCACTGTCACTCTCTCCTCTCCAGTGCTGCAGACGGGGCAGACCTTCATCCTCTGTAAACAGCCGCTGCCTGTGATAACAGTACTCCGGCTGCCGACCCACGTGACCTAGTGATGTCATGTGATCAGAAGGTTCTTGCAGTCTCCAAAGTCTGCCGTGCATACAGAGCATGCGAGGCTCTGTTTTACCCGGCGTGCTCGTTCATGAATGAAATGAGAGGCCGGCTACTTGATGGATGTGGTTCTTTTGCGCAGGCGCGCCCATGGAATCAGCAGGGAGCGGTGGTCGTAACTATGGCATACCATAGGACAACAATGTGGTAGGAGGGAAAGAATTTGATCAGAAGTGTGGGAATTAGCTTATATATTATATTTACAAAAATCATCACTGGCACCCTATTAACAGACTAAACTGTGATCATTATGATAGGAATACCCCTTTAACTGTGCAGTGCCCCAAAATTCAAGTAGTGTCCCCATGACAAAGTGGGGAGAGTGGCAGTAGCAGTTACAGTAGTGGCCCCATGACAGAGTGGGGAGGGGGGGCAGCAGGAGCAGTGGCAGTAAGGATGTGTTCACATCACCGTTTATTTTTCTGTTCTTCTGATACATCAAAAATGCATGAAAAAAATTTATCCTATTTGATCAGTATTTTGCATCAGTATTTGTAAGCCAAAACCAGGAGCAGGTCCAAAACAGAGACAAAATGAAATAGATTTATTTTTATCTCTTCTGTGTTTTGGAGCCTCTCTTGCTTTTGGCTTACAAATACTGATCAAATACTGAGGTAAAATAACAACCAAATACTGACCGTGCAAGAGAGGTCTTATGCTAAATATGCAATGAGGAATGCGCAGAACTGTATATCGGCGAAACAAAACAACAACTATATCAGCGTATGGCACAGCATAGAAGAGCCAAAATCTCTGGTCAAGATTCAGCTGTTTACTTACATCTAAAAGAACAGGTCACACCTTTGAAGACAGTCAAGTACGTGTTTTGGATAAGGAGGCCGATTGGTACAAATGAGGTGTGAAGGAGTCCATCTACGTACAAATGGAGAAGCCAAGCTTGAATAGAGGCGGGGGGGTTAGACATATATTGTCTGCCACTTACAATGCTGTCTTGACACCTTTTTCTGGGAGGTCATTATCCCCTACTGACTCCAATTAGGACTATGGAATCAACACCTTTGACCCCATGCTGGGTATAATGACCTAATAACCGATGTTGATTCAGTTACATATTTATTCCCAGAGAATTCTTGTACAAGTCACTCAGAATTGAGAAAACTCGTTGGAAGAACGAGTGAAACGTTTTCAAGAAATCTACAGCAAGTCCAGTTGCCTTGATTTATTCTTTACAGATATACCATGACCTGGATAAATGAGAACCTTCACAGACATAAATATGCATCCATTTTGATAATTTACATCTGAAACATTTTTTTTTTTACATGGCAAAAAAGTCCTACATGCAGGACTTTAATGGCCTCTATCACACGGTCAGTATTTGGTCAGTATTTTGCATCAGTATTTGATCAGTATTTGGAAATATTTGAATCTCTTCTTTGTTCTGGACCCACTCCTGCTTTTGACTTACAAATAATAATCAAATACTAACCAAATACTGACCGTGTGAAAAATTCTGGATGTTTTTTTGTTTGTTTTTCAGAACAATGGAAAAATTAACAGTGGTCAAAACACAACCACTGGATGACAGTGGTAGCTCTGTCCTATTGCTGCATCTGCTACCACCCCCTTGTTTTGTTGCTACTTGTGCCGGTTCAGCAACATTTTTGCCACTACCGTTTCTTTGAAGGGCCCAGGCAACTTTCTGTTGACCAAAGTGTACAGTAACTGTATCGCTAAAATAACAGATTAACTGAATGAGTGCAGTAAAACATGATGCACACAACAATATATTATACCTGCCTTCAACACTGAGGTACACTAACTGTATCACTAAAATAACGGATTAAATATGAATGTCGGTGCACTAGAACGTGATGCACATGGTGATACACTCTCCCAGTCTCCCTGCTCTCTTCCTATGATTCGTTATCACAAAGCGTGAGGAGATTCAGATTCGATGCAAATAAAAGTTTTCCTAAACTTCAAACCGAATTCCACTTCGAATGCTTCACTTCGCTCAACACTACTATTCAGTCTATCAATTAGCCACATTTTATTAACAACTGGGTTCAGATTAGAGAGAAAGCAGCACATGATGACATCTTGAATACATAAGATGGAAAGTTATCAAACTATTTCACTTTGGGAACAATTACAATGATATTTTAAAAGGGAATGCGCCATCAGAAAATGACCTAAATCAAGTGTTTTATGTTACACATATGTTAATCCCTTCATGATGCCGCAATTTTCCATTTTTGTGCTTTCATTTTTCACTCCCTGCCTAAATTTATATTTAAATATTTCTCTTCACATAGCCATGCAAGGGCTTGTTTTCCGCTAGACAAGTTGTACTTTCTAATGGCACCTTTTCATATTGCTTACGATGTAGTGGGAAGTTCGACAAATATTCAAAATGGGGTGGAATTGGGAAAAAATTTAATTCAATCATAGTTTTATGTTTCATTTTAACAGTGTTCACTGTGCAGTAAAACTGACCTGTTACCTTCATTCTCTCTATCACATTTGTATAGTTTTTTTTTTAAAACTTAAAAAAAGAATCTTTAGGAACTTGATTTCTTTTCAACACAATATTATGACCCCATAACTTTTTTATATCTATGTCTATGGCACTAAATGAGGGCTCATTTTTTCATGGTTCATCCGTAGTTTTCAGTGATGCTATTTTGGGATGTATGGCTTTTTGATTACTTTTTATTAAATTTTTTGGAAAGATGAAGTGACCAAAAAACAGCAAATCAGCCATTTTGATTTTTTTTTCATTTACAGTGTTCACTATACGTAAGGGATAAATACATCTATATTTTAATTGTTCAGGTGTTGTAGGACACATCAGTGCAAATTATGTTTTTTATATTGATTATTTTCTTCAATTTTTGGTTATGGGGAAAAGATTTGAATTTGTATATATTTTTAATTTTTAATTTTTTTTTTATTCTGCCTTCAGGGACCTAAAAATGTAATTTAATGAAGTAGTGTATGGGAATATTTTCTTATAGAGCACTGCTACCTGCAAGTGTCCGCAAGAATATATGAATAAGAACATATGATAGGCTTAGTAGCCGCTAGAAGTCTTTAACATTTCACTTCCAACTAACAGCTTCCCCGATCTCAGCCGGAAAGCTGTTTGGGCACTAGAAGAGCAGCGCTCCTGGGAAAGCTGCCTTAGATGCTTTGGTCATAATTGACCATGGCATGGTGTGAAAATGGATCAGGTACCATCTTTAACCACCTCAGCCCCCCTAACTTAAACACCCTTAAAGAACAGGACACTTTTTACAATTCTGCACTACACTAATTTCACCGTTTATTGCTCCGTCATACAACTTACCACCCAAATGAATTTTACCTACTTTTCTTCTCACTAATAGAGATTTCATTTGGTGCTATTTCATTCTTGCTGACATTTTTACTTTTTTTTATATTTTGCTTTTTTTGACGAAATTTTTGCCAAAAAATGACATTTTTCAATTTCTGTTGGAAAAGTTGTCAATTAAAACTACATTTCTCTATAAATTTTTCTCTAACTTTATTGTTCTACATGTCTTTGATAAAAAAACAAATGCAATAAGTGTATATTTATTGGTTTGGGTAAAAGTTATAGCGTTTACAAACTATGGTGCAAAAAAGTGAATTTCCGCACTATGACTTTCTGAGAACCTGTCCTGTTTCCTGACGTACTACAATGCCCAGACAGTAGAAACACTCCATAAATTACCCCATTTTGGAAAGTAAACACCCTAAGGTATTCACTGAGGGGCATAGTTAGTTCATGGAAGTTTTTATCTTTTGTCACAAGTTAGCGGAAATTGGTTTTTTTTTTCATAAAATTTCATTTTCCGCTAACTTGAGACAAAAAATAAAAACTTAAATTAACTCACTATGCCCATCAGCGAATACCTTAGGGTGTCTACTTTCTGAAATGGGGTCACTTGTGGGGTATTTTTACAGCCCTGGCATTTTAGGGGCCCCTAAAGTGTGAGAATCCAAATGCGTAAAAATGCCCTGTGAAATCCTAAAGGTACTCATTGGATTTAGGGCCCCTTTGCGCATCTTGGCTGCAAAAAAGTGGCACACATGTGGTATCGCCATACTCGGGAGAAGTAGGGCAATGTGTTTTAGGGTGTATTTTACATATACCCATACTGTGTGTGAAAATATCTCTGTAAATGACAACTTTTTCCATTTTTTATACAAAGTTGTCAATTTACAGAGATATTTCTCTCACCCAGCATGGGTATATGTAAAAATACACCCCAAAACACATTGCCCTACTTCTTTTGAGTACGGCGATACCACATGTGTGCCACTTTTTTGCAGCGAAGATGCGCAAAAGGGCCCTAAATCCAATGAGTACCTTTAGGATTTCACAGGGCATTTTTAGGCATTTGGATTCCATACTCCTTCTCACGCTTTAGGGGCCCCTAAAATGCCAGGGCAGTATAAATACCACACAAGTGACCCCATTTCGGAAAGTAGACACCCTAAGGTATTCGCTGATGGGCATAGTGAGTTCATGGAAGTTTTTATTTTTTGTCACAAGTTAGCGAAATTTTTTTTTTTTTATTTTTTTTTTTACAAAGTCTCATATTCCACTAATCCAATGAGTACCTTTAGGATTTTACAGGACATTTTTACGCATTTGGATTCCAAACCACTTCTCACGTTTAGGGGCCCCTACAATGCCAGGGCAGTAAAAATACCCCAATCGTGACCCCATTTTAGAAAGAAGACACCCCAAGGTATTCTGTGAAGGGCATGGCGAGTTCATAGAAGATTTTTTTTTTGGCACAAGTTAGCGGAATAAAATTTTTTTTTGTTTTTTCTCACAAAGTCTCCCTTTCCGCTAACTTGTGACAAAAAGTTAAATCTTTCATGGACTCAATATGTCCCTCAGCAAATACCTTGGGGTGTCTTCTTTCCAAAATGGGGTCACATGTGAGGTTTTTGTACTGCCATGGCATTTGAGGGTCTCCGCAATCATTACATGTATGGCCAGCATTAGGAGTTTCTGCTATTCTCCTTATATGGAGCATACAGGTAATGAGATTTTTTTCCGTTCATCCTCTGGGCTGAAAGAAAATGAACAGCACAGATTTCTTCATTCGCATCGATCGATGTGGATGAAAAAATCTCTGCCAAAAATATGCAAGAAAAAAAGAGGGGCCTGGCAATTGCCAGGACATAGGGCTCCGCCCAAACATCCATCCCCACTTCAGCTCCTATGTCCTGGCAAACGTGATTTCTCCATTCACATCGATCAATCGATCGTTGTGGAGGAAGACATCTTTGCCAGATTTTTGATACAAAGTGTTTGCCAAAGCATATGAACTCCAACACCTCTCCTCAGCTCATATGCCTGGGCAAACGTACCTGTACTGCAGAGGAGAAATCTCGTCTTGCAGCGCCGCATACACCGACTTTATGTGTCTTCTGACAGCAGCGCAATGCTTCTTTCAGAATTCACATCAGTGCTGCAGCGTTTTCGTCGGTTGGTCCGTTGGTCTACCTGGAAAATAAAGGGTGGTTAGGGGGGAAAAAGAAGAAAAAACAGGCAGCAGGCTCATAAACTTGAATGTTACAAACTTTATAAAACCTGAACATAAAACTTTTTTTTATATACCTGAACATCATAAAACTTTTAAAACCTGAACTAACTCAAGAATTTTTTTTCTTGCTACCTGTAATTTTTTTTTTTTACCATTTCACTCTTTATTTTCCTAGCAGAAACCTCTCCTTTCCCATGGGACAATATGTAAAGTGTAAATCACACAGAGATGGTGCGAAGTACATTATGCACTTTATCCCAAGTGAAAGGAGAGGTTTCTACCGTTTCACATTTCTGCTGTAGCACACCAGCACCCCTATGTGTTAGGGTCTCTCAAAACCTAGTATCCTGAGAGACCCTAGAGCCTGAGTGGAAAAACTACCTGTGTTGTGCTGTCCCTATGTCCCTAAGTGTACCTGAGTGTGGTACTTCCGGAAACACTCCCCTAGGCATAGGGCAGGGTGGTCAGGACAGTCAGGACAGAAATAGCGGGCGTCACGTCTTATTCCACTCCTGCTACAGACACAACATCTTTTTCGGGGTGGCGGTTGGTTTGAGGTACCAGCAACGACATTGGGGAAATGTCGCTCGTGTAGACGGCTCACTACCCTGGTGGTTGGGGCGACGGAACCTCCTGGATACAGGAGGCTCTCAATGATCTCTTCCTGAAATTTGAGGAAGGATCCTGTTCTCCCAGCCTTACTGTAGAGAACAAAACTATTATATATAGCCAATTGAATTAGATATACAGACACCTTCTTATACCAGCGTCTGATCCTGCGGGAAAGCAAATATGGGGCCAACATCTGGTCATTGAAGTCCACCCCCCCCCATGAGCAAATTATAGTCGTGGACCGAGAGGGGCTTTTCAATGACACTGGTTGCCCGTTCAATTTGGACTGTCGCGCAGTGCCACAGCAGCCAATCTGTTTTAGGAACAAATGCCTGAAGAGGGGCACACTTGTGTAAAAATTGTCCACATAAAGATGGTACCCCTTGCCAAATAAGGATGACACCAAGTCCCAGACTATCTTCCCACTGCTCCCCAGGTAGTCAGGGCAACCGACCGGCTCCAGGGTCTGATTTTTCCCTCATAGATCCGAAATTTGTGTGTATAGCCTGTGGCCCTTTCACAGAGCTTATACTATTTGACCCCATACCGGGCGCGCTTGCTTGGGATGTACTGTTTGAAGCCAAGGTGCCCGGTAAAATGTATAAGGGACTCGTCTACGCAGATGTTTTGTCCGGGCGTATACAAATCTGCAAATTTCTGGTTGAAGTGGTCTATGAGGGGCCAAATTTTTTGGAGACGGTCAAAAGCTGGGTGGCCTCTGGGACGGGAGGTGGTGTTGTCGCTAAAGTGCAGGAAACGCAGGATGGTCTCAAATCGTGTCCTGGACATGGCAGCAGAGTACATGGGCATGTGATGAATTCGGTTCGTGGACCAATATGACCGCAGTTCATTCTTTTTTGTTAGGACCATGTTGAGGAGAAGGCCCAGAAAAGTTTTAAATTCGGAAACTTGGACTGGTTTCCACCGGAAAGACTGGGCATAAGAGCTTCCCGGGTTGGCGTTTATAAATTGAGTGGCATACCGGTTTGTTTCTGCCACGACTAAGTCAAAGAGCTCCGCAGTGAAGAACAGCTCAAAAAACCCCAGTGCCGATCCGATCTGAGCTGTCTCCCCCTGAACTCCTGGCTGGGCGGTGAAAGGGGGAACTAATGGTGCGGCTGAAGTTGGGGGCTGCCAATCAGGGTTTGCCAGCACCTCAGGGATTCTAGGGGCTCTACGGGCCTGTCTGCGCGGTGGCTGCGACGAGGGAACTATTGCACGTGCCACCGTACCAGCTTCAACTGCCCTTCTGGTGCTCGCCACTTCACCATGTTGTACGGCAGTGCTGGTAGAAGGTCCAGGGTGGGCTGCGCTGCTGGTGTATGCCTCACCACGTAATCCGGCAGCGCCAGCCCCACTCTGCTGCCCTTGAAACGGATTCTGAAATACCTGTGGTCTAGCAACACGGGGCCGGGTACGCCTGGTGCTATCAGGGACCTCAACCTCCTCGTCCGAACTTTGGGTCAGACTGCCACTGCTTTCTAAAGGTTCATATTCTGACCCGCTAGATTCGTCAGATGAGGGTTCCCATTCCTCATCTGACTGGGTCAGAATCCTGTAGGCCTCTTCAGGAGAATACCCCTTATTTGATATTTGGACGACTAAATTTAGGGGGTATTCCCTGAGACTACCCAAGAAAAAGAGCAAGCCTGTCTTACAAATGGGAGGCTAGCAAAGTACAGGAAGCCGCTGCGATTGATAAAAAAGATCAAAACTGATTTTTTTATTGCTGCAGCGCTTGTGAAGTGATTGTGCAGTGATAAAAAAAAAATGTTGGCACTGCGGCGGGGTGGGCGTGGGTGAACGCACGTGTGGATGACCGATCAGGCCTGATCGGGCAAACACAGCGTTTTGGGTGGGGGCGAACTAAGGTGACACTAATACTATTATAGATCTGACCGTGATCAGTTCTGATCACTTACAGATACTATAAAAGTACAAATGCTGATTAGCGCTACGCTAATCAGGGAATCGGTGACTGCAGTGCGGTGGGCTGGGCGCTAACGGAAGCTAACTACCTACCAAAGGGGCCTAAACTAAACCTAACAGTCAATACTAGTGAAAAAAAAAAAAGTGACAGTTTACACTGATCACTTTTTCCCTTTCACTAGTGATTGACAGGTGATTGAAAGGGGTGATCAAGGGGTTAATAGGGGTCATGGGGGGTGATCAGGGCCTGAAGTGTGGTGCTTGGTGTACTTACTGTAGAGGTGTGTTCTCTCCTGGGTCCAACCGACAAAAAGGACCCAGGAAAGGGCACAGAAGCCATTTAACACATTATATTTATAAATATAATGTGTTAGATGGCTTGTAATTTTTTTTTTTTTAAATCATCAGCCTGCCAGCAATGATTAGTGTTGAGCGAACAGTTCGAAAATCGTTCGGGTCCATACCGAATTTTGGGGTGTCCATGACACGGACCCGAACCCGGACATTTTCAAAAAAGTTTGGGTTCGGGTCCGGTGTTCGTCGATTACTTCCCGCTTTCTGAAGGGCTGCACAGCAGCCAATCAGCTAGCGTTTTACTTCTTGCCCTAAGAGCCCATCACAGCCATGCCTACTAATGGCATGGCTGTGATTAACCAATGCAGCATGTGACCCAGCCTCTATTTAAGCTGGAGTCACGTAGCGCCGCTGCGTCACACTGCTCTGACTAGTGTAGGGAGAGGATGCAGCTTCTGTGAGGGCGAGATAGGCAGGGATAAAGAAGCAATTGAATGATCTACCTTTCTACACCTGTGCATCAGAACAACTCAGCTGAGCTGTTCACTGAAAGTCACTATTTTGTTGAGATTGGCCAGAGCGATTTTTACTGGCACATGTAACTGGGCTGACCGGCGGTGGCCATTTTGGGACTTATGGTGCGCCAGCACTTGCTGCCACAGAGTGTAAACCAAAGCTCCAAAGAAGTTAAAAATCTACACCTGTGAATCAGAACAACAGCGATTCAGCTGCTCAGTCAAAGTCAATTTTTTTTCTGGCTGGGCAGACTGTTTTCTGGCACATGTTACTGGGCTGATAGGCGGCGGCCATTTTGGGACTTGTGGTGCTACAGCAAAAGCTGCCACAACGTCCATTAATCTAATGTAATAGTCGATTTTTTCATAGATATACTATATCAGGGGTTTGGCTGTGCTTGTGTCACCCATACTAACTGCAAAGATATTTAATATATCAGTGGTGAAACTGAAAGTGTTAAAGACACTCTAATCAGAGCATTTGAGATGCACTCTGGTGCTCCAAATCAAGATACCCCCAAGGGGTTATTATCCACGCGTGGATGAGAGACTTGACTCTGACACATAGCTGGTCAATGTAATCTCTACCTTTATTACAAAAAGTAAAAGCAATTATACATCTTCAGAAGAGGGCGGTCCTTTCCTGAGGCTCAAGCATTATTTCATTGGTCAAAAGGAAAGAAAAGATAAGAGAAGAAGAGATAACACACTAGCATCTGCGCAGTATGCACTACTTTGGAATGTGAACTTAATGTAAACATCTAAGTGTCCGCCATCTTATAATGGCGGCTATCCTAACAACAATACTGCATACATCATATGTGACACTTTAAGGAGGTGCTTCTCTATAGGCAGTGAATAATATGTATATATATATATCATCAAGCTACGTGATTGGCTTAGGCATCCCTCAAAGCAACTGTGGGGAGATATAAGACAAACACTGCCCCCCTTCTCCTCATGGCCTTGCATAGACAGAAAGTTGAAACAGCAGAGAAGAGAGAGGGAGGCCCCTGAGATAAGAGAAGACTAAGAAGAAGTTTGTTACAGCTTTAAAGAAAAGTGTAACCCTTTAGAGTCCAAAAGATACAAACATAGAATAAAATTCACACATCTCTAACAGTCCCCCTTGAATTTTAATTCTCTCCCTAAACCTAAACATCTGTCCCAATGCTTCACATGTTTCTTCACCGGCTACTTGACAAGCTATCCCTAATGAATAGCCTCCCATAACACCGGACTAAGCATTGGAAGGTCAGATGTTCTTTCCCTAACTGGCGTTGACCTCATATGGAGGGAGACTGGAGATCATCAGTGCCTCTGATTTTGGGGATCGAAGTCTTCATACAATTCTTCCACATTCTTTTGGGTCAAGATCAACAGTCACACAAGGGGAACCAAAAAGCATCATCCTTTCAAGTCTCTAGAGTCAACACTTTCTTGAAATGACTCCAATTAGGCTTTCCTTTGAGCTTCACTGATGTGCTTGTGGTCAACAACACTCGGAATGGACCATCAAACCAGGGTTTTAGGACTTTTCTAACGTGTCTTTTTACTACCACCCAATCTCCAGACACAAGTGGGTTGGTTCCTGGTATTTTATCAAAATCTGAAAGTGAAGAAAAAACTCGAGCACGTACTTTAGTCAAATGCTCGTACAAAACTGATCACATAATCTGTCAGACAACCGTGTTGCATCTGGAACTACTGTGGGAAATACAATCCTATACTAGGGCCTGACCCAAAATGGACCTCATAGGGACTAAGGCCTGTCTTATGGTTAGGTGTATACCTTACTGAAAAGAGGGCTACCAGCAGGCACTTTGTTCATAGCTTTTTTTTTTTTTTAATCTTTAACTTTAGTGTCCCGTTCAGTTCCTGGTCTCCTACCCTACCGCTGCTTTGTGGATGGTACGAAGCATGTAAGGCCTGTCCTACATTCAAAACTTCATCATCTCCTGCATCACTTCACCTTTGAAGTGGACACCTCTGTTACTTTCAATGGACTCAGGTACCCTATGCCTATATACAGCCTCGGCCACAATCTTCTTTACTTCTTTGGGTACTGTTTTGGCCATCCTGAAAACAAGTCATCACATATCAATACATACTCATAAAGGCCCACCTTGAGTAGTTGAAGGTAGTTTGCAAACGTTGAAACAGATACAGAAGACAAGACGTGTGTTTCTGGGGTACCTTAACCACCTCGCCCACGCTGTTCTGGGCACAAATCATACATCCTTGAGCATATCTGACTGCTACAGTGCTGAACCCTGGGGCGCACCATGCGCTATGTACTAAATCACACACAGCAGTTTCTGACTGGTGCGTCACTCCACGGGTTGCCTGTGCCATCGTGGTGTAGAGGGAACTGGGAAGGCAGAGTTTCCCTTGGAACTGTTTTAGGCCTTCCCTTTGTCGCCCCCTTTTCCATCCACCAGTCCCTTTCCTCCTTCCCCACCTGGCTCTGTAAGGTCTTAAGAACTTCCAGTGAGACAGGAGGAGTTATTTCAGGGACCTGACCTTTGGCCACTTAAGGCAGGGGTCTGCCTAGGCAATTTGGCAGCCATTTTGGCCACCTGATCTGCCGTGGCTTTTTCCCTTGCCTCCGCTGAATCTGTTTTACAGTGGCCTTTCGTTGTTATCACCGCCACTCAAGTTAGCGACATGAGGGCTTCTATAAGAGACCTCCCTGCTTTCCCATTTTCGATGGGTTTACCTAAAGCGGTCAGGAAGTCTCTGTGTTTCCAAATGGGCCCATAGTCATGGGCCATCCCAAAGTCATACCTCGAATCAGTGTAAATGTTGGCTTTTTTTTTTTTTCCTCCTTATATCTGCAAGCCATCTTCAGAGTCTTTTAGCTCCACTTCTTGAGCAGACATGTGTGGTAGTGGTGGTAAGGACTATGCTGTGTTTTGAGTGTCCCAATTAACCACCACTGCTCAACCTGTGTAGTACCTGCCATCCTGGCCATACCTCGATCCATCCACAAAGAGCACATTATCTGGATTACCTAATGGCTGATTTACCATAACCCACTGTCTCTTGTGACATCATCTGCAACAGTCATGAGCCTCTTCCTTTGGATCTGGAAGAAAAGTTTAGGTGCCCTAACTCTTCCCTCCCCCTTGTTCCAGAGGCAACAGGACGGCTGGAGGCAAAGTATTACACCTCTGGACAGCAACATTGTCAGGCAACAAAATGGAACACTGCATTCTCAAATAACGGGCAACAAAACAATCTTTTGGGTTGCACTTTCACGAGGATAGAAGTAATATCACCGTCACTTTGTGGTTCAGAACTATCTCAGAGCTTTTATCAAGCATAGCTTGCACGACTACTACAACTCTGATGCAGAAAGGGGCACCTCTGGCCACGGGGTGTTGTTGTCGGCAGCTGGAGTATGGCCATACACTTCTGTACAACACAATCTAAATGTAATAATCTGATAGACCCGGTGTGGGGAACACAAAATTGCCAGGTTTTGGCATCAAAGGCCTCTACCACCTATAAGGTGGTAGAGACTAAAGGACAAACAATCATAAGAAGGCTGCATCAAACTTGCATATCCAAGGTCTATAATGAGAAACAGGCCCAAAAATATCCTCAGTGCATTCATGTTTCTGGGCAAGGGATGTCCTCCACAGCCTTCTAACATTCAGGGGTCAGATGGTTCTTTTCTCTTCACCTTGCAGCCTTGATTAGCTTAAAAGGACAGGAGTGTCATGGCTACGGTATACATACTGGGCGAGTTCTGGGCCCCTTGCGGCAGCTACCACCACCCAGGTATCCTGTTTACCCTCATGTGTGGAGGAGAACAAGTACTAACTATCTGGATGTAGCGGTGCTGAAAAGAAAACTTTTGGTGAAATCAATCACAGTGGAGTGAGTAGAGGTAACGGGAACCTGAGCCAACAAGGTGTGTGGATTGGGCACCATGTGGGTGTTAAAAACTGTGGCTTCAGTAATGGCACGTAGGTCATGTACCATCCGATGCTGGGTGCGTTCTTTTCTCATCCTCTGGGAGTCCTTACACAAACATGGACCAGGGAATATTATCACTAACGACCAACAAACAAGGTTCCTGGAAACAGAGGGCACCTATAAGCTTCACAGTTCACATCTACTTTTGCAAGCAAGTCTGCACCCAGGAGGCAACAGGGGCGTTACCACTGACCAGCAACCGGGCAAGCACTTCTTGGTTAGGGGCAAATCTAATATGGATGGGTTCTGCTACTTTCCCATCCACTTCTACCCAAAGACTTGTGTCCTTGGAAATTAAATCAGGGAGGCCATCTTTGCTGTGCACAACAGTCTGTGCTACTCCAGTATCAATCAATAACGGGACTACTTCTTTATCACCCAGAGTTAGGGATATCCTCTGGGCCAGACTGAATCTGCTAAAAATGTTTAAAGGCACAGCCAATACTGGATTTCCTGTTTTCTAATCTTGATCTAACTTTTCCCCCTCACCTGTCTTTGTGTTGTCCTTATGGGTGTCTGTAGGGACGGACAGTGATCCGGGCATGGTCAGCACAGAATACAATCCTCTCATGTGGTGTGGACGAGGAGTACCACACAGAGCACAATTCTCTCTCTCCTGAGTTCTGGGTCCCACAGACTCTGCCGGTCCATCTCCCAGAACCATTATAAAGTGGCAAACTTACTTTTCCCCACTTCAGTGAGGCATTTGGCATCAGGGCTGAAGCAATGCCCGAGGAACACTACGTGTGGTTGTCATCAATGAATCACCAATGCTGTTTGATGTTATTCTGCATTTTAGTTTACAGAAGTACCCAGCTTTCCTTAACACAGAAACGAATAGACTGGAACACGTGACTTCTCATTTTTCATGGAAGTGTCTTATAACCAGGGGATGGGCATAAGGGCTGTCGTCTCCATCCACCCCTATCCTCCTCCCTCCCCTCTGAGTCATCTGTCCACCCCTTCCAGTCGGACTCTCTGATCTTCTCTTGCTTGGTCAATTTTGTCTGAACCGTCTGTGTGGACAGATCTCTGATGTTAGCACAAACATTTAACATATAACACGTAACTACAAACATTAAACGAACAGATCTGACAATACAGGCATAGACACATGAAGGGCCCATAAGAAACGTTTCATTGACTTCAATTCAAAAAATGTAGAGCTCAATCAACACTTTTGGTACCAATAAAAATCAAAAATCTTCCAAGAAAAATAAAATAAAATTGTCAATGCGCATATTATATGAAAACAAATATCGTGCTCCATACGTATTCACATTTTCACAATCAGCTCATAACCACGCCCTTACATAAAATAAAATATGAATTGCATACACAGCTCTGCTAAATTATCAATCAGTTTTCACACATATTCGACTTAACTACAACTCAGAGCCATACCCATTCACATTCCACTGAATCATTTATGTCTTCCAACCCAGCCACAAACTTGCAGGACAAACAAACACAGCTTTCCTGGAATCAGATAGACACACCACACCCAGAACTGCTCATGGTCTATGTCGCTGCGGTGTTTTCCAATGTCTTCTGGTCTTCACTCTGTTATTAATCAAATCTTATAAAAGATAGCATAAAGTTATAATCATACAGTAATTTTGTTAAACCCAAATCTTCCTATATGCCACGTGGTCTTAGTGTTGCACATATATAATAATTTTTATTAAAAGCTGGATTCCCACATTACGCTGCTTGGGAAAGAAGAAAGAAAATTATTAAACAATTCTTCGTCTTGTATAATGTTATTACACATATAACATCACTTATTCTGCAGGATTCCCTCCCCCTTCTCTTTGCCTGCTTCTCTTATCTTAGGAATGTTTCTCTGGTAAGGCGGGGAAAGTGAATCCCACCACAGCCCCAAGGATTCACTCAGCTTTCCTGAGACTTCGAGATAAACACAGGGGACGGGACTATACGAGACTTTCTTTAAGCTTTCTACAGATTCTCACACTCTGGAAAGCAGAACTACTTCAACAGAGATATCCTTCTAACGCCTTCATCTTCTTAGTGCTAACCACACATCTATTGGCACACACTAGGTACAATACCTATCCATTAACTGACCATCCTTTACTGCTGTGATCTCTAATGCTAGAGCTACGGATCTTTCCTATTTGGACACACATATTATTATGGTAACAAAACAAAACTTAACCAGTTCATTTCTGAACATTTAACACCGTTCTGATTGTAGACACTCGGCCGCTTTCTTTCTTGCTAGTGCCATCAATTAACATCCTGACACTGCTCTGTTTCCTCACTCATTAGAGCCCCCTCAAGTCTGCGAGCTCTAACTTCACAGAGTCTTACAGACTTTCATCCCTGTTATCAGCCAGGCTACCTGCTGTCCGGGGCCACACTTTCTCTTTACCTAGCAAAGTTAACTTTCCTCACTCAACTTTCAGTTCTCCATTAATATCACATCCTATAATCTCCCTCTTCCCTCGCTACTAGCTAGTGGGCTGTATATTCTCCTTCTTTATAATACTGGGACTGGCCCATTTCAACAGCAGTATTTCAGACTGACACACAGAAAACAGAGGAGTAAAGAGGCACCTTTAACCTTTTCCTCCACAGACAAAGGATTCACCTTCCCCTCTGGTTGGCTCAAATCTGACTATCAATCGCGTCTACGACTAGTCAGCCAGGGACTTCCTCCGCACCTCAGGTCAGGCAGACCAATCATCCACCCCTGATCAGGCCGGCCGGAATTTACTTTGTCCCACACCTTGGCACTACAATGCCCTCTAGTCCAAACCAGGAGGTTACTGTCCCCTCCATTTGTCTGTGGTCTTGCCGTCCGTGCTCAATTGACTCCTCGGATAATCACAGACACACATAAAACATATACACACCAGAGTGATCTATCAATTCAGACTATGGTTCTATGGACCCCAGGCTTTCAGCATATTAGCCGACTACTATACTTGAGTATGACCTCACAGCAGACTAAGGCACCATGAAGTGACGAACTAAATGGCAGAAAGGCGGGTAAGATAGTTTTCTTACCTTCCATCTCCTCTCTGCCGTTCATCAAGTCCTGGGGCCTCTTGTGTGTCGGCTGTTTCATGCTCCCTTCACCTTGGGGCCCCACGTTGGGCGCCAACTGTTAAAGACACTCTAATCAGAGCATTTGAGATGCACTCTGGTGCTCCAAATCAAGGTACCCCCAAGGGGTTAATATCCACGCGTGGATGAGAGACTAGACTCTGACACATAGCTGGTCAATGTAATCTCTACCTTTATTACAAAAAGTAAAAGCAATTATACATCTTCAGAAGAGGGCGGTCCTTTCCTGAGGCTCAAGCATTATTTCATTGGTCAAAAGGAAAGAAAAGATAAGAGAAGAAGAGATAACACACTAGCATCTGCGCAGTATGCACTACTTTGGAATGTGAACTTAATGTAAACATCTAAGTGTCCGCCATCTTATAATGGCGGCTATCCTAACAACAATACTGCATACATCATATGTGACACTTTAAGGAGGTGCTTCTCTATAGGCAGTGAATAATATGTATATATATATCATCAAGCTACGTGATTGGCTTAGGCATCCCTCAAAGCAACTGTGGGGAGATAGAAGACAAACACTGCCCCCCCTCTCCTCATGGCCTTGCATAGACAGAAAGTTGAAACAGCAGAGAAGAGAGAGGGGAGGCCCCCTGAGATAAGAGAAGACTAAGAAGAAGTTTGTTACAGCTTTAAAGAAAAGTGTAACCCTTTAGAGTCCAAAAGATACAAACATAGAATAAAATTCACACATCTCTAACAAAAGTAACCCACTTGGATAGCAAATCCCATGAATGTGCTGTTCCAGCTAGGCTAGCCAGTGCCACTACTTTGTCCAATACTGTCAGCCAGAAATATTTTTTTTTTTTTTATGTGCCAGAAATATAAATTAGAAAAAGCTTTCACCGTAATAATAAAATTATTCTGGTGTTAGACCAGAAGAAGCACTCGTGTTGTAATTAATACTGTAAAAAGGCTTAGGCAATATTTCTCCCAGTGTGGGAAATTTATCTAGAAAAACTAGCATTTTAACAATTCCGGTGTTCTGAAATACCAGCAGTCCTCTTGTAATTATTACCGCCAAAAGGCATTATATCGTCCAGTGTTGTCATTTTGGTGAAAAAAAGGCCAATTTAATCAATCTGGTGTTTGTTAGACCAGAAAAACTAGGCCTCACGTTTTCACTCCTCTAAAAAGGAATTATATTTCCCCGTGTGGGGATCTATGTACCAAAACTAGCATTGTAAAAAATCTGGTGTCCAATTAGCAGCAGTGTTCTTGTAATTAATACCGCCAAAAGGCATTATTGTCCAGTGTTGTAATTTTGCTGAAAAAAAGGCCAATTTAATCAATCTGGTGTTTGTTAGACCAGAAAAACTCGGCCTCACGTTTTCACTCCTCTAAAAGGAATTATATTTCCCCGTGTGGGGATCTATGTACCAAAACTAGCATTATAAAAATCTGGTGTCCAATTAGCAGCAGTGTTCTTGTAATTAATACCGCCAAAAGGCATTATTGTCCAGTGTTGTAATTTTGCTGAAAAAAAGGCCAATTTAATCAATCTGGTGTTTGTTAGACCAGAAAAACTAGGCCTCACGTTTTCACTCCTCTAAAAGGAATTATATTTCCCGTGTGGGAATCTATGTACCAAAACTAGCATTATAAAAATCTGGTGTCCAATTAGCAGCAGTGTTCTTGTAATTAATACCGGAAAAAGGAATTATATCTTCCAGTGTGGGAATTTTGGGGCTAAAAAATAATATATTTTATTGTGGTGCGAGTTGAATCGCAACAATGAGAAACATTCTATTAAGGGACGAGGACGCGGTCGTGGTGGTGTCCGTGGAGCCTCTGTTGCTGGCAGAGGGCGTGGCCGTTCGGCCTCAGGCGCACAAAGTAGTGAAACAACTCCCTCAAGTAGCCGGCAGAATTTACAGCGATATTTGGTGGGGCCCAATGCCGTTATGAGGATGGTAAGGCCTGAGCAGGTACAGGCATTAGTCGATTGGGTGGCCGACAGTGCTTCCAGCACGTTCACCACATTGTCTTCCGCCCAGTCTTCTGCGGAGCGCACAGGTGGCACCTGAAAACCAAGCCCATCAGTCTGTCACATCACCCCCATGCATATCAGGGAAACTGGCTGAGCCTCAAGTTATGCAGCAGTCTCTTCTTCTGTTTGAAGACTCTGCTCCCACGGTTTTCAGGGCGTCCACCTATCCCTTCCCCAGCGGTGGAAGACATTCCATGCACTGACGCACAACCACTTATGTATCCAGATGATGAGGACATGGGAATACCACCACAGCAGAGTGACCGAGTGTCTGATGATGACGAAACACAGGTGCCCACTGCCGCGTCTTATTGCAGTGTGCAGACTGAACAGGAGGAGGTCAGGGAGGAAGACTGGGTGGAAGACGATGCAGAGGACGATGAGGTCTTAGACCCCACATGGACTGAAGGTCGTGCCGCTGACTTAAATAGTTCAGAGGAAGAGGCAGTGGTGAGACCGAGACAACAGCGAAGCCAAAGAGGGAGCAGGGGGCAAAAGCAGAACAGCCGCCGTCCAGAGAGTTCGCCTGCTATTGGCCAGCGCCAACAGGGACCCAGCACCCCAAAGGCATCTTCAAGGAGTTCCCTGGCATGGCACTTCTTCAAACAATGTGCTGAGGACAAGACCAGAGTGGTTTGCACGCTGTGCCATCAGACCCTGAGGCGAGGCATTAACGTTCTTAACCTGAGCACCACCTGCATGATCAGGCATCTACATGCAAAGCATGAACTGCAGTGGAGTACACACCTTAAAAACAAGGAACCCGCTCAGGCTCCCCCTGCTTCCTCTACCGCTGCTGCCTCGGCTTCCGCCTCGAGAGGAATGTTGCCACCTGCCGAGCAGCAAACAGAGGATGTGCAACCGACACCACCACCACCACCGCCACCGTCACCTAGCGTCTCCACTATTTCACACAGCAGCGTTCAGCTCTCCATCTCTCAAACCTTTGAGAGGAAGTGCAAATTCTCACCTAGTCACCCTCGAGCCCTTGGCCTGAATGCCAGCATTTCTAAACTACTGGCCTTTGAAATGCTGTCATTCCGGCTGGTGGACACAGACAGCTTCAAACAGCTGATGGCCATGGCTGTCCCCCAGTATGTGGTTCCCAGCCGCCACTACTTCTCCACAGATACGAGGACCAGTAAGCACAGCCAGGGACGCTATATCTCCCTAACTGCACACTGGGTAAATGTAGTGGTGGCTGGGCCCCAGGCGGAGAGTTCCTTGGCGCACGTCCTTCCGCCGCCAAGGATCACAGGGCATCATTCTTTGCCTCCTGTAGCCTCCTCCTCCTACTCGGCTTCCTCCTCCTCCTCCTCCTCTGCTTCCACCAGCTCATCCAGTCAGCCACACACCTTCACCACCAACTTCAGCACAGCCCGGGGTAAACGTCAGCAGGCCATTCTGAAACTCATATGTTTGGGGGACAGGCCCCACACCGCACAGGAGTTGTGGCGGGGTATTGAACAACAGACCGACCAGTGGTTGCTGCCGGTGGGCCTCAAGCCCAGCCTGGTGGTGTGCGATAATGGGCGAAATCTCGTGGCAGCTCTGGGACTAGCCGGTTTGACGCACATCCCTTGCCTGGCGCATGTGCTGAATTTGGTGGTACAAAAGTTTATTCACAACTACCGAGACATGTCAGAGCTGCTGCATAAAGTGCGGGCCGTCTGTGCGCGCTTCCGGCGTTCAAATCCTGCCGCTGCTCGCCTGTCAGCGCTACAGTGGAACTTCGGCCTTCTCGCTCACCGCCTAATATGCGACGTGCCCACCCGGTGGAACTCCACCTTGCACATGCTGGAGAGACTGTGCGAGCAGCAGCAGGCCATAGTGGAGTTTCAGCTGCAGCACGCACGGGTCAGTCGCACTGCGGAACAGCACCACTTCACCACCAATGATTGGGCCTCCATGCGAGACCTGTGTGCCCTGTTGCGCTGTTTAGAGTACGCTACCAACATGGCCAGTGGCGATGCCACTGTTATCAGCGTGACGATACCAATTCTATGTCTCCTAGAGAAAACGCTTAGGGCGATGATGGAAGAGGAGGTGGGCCAGGGCCAGGAGCAGGAGGAGGAGGATGACGGGTCGTTTTTAGCACTTTCAGGCCACTCTGTTAGAAGTGGCTCAGAGGGAGGATTTTTGCAACAGCAGAGGGCAGGTACAAATGTGGCCAGCCAGGGACCACTACTGGAGGATGAGGAGGAGGTGGAGGAGGATGAGGATGAAGCAGGTTCACAGCGGGGTGGCACCCAGCACAGCGCAGGCACATCCCTGGTGCGTGGCTGGGGGGATACAGAGGATGATGACGATACGCCTCCCACAGAGGACAGCTTGTCCTTACCTCTGGGGAGCCTGGCACACATGAGCGATTACATGCTGCAGTGCCTGCGCAACGACAGCAGAGTTGCCCACATTTTAACGTGTGCTGACTACTGGGTGGCCACCCTGCTAGATCCACGGTACAAAGACAATGTGCCCACTTTACTTCCTGCACTGGAGCGTGATAGGAAGATGCGCGAGTACAAGCGCACACTGGTAGACGCGCTCCTGAGAGCATTCCCAACTGTCACAGGGAACAGGTGGAAGGCCAAGGCAGAGGAGGAGCTAGAGGTCGCCCACGCAGCAGTGTCACGGCCAGCTCCTCTGAGGGCAGGGTTAGCATGGCAGAAATGTGGAAAAGTTTTGTCTCCACGCCACAGCTAACTGCCCCACCACCTGATACGGAACATGTTAGCAGGAGGCAACATTTCACTAACATGGTTGAACAGTACATCTGCACACAACTCCACGTACTGACGGATGGTTCGGCCCCATTCAACTTCTGGGTTTCCAAATTGTCCACGTGGCCAGAATTAGCATGTTATGCCTTGGAGGTGCTGGCCTGCCCGGCGGCCAGCGTTTTATCTGAACGTGTATTCAGCACGGCAGGGGCGTCATTACTGACAAACGCGGCCGCCTGTCCGCAGCCAACGTGGACAAGCTGACGTTTATAAAAATGAACCAGGCATGGATCCCACAAGACCTGACCCTCCCTTGTGCAGAGTAGTCCTTAATAACTGCCTTAAACCATATAGTCTTGTACTCCTGGCCACTTCTTCATTGAAAAATCAATTTTTGAAATTAAGTAGGATCTTGGGGTGCAACCCAGAGTTGAATGAACCTTCCCTCTGTCTGGGTGCCGGGGCCAAAGTACATGAAAGTGTCCTTCTCCTGTGCTGGGTGATATGAATGTTATACTTGTGCTGTCTGACATGTCTCCTTTGTGTGGGTGCAGGGGGCCAAAGTCACTGAAAGCGGCCTTCTCCTGTGGTGGCTGATATAAATGCCTGATTCTCTGCTGTGGGACCTCTCTCCTCTTTCTGGGTGCAGGGGTCAAAGTCTCTAAAAGTGCACTACTCCTGTGGTGGTTGATGTGAAACTGATGCTTGTGCTATCTGACCTGTCTTCTCTGTGTCGGTGCTAAGGCCTAAGTCACTGAAAGCGGCCTTCTCCTGTTCTGGCTGATATAAATGCCTGAATCTCTGCTGTGGGACCTCTCTCCTCTTTCTGGGTGCAGGGGTCAAAGTCTCTAAAAGTGCCCTTCTCCTGTGGTGGTTGATGTGAAACTGATGCGTGTGCTATCTGACCTGTCTCCTCTGTGTCGGTGCTAAGGCCTAAGTCACTGAAAGCGGCCTTCTCCTGTTCTGGCTGATATAAATGCCTGAATCTATGCTGTGGGACCTCTGTCCTCTTTCTGGGTGCAGGGGTCAAAGTCTCTAAAAGTGCCCTTCTCCTGTGGTGGTTGATGTGAAACTGATGCGTGTGCTATCTGACCTGTCCCCTCTGTGTCGGTGCTAAGGCCTAAGTCACTGAAAGCGGCCTTCTCCTGTTCTGGCTGATATAAATGCCTGAATCTCTGCTGTGGGACCTCTCTCCTCTTTCTGGGTGCAGGGGTCAAAGTCTCTAAAAGTGCCCTTCTCCTGTGGTGGTTGATGTGAAACTGATGCTTGTGCTATCTGACCTGTCTCCTCTGTGTCGGTGCTAAGGCCTAAGTCACTGAAAGCGGCCTTCTCCTGTTCTGGCTGATATAAATGCCTGAATCTCTGCTGTGGGACCTCTCTCCTCTTTCTGGGTGCAGGGGTCAAAGTCTCTAAAAGTTCCCTACTCCTGTGGTGGTTGATGTGAAACTGATGCTTGTGCTATCTGACCTGTCTCCTCTGTGTCGGTGATAAGGCCTAAGTCACTGAAAGCGGCCTTCTCCTGTGCTGGCTGATATAAATGCCTGAATCTCTGCTGTGGGACCTCTCTCCTCCGTCTGGGTGCAGGGGTTAAAGTCTCTCAAAGTGGCCTTCTCTTGTGCTGGGTGATGTGAAGCTGATGTTTGTGCCATCTGACATGCTTGCCGGGGTCCCATTAAATGGTGGCCTACTCCTGTGGTGGGTGATCTAAATGCATGATTCTCTGCTGTGAAAACCTCTCTCCTCCGTCTGGGTGCAGGGGTCAAAGTCTCTCAAAGTGGCCTTCTCTTGTGCTGGGTGATGTGAAGCTGATGTTTGTGCCCTCTGACATGGTTGCCGGGGTCCCATTAAATGGTGGCCTACTCCTGTGGTGGGTGATCTAAATGCCTGATTCTCTGCTGTGAAAACCCCTCTCCTCCGCCTGGGTGCAGTGGTCAAAGTCTCTCAAAGTGGCCTTCTCTTGTGCTGGGTGATGTGAAGCTGATGTTTGTGCCCTCTGACATGGTTGCCGGGGTCCCATTAAATGGTGGCCTACTCCTGTGGTGGTTGATCTAAATGCCTGATTCTCTGCTGTGAAAACCCCTCTCCTCCGCCTGGGTGCAGGGGTCAAAGTCTCTCAAAGTGGCCTTCTCTTGTGCTGGGTGATGTGAAGCTGATGTTTGTGCCATCTGACATGGTTGCCGGGGTCCCATTAAATGGTGGCCTACTCCTGTGGTGGGTGATCTAAATGCATGATTCTCTGCTGTGAAAACTTCTCTCCTCTGTCTGGGTGCTGGACCTAAATACATGAGAGTGGCCTTCTCCGGTGGTGGTTGATATGAAGCATGATTCCTTGCTGTGGGACCTGTATCCTCTGTCTGGGTGCTGGTCCCAAATATATGAGTGGCCTTCTCCAGTGGTGGATGATATGACGCATGATTCCTTGCTGTGAGGACCTGTATCCTCTGTCTGGGTGCTGGTCCTAAATAAATGAGAGTGGCCTTCTCCGGTGGTGGTTGATATGACGCATGATTCCTTGATGTGGGACCTCTCTCCTCTGTCTGGGTGCTGGTCCAAAATAAATGAGAGTGGCCTTCTCCGGTGGTGGTTGATATGACGCCTTATTCCTTGCTGTGGGACTTGTATCCTCTGTCTGGGTGCTGTTCCAAAATACATGAGAGTGGCCTTCTCCGGTGGTGGTTGATATGACGCCTTATTCCTTGCTGTGGGACCTCTCTCCTCTGTCTGGGTGCTGGGCCTAAATAACTGAAAGTGGCCTTCTACAGTGGTGGTTGATATGACGCATGATTCCTTGCTGTGGGACCTGTATCCTCTGTCTGGGTGCTGCTCCCAAATATATGAGAGTGGCCTTCTCCAGTGGTGGATGATATGACGCATGATTCCTTGCTGTGGGACCTGTATCCTCTGTCTGGGTGCTGGTCCAAAATACATGAGAGTGGCCTTCTCCGGTGGTGGTTGATATGAAGCATGATTCCTTGCTGTGGGACCTGTATCCTCTGTCTGGGTGCTGGTCCCAAATAAATGAGAGTGGCCTTCTCCAGTGGTGGATGATATGACGCATGATTCCTTGCTGTGGGACCTCTCTCCAATTGATATTGGTTAATTTTTATTTATTTTATTTTATTTTAATTCATTTCCCTATCTAAATTTGTTTGCAGGGGATTTACCTACATTTTGCTGCCTTTTGCAGCCCTCTAGCCCTTTCCGGGAGTCTTTTACAGGCTTTTTAGTGCCCAAAAGTTCGGGTCCCCATTGACTTCTATGGGGTTCGGGTTCGGATGAAGTTCGGGTTGATTTCGGATCACGAACCCGGACATTTTCCGGAAGTTCGGCCGAACCTCTCGAACCCGAACATCCAGGTGTTCGCTCATCTCTATCGATGATCATTGGCTGGCAGGCTGATGACCTCTTCTTGAAATCCTTCTTCAACTTTTTACCACCGTGCAGTGCGCATTCGCGGCGGCATCAGTGCAAAATCTCGCATCTCGCGAGATGACGCGCCGATGCGTCCACCCAGAGAAAGAGGACTGCCCGCCGGACGCATCCGTGCGTTAGGCGGTCCTCAGGTGGTTAAAGTGACAACATCCACCATACATGAAGGGAGTTAAAGAGGTTTTGGGGGATGTTAATTAGAATTTTCCATGTCACTATCTTTATTTACAAAAAAAAAAAAAAAACCTTAACCCCATAAGGACACAGGGCGTATGGGTACACCCTAATGTCTGAGTCCTTAAGGACATAGGGCGTACCCATACGTCCTGAATAAAATCGCATGTTGAAAAAAAAAATTGCGATAGAAACATGATTCTTGCTGCAATCGTGCAGCAGGAACCATGTTTACATATCGAGGGGGGTCCTATGACCCCCTCATATGGGTGATCGCTGCAAACAACAGGTCAATTCAGACCTGCGGTTTGCATAGCTGTGCGATGTATCTGATCCCCGCGGTCTATGACTGCGGGGATTAAAAACTTTAACCTCTTAAGGACACAGGACGTACCCATACGTCCTGTGTCCGGTCTTTAAAGATGGCGCCCGCTCCTGCCGTTCGTGGACATTTAACCCCTCAGATGCCGTGGTCAATCCTGACCACGGCATCTGAGCGTGCACAAACCGAAAGTTTTCGCCAAAAGTTTTCTCCTCCGATCGCCGTGTGGTGATCGGAGGAGCCGGAGCACGCCTGTAGTAGCCTGGGTCTCTATGAATTAAACCCAGGCTGCTCTGTAGTATTTCCTATGGAGCCTTGCCTGTAATAGGCTTCATAGGAAATATACGATTTTTTTCATACATTCCAATGCTATTGCATTGGAATGTATGATAATCGCAATCAAATGATTGTAATTTATAGTTCCCTATGGGGAAAAAAAAAAAAGTTTTAATTTTTTTTAAAAAATATAAAAGTTCAAATCACCCCCCTTTTGCTAAAATAAAAAAATTAAAAAAATTTAAAAATACACAACATGGGTGTCGCAATGTGCAAAAACACCTATACTATAAAAATATAAAAAAAATATTCCCCATACGTCAAACAGCAAAACGAAAAAAAGCGTCCAAATGGTGGATTTGCCATTTTTGGTCGCTTCATTTTCCACAAAAAATGACATAAAAGTTGATCAAACGTCATACACACCCCAGAGTGGTATCAATAAAAAGATAAGATTATGACGCAAAAAATGAGCCCACATACAGCTCTGTACATATAATTACAAAAAAGTTATAGGGGTCATAATTTTCAAGATGGCCGAGCCTTTTGCTGAAACTCTGCTTGTAACGGCTCACATCTGTGCAGGCTTCGGATGTCAGCCTTTTAACCGCTTTCATGCCGTGGTCCGTAGGGACCGATGTATTGAAGGGGTTAAGAGGGAGGAAGCTGCTGTGGGGGGTGCTGTGCCTGGTGCAGCCCCCCTAGCTCCAGTCCCCAGCTTCCCTCTCTCCCCATCCTCCGCTGCTCTGTTTTAGCAGCGGAGTAGGGTAACCATAGCAACAGGACACATGGAAAGGCATCCTGCTTGCCATGGTAACACAACTTTGATCAGACTTTTGCTAAAGGCAAAAGTCTAATCAGACTAAGTGTCAAGTAAAAAATACAGTACAGTACATTATATAATGTACTGTATTATACAGACACCAGATCCACTGGATCTTCAAGAACCAAGTGGGTCTGGGTAAAAAAAAAGTAAAAAAAAGTGAAAAAAGGTAAAAATTAAAAAAAATACATTTTATCACTAATAAAAAAAAAATACACTATACGTTATATATCACCGCGTCCGTAACGACCTGATCTATAAAAGAAGTGTGTTACTTTCCCCGCACAGTGAACGTCATAAAACAAAACAAAAAAAAACAACTATGATAAAATAGAAATTTTGCCCATCTCACTTCCCAAAAAAGTTATTAAAAGTGATGAAAAAAGTTGTATCTACACCCAAATGGTACTAATCAAACCGTCACCTTGACCCGGAAAAATGTTATGTTACCTAAGAAAATCGCCTAAAAATAAAAAAATTATGGTAAACATGATTTTTTTTTTGTTTTAAAAATATGATTGTGTAAAACCTAAATAAATAAATAAAAAGTAGACATATTAGGTATCACCGCGTCTGTAAGAACCTGAACTCTAAAATTAACACATGAACTAACCCCTCAGATGAACACCGCAAAAAAAAAAAAAGTGTCAAAAGCCATTTTTTGTCACCTTACATCACGAAATGTCTAATCATCCCGCAAAAAATGATACCCTACCTAAGAAAATTGCCCAAAAAATTAAAAAATGTTGGCTCTTAGGCTATGCAATCACTAAAACATGATTTTTTTTGTTTCAAAAATTATATGATTGTGTAAAACCTAAATATATAAATAAAAAGTAGACATATAAAGTATCATCGCGTCCGTAAGAACCTGAACTATAAAAATAACACATGCAAAACACATGTAAAAAGCAGTTTTTTGTCACCTAACATCACAAAAAGTGTAACAGCAAGTGATCAAAAAGTCATATGCACCCCAAAATAGTGTTATTAAAACTGTCATCTCATCCCGCAAAAAATTAGCTCCTACCTAAGACAATAGGACAAAAACAAAAAAAAAAACTGACTCTCAGACTATGGAGATACTAAAATGTTTTTTTTTTGTTTAACAAAGGATATTATAGTGTAAAACCTAAATACGTGTAAAAAAGAGTAGACGTATTAGGTATTGCCGCGTCCGTAAGAATCTGCTCTATAAAAACAACTCATGGCCAAACCCCTCAGATGAACACAGTCACAAAAATAAAATAAAAACAGTCCCAAAACAGCAATTTTTTCCTAATTCTCCATTTTAATCATTTTTTCCGGTAACAAAGCAAGGGTTAACAGTCAAAAAAAAAAAACTCTATATTTATTGCCAGGATTCTGTAGTTTACAGAAACACCCCATATGTGGTCGTAAACTGCTGTATCGCCAAACTACAGGGCATAGAATGAAGGGAACGCCATATGGTTTTTGGAAGGCAGAAACTCCATAAAAGTGACCCCATATAAGAAAACACACCCCTTAAGGTATGTAAAACTGATTTCACAAGCTTTGTTAACCCTTTAGGTGTTCCTCAAGAGTTTATGGCAAATGTAAATGAAATTTCAGAATTTCATTTTTTTATTACCTTGTCTCACAAAAATGTATTATAGAGCAACCAAAAATCATATGTACTCTAAAAATAATACCGCCAAAACTGCCACCTTATCCAGTAGTTTCCAAAATGGGGTCAGTTTTTAAAAAATTTCTACTCTAGGGGTGCATCGTCAGCTTCAAATGGGACATGGTGTCAAAAAACCAGTCCAGCAAAATCTGGCTTCCAAATACCATTTGGCGTTCCCTTCATTCTATGCCCTGCCGTTTGGCGATACAGCAGTTTACAACCACATATGGGGTGTTTTTGCAAACTAAAGAATTAGAGCAATAAATATAATGGAAAATTTGCCAAAAAATTGAAATTCTGAAATTTTATGTCCATTTGCCATGAACTCTTGTGGAACACCTAAAGGGTTAACAAGGTTTGTAAAATCAGTTTTGAATACCTTGAGGGGTGTAGTTTCTAGAGTGGTGTCAATTTTGGGTGGTTTCTTTTATGTAAGCCTCACAAAGTGACTTCAGACCTGAACTGGTCTTTAAAAAGTGGGTTTTTAAAATTTTCTGAAAATTTTCAAGATTTACTTCTAAACTTCTAAGCCTTGTAACGTCCCCAAAAAATAAAATGGTGTTCCCAAAATGATCCAAACATGAAGTAGACATTTGAGGAATGTAAAGTAATAACAATTTTTGGAGGTATTACTATGTATTATAGAAGTGGAGAAATTGAAACTTGGAAATGTGCAAATTTTTAAAAAATTTTGGTAAATTTAGTATTTTTTTATACAATAAAATTTACCTTTTTTCCACAAAATGTTACCAGTGTCATAAAGTACAATATGTGACGAAAAAACTTTCTCAGAATGGCCTGGATAAGTAAAAGTGTTTTAGAGTTATCACCACATAAAGTGACACTGGTCAGATTTGCAAAAAATGGCCTGGTCCTTAAGGTGAAATAGGGCCGTGTCCTTAAGGGGTTAAATCCTGCTGTAAATCCTTTAAAACAGTTGTGTCATTATCATCACAGTATCACAGGCAGGATGACAATGGCAAATATTATATATAATGCAGGATCTACCATTCATAATAAGTGATGGTCACAGCTTATCTACTCTTTCCTTGCATAATGACCTCTGCACAAGTCACAGAGCAGGCCTAGAAAACTCTCCCATAGACATTTCTCCAGAATATTGTGTCCCATGGTAGCTGCCATAAAACATATTTCTAAATGCTGTTATTAACAGCTCAGGCAAAATGGCTACCCCCATAATCATGTACAGAAGATTATTTTATTTTTTTATTCTATCAAGGGAAATAAACAGATTATAAATAAAATGTGGTTTTAAGTGTCAGAAAAATAAACATATAGTAGTTGACACATTCCCTTTTAGGCTCATCTCTCAAACATTTTAATATAATCTGTAGATAGATAAGTTTAAAAAAAAAGGTTGATTTTTTTTTTTTTTTGGGAACATCCACCTTTCTAAACATTTGTTAGGTTATTAAGTTATAGAGGACAGGTGGAAGGGAATATGGCTGTAGGCTCAGGGTACACGGATTTGTTTGTAGTTTGTGACCATAAAGACTCATGTATCTGTATAGGTGCTGTAAATATAAAATAGAAGGGGATTTTTTTTATCCAGACTATATATAAAGTTGAGTATGCTTCATGGAAATACATTGGAACAATCTAAAATTTGCTACAAAAGTGTACATAGCTCTACTTCCCTGGTAACTTAGAGATATTCAGAGAACATTACAATCACTTGATTTTTAATGATATAATATAGAGTTCATCATAAATAGCTGCTAATTAGCACTGCAGAGTGTAAAATTCAATTCTGTTCAATGGTAGTTGAGGTCTAATAAAATGACTCCATGGACTGCAGATCATTGCCTCCTTTCTTCACAAATCTATGTACAGTATGTTAAGCAAATTTAATTGATTCATTTAGTGACTTGACGCCAGGTAAGAAGTGTCCTGCCAAATATTAACTGACTTATGAGTCAGGTAATGCACATATCTCTAATTATTACTTTGGCAGAGGATTTCGATGATTAGATTTGTCATACAACCCTATTATATCTGTATCCATAAAACAGGGAAATTACCAAGCAATTTATTGTGTCAGAAAGGCAGGAACTCAGCATTTTATATGTTTTGTACATAATGAAGAGAGAAATGAAGGTGGAAAGCGATACTTGCTGCCTAATTTTAATGACCCAAATGAGAGCTGGAAAAATGCCAAAATCAGATTTTATTACTGGCAGAGTGGTTTCTGCAGAAATATGTAATGTCATTACAGTAGGAATTGTCTGGGTACTGCAAAATGATGAGAGGCAGGACTGTTAACATCCATGCAGTCCTGTAAAATAATTATCTAGCTAAATATGGTCCAGGTATACATTTACAGTAATTCATGTATCAGCTCCAAGCAATGAACCCTGATGTCAGGACACTTAAAGGTTCTTAAAAAGTACTGTAACCAATACAAACAAGACCATTATTATCCATAATTGTTACCAATTCACAACACATAGCATATTCTTTTTTACTATACATTTTGTCTATAGGATAAGTTGTGTTCTATAATTTGTTATAAATAAGATTGAAAAGTGTTGTTCCAGATTAATTACCTAAATAGGCTCTTTGTGTGTATTTAGCGCACTATTGCTGGCCATTATATGATTTGTATTCTGAATTTATCACAGTTTACACCTATTCAGGATTCATATCCAATTGAAATTCAGTTCCTTTGGAGAGAGAACTGACTTGCATATTTTGTTTCCAATAAATATTACGTATGGGCCTCTAATGAATCTCTAAGGAATCACAAAAAATAGTTTTTTTTTTAGAATCAGATTTTTTTTGAGAAATTCAGGACAAGGAGCTAAGAAGCTTACTACAGATAGAATCTAAAAAAGGAATAACAGACTACAAAAATATATACCGTTTATCTCTAACCTCTTGCAATATCTAGTCTAATCTCACCTAATAATTTACCTTTCTGCAAACTCTCTCCTTGCAATCCTTTTCAATGTGGCTTTCGCTCTCTACATTTTAAAGAACTTGACCTTATCAAAGTGTCTAATGATCTTCCTCTGACAGTGAAAAGGAATGGCAACTGCTCTCCACTGATTCTTCTGGTCTCAGCATTTGATACTACCAACCACAGACTCCTTCTCACCATGCTCCACTCTATCAATATAAAGAACACTACTCTTTCCTGGTTTTCTTCCTATCTCTATGGCTGCTTTTTCAGTTAATACCTTAGGAGGGGAATCTCTGTTGAACAATAAACTCCCCTTCCTCCGAAGAAGAATTGTTCAGATAAACAAGAATTAATATGTAAAGAAAATGATTTGAGGAGGAGGTTCATCACTAGGCGTTAATTTGTTTTCCCTTAGGCCCCTTTCACATGGGCGAGTTTTCCACGCGGGTGCAATGCGTTAGGAGGACGCATTGCACCCGCACTGAATCCGGACCCATTCATTTTTATGGGGCTGTGCACATGAGCGGTGATTTTCACACATCACTTCTGCGTTGCGTGAAAATTGCAGCATGCTCTATATTGTGCGTTTTTCACGCAACACAGGCCCCATAGAAGTGAATAGGGCTTCAGGAAAATCGCAAGCATCCGCAAGCAAGTGCGGATGCAGTGTGATTTTCCCGCATGGTTGCTTAGCAACGGGACCCGATCTTTATTATTTTCCCTTATAACATGGTTATAAGGGGAAATAATAGCATTCTTAATAAAGAATGCATTGTAAAATGAAGTGGAAGGGGTTAAAAATAATAAAAGTTAACTTACCTAAGCCACTTGATCGCGTAGTTGCGATCTGTCCTCTTTCCCTGCATCAGCTAAGAACTAAAGGACCTGTGATGACGTCACATCACATGGTCCAATCACATGGTCCATCACCATGGTAAGATGGACCATGTGATTGGACCATGTGATGTGAAGCCATGTTATAAGGGAAAATAATAAATTCTCCAGAAGACCCGAAACCGGACTTCAGTGATGAAGTCAGGCTTCGGATCTGGGTACCAAACATGGCGATTTTTCTCACGCGCGTGCAAAACGCATTACAAACGTTTGCACCCACGCGGGAAAAACGCGCATATTCCCGCAACGCACCCGCCTCTTATCCGGGCGTCCGTGTGAAAGAGGCCTTAGTCCTAACAGCAGCACAGCTGAGGTTAACCACCCCCCATGGATTGGTAGGATCGGCGGAATGTTTAATGAGCCCAAGACTAATAACTCAATTTAACAATTAAGTATCTCCTTAAAAGGAGAAAGTCAACCCCCAGCCCACTGTGTTTTTTTTCTGTCCTCCCGGACAGGTGGATTGGGCGGTTTGTTTACCCCCTTTATTATGGAAAGTGCGCGGAGCCTTCTTTTCATTTGGGTAACGGCATTGCCCTTTCTTAGGTACCTTGTCAGTTTGGCCGGCAGCTTATCTGTTGCGCCTGGCTGGGGTATTTTGGCAGCGTCCTCGGTCCCTGGGCGCCGCCATGTTCCGGAGGTGACGCAGGGATTCTCCTTTTGCGTCACTTCCGGGTAATCCAGCCGCGATTTTTTCACGGGCACGATTTTATATGCGAAAATTTTAAGTATTTTTTTCTTATGCTTTTTCCTGTGGAGGATTTCCTGGGAAAGAGTGGATTGGCTATCCCTCCATTTCCCCTTTTTTAGGAAGCTGTGTGCTCCAGTTCGGTCTCTGGCTGCATATGCTTTTTAAGCTAGCTCCCAGAGTCCTAAAATTGGTGTTGTTCCCTCTTTTCCCGCAGTGATGTCTTCTCCGCGGGATTCGGAAGGCAGGAAAGTGTATTCCAAGAGATAGCATCTATCCTACCAGTGCAGCGGTCAACGGTTATTGTAGGCTGATCGTGCCTGCACTCGTGGGATCGCAGAGGGTAAACAGCTTAAGGCTGGGCAAATACCAGCTTGGGAGACCTCTGTCCCCGTAGAGAGACCTTCTTGGTCTCCTTAGTTTCTTCCTCCTCGGATGAGGAGGAGCTGACGTCGTGTTTTTCCCCCCTGAAAAGACACAAGAAATTGCTCAAGTCCATCGGGTTGGTAGACCATGATGTTGACCGTGGGGAGCCTTCCGATCCCGCTAGTCGGGCACCTCGTGTCTTCAAAGCGGATGAGACCCTCCTCTCTGCCATGTTTACAGAGTGGAAAAAACATGGAAGGGGTCCGGTTTTAACAAAGAAGTTTAAATCCATGTTCCCGATGGCTAAACCCTTGGTGGATTCATGGGGATCCATTTCCAAGGTGCACATGGCTTTTGCCAAGTTGACCAAGCGCACTCTGGTTCCTGCAGACGATGGGTCTAGCCTGCAGCACTGCCTTGCAGAGTGCATACTAGGACGGGGTCATACGGCAGCTGCGGCTTCCGCTTCCACAGCCATAGCGGCTTCTGAAGTCTCTACGTTTCTCCAGTCTCGCCTGAATCAAATTCAAGTTGACATGAACCAGAGGGTTTTCCAGGATGACATACTGGCTGCCTTCAAGACCATCAACCTGACTACGGACTTCTTGTGCGATACCGCACAGCTCCAGCTGAAGCTAACGATGGAGCTTCCCCCTAGCAAAGCCGCCCTGGGAACAAGGCCAAATACAGATCCTTGCTCCCGAAGCTAAGCAGCAGGTCTGTGGCTGATGGGAGACAAAGTTTATTTAGCATGGCCATGGGGTCGGCGGCCCATAGGCCTTTTTGGCTTAAGCCTTGGGTCGCTGACAATTCCTCAAAATACAGCTTATGTGGCCTTCCATTCGAGCCCTACCATTTGTTCGGCTTGGAGCTGGATAAGATCATCAGCCTTTTAGACAAGAAGGTGAAGAGCCTTCTCCAGCAGTCCTTTCGAGGGCAGGGCAGACAAGACCGCAGTGGTAGGTCTGGCCAGCAAACAAGCTCTCGAAGTGACTGGAGAGCGCAGCAAAAGGGATTGAGGCGCTCTCGTGGAGGAGCCAAAGATGGAAAATCCACCTCCTGACTACGGGCCTCTTCAAGGCTCTTGGTTAATTCCCGTTACTCCTGCCAGTAAGCTTTCCCACTCCTATGCTTCATGTACCCGCCGGGGGTCGTCTCTTCCACTTCTGGGAAGAGTGTATCCGAGAGATCTCGGATCCCTGGGTCCTAAATATCATTTCCGAGGGTTATTTAGTCAACCTCACCTCTATTCCTCCGGACAGGTTTGTCAAGACCAACCTTCTACAAGCTGCCAGGCAGACGATCCATTCAGAACTACATTTGCAAGGGGTCTCTGGAGGAGTTTCTGGCAGGTTAACGGGGCCTAGGGATCTATTCTCCAGTTTTTCTGGTTCCCAAGGCTTCAGGAGATCTCCGGATGATTATCAATCTGAGGTATTTCGATCGGTTTATAAGGAAGGCATCTTCTGTTTGTTGCCCTTCCCTTTGGCCTTTCTTCTGCCCCTCAAACTTTTACCAAGGTGGTGGTTTCTGTGGTGGCGGCTTTGAGACTTTAAGGACTGACCATCATTCCTTATCTGGACGACTGGTTTTTGAAAGCCTCTGCTCTAGCGGTCCTAACCCAATTTCTTCAGGTAACAATCTCCTTTCTGTTCCGCCTAGGTTGGATCATCAACTGGCAGAAGTCGCATGTGAGCCCGTCAACTTTAGTAAGATATCTAGGCTTCATAAACGACTCCCCTGGGATGTTGCTCCAGTTGACTCCAGAAAGAAGATCCCGGGTCCAGAACACGGCAAGTTCCTTTCTGTTCCCCGGCGAGTCTCAATCCGGACTCTCATGAAGATGTTGGGGCAGCAATCCATTGGGCTCTATGGCACCTCCGCCCTCTACAGTTGGAGGTCCTCTCCAAATGGAATGGCAGACTTACTAGACTTACTAGGTTGGGGAATTTGTGTGCTGTTGTTAGGACTAAGGGAAAACAAATTATCATTAGAAATTAACGATTCCCTTACGTCCTAAAAGCAGCATAGATGGGGAGATAGCAAGAAGAAACCCCTAGGGAGGGCCTTCCTGCCTGGCAGAACTAAGAATAATCTGCCCAAAGGCCGAAAACTCAGCTAGACTGGCACCTAGTCTATAATGGGAGATGAATGTCGATTCAAAGCTCCAGGAGGCAGCTTTGTAAATCATGTCAAGAGGCAGAAGACTCCTCACGGCAAAAGAAGTAGCCACAGCTCTAGCAGAGTGGGCCTTCACGAATCCCGGAGGGTCCAGAGATTGGGAAACAAAGGATTCCTTAATAGCCTCCTCAATCCACTGACTGATGGAAGGTTTGGATGCCTTACAGCCTTTAAACTTACCGGCAACCGGATTAGCAGATTCTCATCTTTCCTGAACTCCTTGATCTATCCACATAGATCTGAAAACATCTCGAGACGTCCAGAGGATGTCTAGCAGGTTTCTCGGAGGAGGTGGTAGATGTCGACAGAACCGGGAGGAATATCACCTGGTTGATGTTCTGGAAGGAAGGAACTTTAGGCCTAAAATACGGGAGGAATCTAAGAAGGACCCGGTCATGTAAGAAAATGGTATAAGGCTCATGTGCTGAGAGAACTTGAAGCTCAGAGACCCTCTTGGCAAAAGTCACTGTAAGGAGAAACCCAAACTTCCAAGTGACGAACCTCCTCTAACGGTTCAAAGGGGGGAGATGCTAACCCTGTGAGAACTACTGATAAATCCCCTTGAAAAATGGGTCTCAGTACTGTTGTCTTTAATCTTTAAGCTCCTTTAAGGAACCGTTTGATCAGCGGGTCCTGAGAAAAAAGCCTGTTAAGGCAAGCTGAGATGGCTGAAACTTGAACCCTCAGAGTAGATGGAGCAAGGCCCTTGTCAAGACCGTCTTGCTGGAACTGAAGGATAGCGTAGAGGGGCGGATCTGCAGATGCCACCTCAGTTGAGGTACAACAGGATGAGAATATCCTCATAATACGAGAGTAGGTTCTCTTGGTAGAGTCCACTCTAGAATGAGACAGCGTTCTCAGGACCGACTCTGAAAGCCCTTCTACTTCGGGAAGGGACTGATCAACCTCCAGGCTGTCAGGTTGAATCTGTGCAGATCTGAGCAGAGTTAAGCGTCCCACGACACCAGGGTCTGCTGTGGGGGGAGCCTCCAATATTGTCCTCGACTCAACTGGGTGAGCTAGGTAAACCAGGATCTCTTGGGCCAAAACAGTATGATGACTATCACTGAGGCCTGATCCTCATGGATTTTGATCAAAACCCTCGGAATCATGGAAAACGGAGGGAAGATGTATGACAGTACAATCCTCCAGGATATTGACAGAGCTTCTATCACCAGGGGGTTGTCCTCCCTGTAAAGGGAGCAGAACCTTTCCACCTTGGCATTGAACCTTGTTGCCATGAGATCCACCTCTGGCATACCCCACTTGAGGACTATCTGCTTGAATATCTCCAGATGTAAAGACCACTCCACCGATGGAAGACAGCGGCTCAGCCGCTATCATATTGAGGGAGCCTTGAATGTGGATCGCAGATAAGGGGGAAAGGTACAACTCTGCCTAATCCAGAAACACCCCGATCTCTGACAGGAGGGGAAGTGATTTCATACCTTCCTGCTTGTTGATGTAAAGTACCGCAGTAATATTGTCCGACTGGACTTTCACCGCTTTGCTCCGGATCTGAGGGGCTAAGTGAAGGAGGGCTAGCCGGATAGCTGGAATCTCGCGGAGATTGGATGAAAGAAGCCACTCCTGAGGAGACCAGGATCCGTGAAATGGAGTGTCGTCTATGGGACGCATCCATAGTCAATATGACCCAGGTTGGCTGGGTCATAGACTTCCTGTCTAAAAGATGGCACCACCATCTGAGGGAATACCAAGTTCGCCAAGACAGGGAGCACAGGGAGTTTAGCCCAGCAGGGCTGCCATTCCATTTGGAGAGGACCTCCAACTGTAGAGGGCAGAGGTGCCTTAGAGCCCAAGGGACTGCTTCCGCAGACGCTGACATGAGCCGCAACATCTTCATGAGAGTCCGGATTGGGACTCGCCGGGGAACAGAAAGGAACTTGCCGTGTTCTGGACCCGGGATCTTCTTTCTGGAGTCAACTGGAGCGACATCCCAAGGGAGTCGATTATGAAACCTAGATATCTTACTGAAGTCGACGGGCTCACATGCGACTTCTGCCAGCTGATGATCCAACCTAGGCGAAACAGAAAGGAGATTGTTACCTGAAGAAGTTGGGTTAGGACCGCTAGAGCAGAGGCTTTCAAAAACCAGTCGTCCAGATAAGGAATGATGGTCAGTCCTTGAAGTCTCAAAGCCGCCACCACAGAAACCACCACCTTGGTAAAAGTTTGAGGGGCAGAAGAAATGCCAAAGGGAGGGGGAAAAAACAGAAGATGCCTGACGATACCAGACACCTGAACCGCTATCCTGAGATACTTCCTGGAAGCAGGATGGATTGGAATGTGCAGATATGCATCCTTGAGGTTAGGGTTGCAATCACGTCTCCAGGATTGAGGACGTGAACTACTGACCTGATGGTTTCTATACGTAACTTCACCTTCCTTATAAACCGATTGAAATACCTCAGATCGATAATCATCCGGAGATCTCCTGAAGCCTTGGGAACCAGAAAACTGGAGAATAGATCCCTAGGCACCGTTCACCTGCCAGAGCCCCCTTGCAAATGTAGTCCTGAATGGATCGCCTGCCTGGCAGCTTGTAGAAGGTTGGTCTTGACAAACCTGTCCGGGGGAATAGAGGTGAGGTTGACTAAATAGAAGCCGCTGTGGAAGCGAAAGCCGCAGCTGCCGTATGACCCTGTCCTAGTATACACTCTGCAAGGGGGTCCTGCAGGCTAGACCTATCGTCTTCAGGAACCAGAGTGCGCTTGGACAACTTGGCAATAGCCATGTCCACCTTGGGAATGGATCCCCATTAATCCAACAAAGGTTTAGCCATCGGGAACATGGATTTAAACTTCTTTGTTAAAACCGGACCCCTTCCATGTTTTTTCCACTCTGTAAACATGACAGAGAGGAGGGTCTCATCCGCTTTGAAGACACGAGGTGCCCGACTAGCGGGATCGGAAGGCTCCCCACGGTCAACATCATGGTCTACCAACCCGATGGACTTGAGCAATTTCTTGTGTCTTTTCAGGGGGGAAAAACACGACGTCAGCTCCTCCTCATCCGAGGAGGAAGAAACCAAGGAGACCAAGAAGGTCTCTCTACCGGGACAGAGGTCTCCCAAGCTGGTATTTGCCCAGCCTTAAGCTGTTTACCCTCTGCGATCCCACGAGTGCAGGCACGATCAGCCTACAATAACCGTTGGCCGCTGCAATGGTAGCAGGATAGATGCTTCCTCTTGGAATCCACTTTTCTGCCTTCCGAATCCTGCGGAGAAGACATCACTGCGGGAAAAAAGGGAACAACATAAATTTTAGGACTCTGGGAGCTAGCTGAAAAAGCATATGCAGCCAGAGACCGAACTGGATCACACAGCTTCCTAAAATAGGGGAAATCGAGGGATAGCCAATCCACCCTTCCCCAGGAAATCCTCCACAGGAAGAAGCATAAGAAAAAAATACTTAAAATTTTCAAATGAAAACGCAAAAAAAAATCGTATCCGCGATATAAAATCGTGCCTGTCAAAAAATCGCGGCCGGATTACCTGGAAGTGACGCAAAAGGAGAATCCCTGCATCACCTCCGGAAGATGGCTGCGCCCAGGGGCCGAGAATCCTGGACCGAGGACGCCGCCACAATACCCCAGCCAGGCGCAACAGATAAGCTGCCGGCCAAACTGACAAGGTACCTAAGAAAGGGCAACGCCGTTACCCAAACGAAAAGAAGGCTCCCCGCACTTTCCATAAGAAAGGGGGGAAACAAACCGCCTAATCCACCTGTCCGGGAGGACAGAAAAAATACAGATGGCTGGGGGTTGACTTCCTCCTTTTAAGGAGATACTTAATTGTTAAATTGAGTTATTAGTCCTGGGCTCATTAAACATTCCGCCGGTCATACCAGTCCACGGGGGGTGGTTAACCCGATCTGTGCTGCTGGTAGGACATAAGGAAACATTAAATTTTGATCAAATCAGATTAATTAGCATCTTTGATGTAGCTGTATAAGAAGAGAGAAAAGTGATTTCCAAACATTAGGGCATCCTACAAATAAATCCAGACCTCAATGACGTTTTAGCCTTCTTCTCCCAAATCACCATTAGGAAGGGACGTAGTCTCAAGGACAGACTAGCATCCAGTCACTTTAAGGAGCCCCTCTCAAAAAATCAGCTGGTGGAAACTACAGATAATAGGGTTTTACCGTTTTACTGCTGCAAAGGATACGTGGCATGTAGGTATGTTTGACAGGGAAAAGAATTTAGCAGTAATGTTACAAGAAAGACCTATAAGAGCAATAGTTTCATAAATTGCCATTCCAATGGTATGGTCTATAAGATCACTTGCATCTGCAGTGTCGGTTATATAGGGAAGACCATACGCTAATTCTGGAGACGGGTAAGCAAACATATAAATGATATAAAGACCAAAGGAGATACTTGGCTTGCAGTGCATGTGAACAATGTACATGAGGGAAATATTGGATGTGTTATCTTTAAGGGGAATTAATTGGTCCCATCTTCTATGAGACGAGGCGACTGGGATAAAAAAAAAGTCCTTCGAAGAGAAACTTGGTGGATTTTCCTTCTTAAGACTACTCAATCACAGGGTTTGAATGAACAACTATGTATGCTACATTTAAAATGAAATAACATTAACAAAATCCTAGACTGCATATGACTCTTCCATTTCTTCTTCCTTACAACTGTATAGTTTAAGCATGTTCTTTAAAAGTCTACAACTTTGCATATACATGCACTACACTAGAAAATGCGATAGATAAGTCATAATTGTGTTGTATTTTTCTTTTTTTTTACTTTTTAGGTCTAGATAACCTGCTCAAAATACCCAAATCTGCTTTATATTAACCCCTTCATGCATTGTCACGTACATGTATGCAAGGGAATGCTGCCTCTTGCCAAATCCTCATGTTCTACACAGGCATCCGAGCCTGCCAGCTATGGAAGCACAGCAGGCTGGATCTCCTAGGCAACTGTCAGTGCCTTACTGAGTAAGACGCTGACAGTTCAATTCAGTACAATACATAATGTATTGCACTGAATTGAAACAGGGATCAAACCCTAAAAAGGACAAATATAAAAAGTAAACAAAGTGTTGTTTATTCATAAAAAAATTAAAGTTTCAAGTAAAAAAAAACACCCTCACCTTAAAATCGTGTTTAAAAATAAATAAATAAATAAACGACATGTCACATACTCTACCACCTCAGGTGAACACCTTAAAAAAAAAAAAAAAAATGCCTTTTTTTGTCACCTTACATTACAAAAAGTGTAATTCCAAGCGATCAAAAAGAGGTATGTACCCCAAAATAGTACCAATCAAACCGTCATCTCTTCCCACAAATAATGAGCCCCAAAATAAAACAATCGGCCAAAATCAAAAAAAAAAAATGGCTTTCGGAAAATGGAGACACTAAAAGATGATTTTTTTTCCATCAAAAATGCTTTTATAGTGTAAAACTGAAACATATTTAACCCTTTCAACCCATGGCCAGTTTTCACCTTCCTGCCCAGGCCATATTTTTGCAAAGCTGACATGTCACTTTATGTGGTAATAACTTGGGAACACTGTTTTCTCGTGACACATTGTACTTAATGATAGTCATGAATTTGAGTCAATATATTTCACCTTTATTTATGAAAAAATCCCAAATTTACCCAAATTTTTGAAAAATTAGCAATTTTCTAAATTTTTATCTCTCTGCTTTTAAAACAGAAAGTGATACCTCATAAAATATTTATTAGTTAACATTCCCCATATGTCCACTTTATGTTGGCAAGAGGAGAGTTAAAATCACGCCAAGGCAGTATTTATTTCACCCAGCAATGCCACAGGCCTCTTTCACAAATTCAGACCCATGGTACCCACAAAAAGGAGAGTTACAATCATGCCAAATCAGTATTGATTTCACCCAGCAGTACCACAGGCCTCATTTACTAATTCAGGAGGACCATGGCACCCGCAAAGAGGAGAGCGGTCCCGTAACAGCAACAGGCCTTAGGTCAACCTGCAATGGAACAGGCCATTATCCTTTATGTAGGCCCCTGGCACCCAGATAGAGGATAGATAATTTAACAGTAAAAAGAGTTTAATGTCTCCCATCAATGCAGCAAGCGATTAAACAAAATATAGACCTCTGACAACTAGACAATGTAGAGGTAATTTGACAGAATAAAGCGTTTAATATCTCTAACCAATACAGCAAGCGATGAAACAAAATATAGGCCCCTGACAACCAGACAATGGGGCTGTCATTTGACAGTAAAAAGAGGTTAATGTCTCCCACCAATGAAGCAAGCGATGAAACGAAATATAAGCCCCTGACAACCAGACAATGTAGAGGCCATTTGACAGTATAAAGAGGAAAATGTCACCCAACAAAGCAACAAATGATTAAACGACATATAGGCCCCTGACACCCACACAATGGGGCAGTCATTTGACAGTAAAAAGAGTTAAATGTCTCCCACCAAGACAGCAAGCAATTAAACTCTGACACCCAGACAGAGTAGAGGTCATTCGACATCAAAAAGAGGATAATGTCACCCACCAAAGCAACAGGCCATTATTTGAAATGTAGGCCCCTGGCACCCAGACAGAGGAGAAAGGTCCCATAGCAGCAAAACAGGCATCATGTTACCCACCAATGGAACAGACCACTTTCAGTTATTTAGGCCCCAGCACCCAGACAGAGGAGAGAGGTCCCATAGCAGGGCAGTATAAATACCCCACATGTGACCCCATTTTAGAAAGAAGGCACCCCAAGGTATTCCGTGAGGAGTATGGTGAGTTCATGTAAAATTTTATTTTTTGTCACAAGTTAGTGGAATATAAGACTTTTTTTTTGTTCTTACAATCAATTTCCGCTAACTTGTGCCAAAAAAAAATAAATCTTCTATGAACTCGCCATGCCCCTCACGGAATACCTTGGGGTGTCTTCTTTCCAAAATGGGGTCACATGTGAGGTGTTCTGTGTGGTGATTGGTGCACTTACATATGTTTCCTCTAGTGGTCCCAAGCAAAAGGCAGCAGGCATATCAGATGCTGTTAACAAAACAGCGTCTGATATGTGATTTTTTCAACTACTACAGCCTGCCAGCGCATGATCAGGCTGTAGTTTAAGTTCCTCCCGACGCGATACTGTGAGCGCCCGCGCGAGCGCTCACAGGAAATCTCGCCTCTCGCGAGATGAAGCGCCGACGCATCAAGGAGGAACATCCTGGCCGCCCGCAGGACGCGTCCCTGCGTTAGGCGGTCGGGATGTGGTTAACTGACATGAGGCACTCGGCCTCTTCCAGGCGGCTGCTCCCAACCTCTGCAGCTTCGTTCCCTCTGAGGTAGGTGTTTCCCATCTGGGCTTCTGATTCTCTCCCTCAATGGGGATTTGGTAGGACCTTGATCTCCTAAGTCCCGTAAACCTTCAGTGTCCAGTAGATCGTGTAGTGATTCTGCTGCCACTGATGGGTCTCGGAATGAAGTAGTTGTACCATCGGGCAGGGTCACTCTCAATGTAGCTGGATACTGTAGTTGAAATATGATTTGCTGGCGGAACAGAGTTGAACATATGGCACTGAACTCCCTCCTTTGTTTTGCGACTTGGGCTTAATAGTCTACAAAAAGCAGGATGACTTGCCCTTTAATTTTCAAGGGCTCCTTCCTGGATCTAAAAGCCCTGACTATGGACTCCTTATCACAAAAGTCCAGATATCGCATGATGACTTGACGGGGCTTCGATGTCTAGCCTTTGCCACCCTGATTAGGTGAGCGTTGTATATCTGGCGCTGGACCAAACTGAAGAGCTCTTTCTACTTTGTGCCTGCCATCCAGCCCCAGGGCCTGCAGTAATTCCCTTTCACAGATTTCCTTAAGAGCCTGCGGCTTGACGGTTTCCGGTAGGCCTAGGAGCCTCCGATTTTTCCGTCTGGAGCGATTTTTCAAGTCCTCCAGACAGTCTTTCAGTATGATGGTATGTTTTTGTAGCTCCTGGATAGCCATGCTGTTCTTGGAGTTCTCCTCCTCTATCGAAGTGCACCGCTGTTGTAGTTCTACTAGGCACGTGTCATGCTGCGCTACTGCTTCATGCAGCTGTTGTAGAGAGTCAGCGTTTTAGAGAGTGTCTCTTTGATATCTGGTGCCAGGTATCTAGCCACTTCTATGGCTAAAGTTTTATAGTCTATTTTGGCCATGTCTGGCTGGCCTTCAGGCTGTGAGCTGGGCAAGGCATCGATGACTCTTTCTACAGTGCTGGATGGGGACGCCGGGCATGAGTCCGCCATTTTGCTTAGCATGGTGGTGTCGGCTTGTGAAGCGCCGCTCCATACCTGCTTGTTGCCGCTTCGGAGCAAATATCTGTCCATAGGTAGTTCAGGGTCTCTATTACTACCCCTTCTGTGGCATTGTAATTAGTGATGTCCCGAACTATTCGCCGGCGAACATAGCCTGTTCGCATTCGCCGCGGCGGGTGAACATATGCGATGTTCGGTATGCCCCCTATACATCATCATTGAGCAAACTTTGACCCTGTACCTCACAGTCAGCAGACACATTACAGTCAATCAGCACCCTCCCTCCCACACCTTCCCACCTCCTATAAAAACGGCAGCTATTTTAGATTCAGTCTGAAGCTGCAGTGTGTTAGTGAGAGCATGGAGAGTGAAGCTGCTGCTGCTCTGCTGATGAATTCATAGGGAAAGTGTTAGCTAGGCCAGTGTTCTGTGTCCACAGACTCATCTGCTGTAAGGACAGTGTCACAGCACCCCAAAAAGCCCTTTTTAGGGCTGCTACATTAGTCTGCTTTTATTTTTTTCTCTCCATATATTTGCCTGGTCTACCTGTGTGTTGGAGGCTGCAGGCCCAGAGACTGTAGTGTGCCCACTGCCAGTGCTCACCACTCATACCGTGTGGCACAGGACTTTGCATAAAAAAAAAGGCATTTCATTTTTAGACTTTAATGTAATTTCAGTTGCCTGCCTGCTGCCAGTGTGTGTCAGGCCCACTTCCACTGACTGTAGTGTGCCCACTGCCAGTGCTCACCACTCATACCGTGTGGCACAGGACTTTGCATAAATAAAAGGCATTTCATTTTTAGACAGTAGTCTAATTTCAGTTGCCTGCCTGCTGCCAGTGTGTGTCAGGCCCACTTCCACTGACTGTAGTGTGCCCACTGCTGGTGCCCACCACTCATACTGTGTGGCACAGGACTTTGAGCGTAAGAAGCCAATGTCACAGAGTCACCCCCTTGCCCGGCATCTGACAGCTGGCTTGTCAGAACTCTTAGCCCGCCAGCATTTACCATACAAGCTGGTGGAGTCTGAGGCCTTCCAAAAAAATTTTGCTATTGGGACACCCCAGTGGAAGGTACCTGGCCGAAAAAAAAATTCACAAAAGGCAATCCCCAACCTGTACTCTATTGTGGAAAAGAAAGTCATGGCATGTCTGGCACACAGTGTTGGGGCAAGGGTCCACCTGACCACTGATACCTGGTCAGGGCAGGTATATCACGTACACTGCTTATTGGGTAAACCTGCTGATGGCTGCCAAGCATGGAATACGTGGCTCTGAAGCGGAGTTGGTGACACCGCCACGACTTGCAGGCAGGCCTGTTGCCACCTCCTCTACTCCTCCTACTCCATCCTCTTCGCTAACCTCCTCGGCTGAGTCCTCTTCTGCTGCTGCATCTTGCTCCACATCATCAAATGCACCCCCTGAGCTCCCCAGGGGCTATTCCACATCCCGGATACGACAGTGTAACACTGCCTTGGGGTTGACTTACCTGAAAACAGAGAGTCACACTGGACCAGCACTCTTGTCCGCCCTGAACGCTCAGGTGAAACAGTGGCTGACCCCGCACCAACTGGAGATCGGCAAAGTGGTGTGTGACAACGGAAGCAATCTGTTGGCGGCATTGAATTTGGGCAAGTTGACACATGTGCCGTGCATGGCACATGTGTTGAATCTGATTGTACAACGCGTTGTGTGTAAGTACCCAGGCTTATAGGACGTCCTTAAGCAGGCCAAGAAGGTGTGTGGACATTTCGGGCATTCCTACACGGCCATGGCGCACTTTTAAGACATTCAGCAGCGAAACAACATGCTAGTGAGGCGCTTGATTTGCGACAGCCAACACGTTGGAATTTAACACTCCTAATGTTCGACCACCTGCTCCAACAAGAAAAAGCCGTCAATGAGTATTTGTGTGACCGGGGTGCTAGGACAGCCTCTGCGGAGCTGGGTATTTTTTTGCCACGTTACTGGATGCTCATGTGCAATGCCTGTAGGCTCATGCGTCCTTTTGAGGAGGTGACAAACCTAGTCAGTCGCACCGAAGGCACCATCAGTGACCTCATCCCATTTATTTTCTTCCTGGAGTGTGCCCTGTGAAGAGTGCTGGATCAGGCCGTAGATGAGCGTAAAGAGTAAGAGTTGTGGTCACCATCACCACCAGAAACAGCCTTATCATCGCTTGCTGGACCTGAGGCAAAGCTGGAAGAGGAGTCTGAGGAAGAGGAGTCAGAGGAGGAATGTGGCTCTGAGGAGGAGAAAGACCAACCACAGCAGGCATCCCAGGGTGCTTCGTTGTCACCTATCTGGGACCTGTGGTGTTGTACGTGGCTGGGAGGAAGAACAGACCTTCAATGACACCAGTGAGGACGAGGAACGGGAGATGAGTAGCTCTGCATCCAACCTTGTGCAAATGGGGTCTTTCATACTGTCATGCCTCTTGAGGGACCCTCGTATAAAAAAGCTGAAGGAGAACGACCTGTACTGGGTGGCCACGCTACTAAACCCCCGGTATAAGCGGAATGTGGCTGAAATGTTACTGAATTACCGGAAGTCGGAAAGGATGCAGCACTTCCAAAACAAGTTAAAAAGTATGCTTTACACAGCGTATACGGGTAATGCCACAGCACAACGAATATCTAACAGGGGAAGAAGTTAAAGTAATCCTCATCCTACCACGACGGCAAGGACAGGACGCTTTACAGACGTGTTGTTGGAGGACATGCAGAGCTTTTTAAGTCCTACGCATCGCCACAGCCCTTCGGGGTCCACCCTCAGAGAACGACTCGACCGACAGGTAGCAGACTACCTCGCCTTAACTGCAGATATCGACACTTTGAGAAGCAATGAACCCCTTGACTACTGGGTGTGCAGGCTTGACCTGTGGCCTGAGCTATCCCAATTTGCAATAGAACTTCTGGCCTGCCCGCTTCAAGTGTCCTGTCAGAAAGGACCTTTAGCGCAGAAGGAGGTATTGTCACTGACAAGAGAAGTCGCCTAGGTCAAAAAAGTCTAGATTACCTCACCTTTATTAAGATGAATGAGGCGTGGATACCGAAGGGACTGACAGTGGGGGATACATTTGACTAAAAATGGCCTGATGAGATGCCTTGGGCTAAAAATGGTCCCCATGCTGCTGTATTTCATCTCTGCATGCCGGATGACTTGAGTGACTTTTCCAACACCAACTAGGGTTCAAGCCGCAATGTTTTAGTACACTTTTTGCCTGGAAAACATAAATTTTTCCAGCTGCTGCTACAGCAGCGGCTGCAACAATACCTAGTTTTTCAGGCATGTGTACATGCCTAATTTTTCTGGCCTCTGTTGCTGCACTGTGGCTGCAAAAACAAAACAAAAAAAAGGCACATACATGTGTCAATTTCCCTTTGTGATCGTTACCTTGTTGTGGTGAAGGGGCTTGCATATCACAATTAAGCGATCACCTCTATGAGCTTGTTGACAATGTTGGCACACCGCAGATGATAAGGTCGTTGCTTCATTGTGAACAGTCCAAAAGCGATCGGCTAGATAATTTTTCATAGAAAAAACATTAATTTTCTTTGTGATCATCTAAGGTGATCATTAAAGCCTACTAGGCCAACAATGGGCCCACACTGCAAAATCATTGTTTTCTGGGTCACTTAACTGTCACTGAACTACCTCAGCATGACCATAGGCTTTGAAAAACCACCATCGCCTGCAATCTCCCAAAAGTGCGCACGAGCACAGTCATTACTACACCAAGATTGACGCATAGAGAAATAAAATTTATGTCATGAGTGTGTCAACTATTGACAACTCTTTGCGGTTGTCTAAAATCTATTCGATACACGTCCCCTTATAGGGGACGTAACAGGGATTAAACTGATAAGAATAGTACTAAGTAACACACCACTCATATAGGATTGAACAGTACATTGCACGGCGCACGCGCAGTGCCCCAAATTGGAAGTAGGAGGAATGACCAAGCTTCTTTTTCCATCTTTTTCCAATTCCCCGAATTTTGTAACTGGTCACCAACTCTAAAATCTTTGCCTTAATACGAAACACTGGATTAGAGTCCAATTTCTTGTATGTGCTGGTGTCTGTTAATTGACGGTTAACCTCCTGTAGATACTTTACTTTATCCATGATTACAATAGAGCCCCCTTTATCAGCGGGCTTTATAATCAAAGATTTATCCCCCATAAGATCCCAAATTTCTTGTCTTTCCTCAGTTGTGATATTTTGTGCTATATAAAAATCACCCCTTCTTGTGGAATCCACTTTCTGTTGTATTTCTTTTGTAACCTAGTAAACAAATGTCTCCACGGGGTATTTAGATTATGGGGGGAGTAAAGTGACTTTTCACTCGTGGACACAAAGCACACTTATCCACCAGAAGGGAGGTACATTTCTTTGTCTCCACTGCATGCAGTGTAGTAACGTACTGAAGGGCCAATTTTTCCAGCATCCACATACTGGTAAGTCTTACAAAATTAAGGGTTATTATTAGTGTTGAGCGAACAGTTCGAGCATAGTTCGGGTTTGTACCGAATTTTGGGATGTTCGGGACACGGAACCGAACATTTTCAAAAAAAGTGCGGGTTCGGGTTCGTTGTTCGGCGATTTCTTCCCGCTTTCTGAAGGGCTGCACAGCAGCCAATCAGCTAGCGTTTTAATTCTTGCCCTAAGAAGTCATCACAGCCATGCCTACTAATGGCATGGCTGTGACTGGCCAAGTGCAGCATGTGACCCAGCTTCTATTTAAGCAGGAGTCATGTAGCGCCGCATGTCACACTGCTCTGATTAGTGTAGGGAGAGGACGCAGCTTCTGTGAGGGCGAGATTAGGCAGAGAAAAGTCAGCAACAGCACCTAATGAACTGATCGATCTACAGCTGTGAATGATTCAACTTCTGCTAGTTAATTGCTCACTGGTTTTTTGGCTGCACAGGGCGTTTTTCTGTCACTTTTTTCTGGGGTGATCGGCGGCCATTTTGTGACTTGTGATGCACCAAAACAAGCTGCCACCAAGTCCATCGATCCATCAATACTAGGATTTTTTTACTATATCCTACATCAGGGGCTTGGCTGTGCTTATTGCCACCCCTAGAAACTCAGAATAGCAATTTCTATATTTTATTAAGGGGTTTAATACAATTGCCAAAATACCAATCCCCTACATCTGGCGTTCCAGCTTTGGCTAGCTATGTGTAATACTGTCTGCTGTCTGGAAAAGGATAGATTATTTCTGTGGTGAAATTCAATTGCCAAAATAGCAATCCCCTGAATCTGGTGTCCCAGCACTGGCTGGCAAAGTATAATAGTGTCCGCCAAAACATATATTTTGTTCTGGGGTGAGATTCAATTGCTAAAATAGCAAAACCTTGAATCTGGTGTTCCAGCTGTTGCAGGCCAAGTGTTAATCTTTCCGTAAAAGGGTATATTACACTTAAGGTGTATATACAAGTGCTGAGAGGGTCATCCTCAATAACTTCACTAGCTACCGTGCATATACCATTGTATTTCTGTCCGTTAAAGGGTATATTACACAAAGGCCCCTTTCACACGGGCGAGTTTTCCACGCGGGTGCAATGCGTGATGTGAAAGCATTGCACCCGCACTGAATCCGGACCCATTCTCTTCTATGGGGCTGTGAACATGACAGTTGATTTTCACGCATCACTTTTGCGATGCGTGAAAATCGCAGCATGCTCTATCTTCTGCGTTTTTAACGGAACGCAGGCCCCATAGAAGTGAATGGGGCTGCGGGAAAATCGCAAGCATCCGCAAGCAAGTGCTGATGCTTTGCGATGTTCCCGCATGGTTGCTATGCAACCATCGGGATGTGTAACCGGTTCTGTATTATTTCACATTATAACATAGTTATAATGTGAAATAATATCCTTGGCCATCTTCCTAATGTTGAACCCGGTGCTGAATGGGTTAAAAATAATAAACTAATAATAACTTACCTGGTCCATTTGATCGCAAAGCCCGGCATCCTCTCCGTTAGCTTGCTAGTAGGAAAAGGACCTGTGATGATGTCACAGCATCACATGGCCCAATCACATGCTCCATCACTATGGGTCTGGGTACCAAAAGTGCCGATTTTTCTCCCGCGGGTGCAAAACGCATGACAGCGCTTTGCACTCGCAGGGAAAAATCGCGGCGATTCCCGCAACGCACCCGCACTGTTTGACGGAGTGCACCCGCAACGCCCGTGTGAAAGAGGCCAAAGTGTTACAATACAATTGCTGAAGGCATAATCCTACATATTTTTTCTCACGGTACTGTGCATCTCCAAGTGTAAATCTGTCCATAAAAGGATACCTTTCAACCAGGGCCTAAATACTAGCCCTAAAAGAGATATTCCCCTAAATCAGTGGTTACTGCTGTGCCTGGATTAGTGTAATACGCTACATAAAAAAAGACCTGAATTTGAAATCAATACATTGGGCCAAATATTTTTTTTCTTATTGTGGTGCTTGGTGAACGGTAACAATGAGGAAAACATCTAGTAAGGGACCCGGACGCGGTCGTGGTGGTGTTAGTGTACCCTCTGGTGCTGCGAGAGGACGTGGCCATTCTGCCACAGCCACACGTCCTAGTGAACCAACTACCTCAGGTTCCAGTACTCGCCAGAATTTACAGCGATATTAGGTGGGGCCCAATGCCGTTCTAAGGATGGTAAGGCCAGAGCAGGTAAAGGCGCTAGTCAATTGGGTGGCCGACAGTGGATCCAGCACGTTCACAACATTATCTCCCACCCAGTCTTCTGCAGAAAGCGCACAGGTGGTGCCTGAAAACCAAGCCCATCAGTCTGTCATATCACCCCCATGCATATCAGGGAAACTGTCTGAGCCTCAATTTATGCAGCAGTCTCTTATGCTGTTTGAAGACTCTGCTGGCAGGGTTTCCCAAGGGAATCCACCTAGCCCTTCCCCAGTGGTGGAAGACATAGAATGCACTGATGCACAACCACTGATGTTTCCTGATGATGAGGACATGGGAATACCACCTCATCGGAGTCCGCACGTCTCTGATGATGACGAAACACAGGTGCCAACTGCTGCGTCTTGCTGCAGTGTGCAGACCGAACAGGGGGTCAGGGAGGAAGACTGTGTGGAAGACGATGCAGGGGACGATGAGGTCCTAGACCCCACATGGAATGAAGGTCGTGCCACTGACTTTCATAGTTCAGAGGAAGAGGCAGTGGTGAGACCGAGCCAACAGCGTAGCAAAAGAGAGAGCAGGGGGCAAAAGCAGAACAGCTGCCTCCAAGAGAGTCCGCCTGCTACTGGCCACCGCCACCAGGGACCGAGCACCCCAAAGGCAGCTTCAAGGAGTTCCCTGGCATGGCACTTCTTTAAACAATGTGCTGACGACAAGACCCGAGTGGTTTGCACGGTGTGCCATCAGAGCCTGAAGCGAGGCATTAACGTTCTGAACCTTAGCACAATCTGCATGACCAGGTATCTACATGCAAAGCATGAACTGCAATGGAGTAAACACCTTAACAGCAAGGAACTCACTCTGGCTCCCCCTGCTCCCTCTTCTGCTGCTGCCTCGGCCTCTTCCTCCGCCTCGGGAGGAATGTTGGCACCTGCCGCCCACCAAACAGAGGATGTGCCACCGACACCACCACCTGTGTCACCAAGCATCTCCACCATGTCACACGGCAGCGTTCAGCTCTCCATCTCACAAACCTTGGAGAGAAAGCGTAAATTCCCACCTAGCCACCCTCGAGCCCTGAGCCTGAATGCCAGCATTTCTAAACTACTGGCCTTTGAAATGCTGTCATTCAGGCTGGTGGACACAGACAGCTTCAAACAGCTGATGTCCATGGCTGTCCCCCAGTATGTTGTTCCCAGCCGCCACTACTTCTACAAGACAGCTGTGCCTTCCCTGCACAACCAAGTATCCGATAAAATCAAGTGTGCACTGCGTAATGCCATCTGTGGCAAGGTCCACCTAACCACAGATACGTGGACCAGTAAGCACGGCCAGGGACGCTATATCTCCCCAACAGCACACTGGGTAAATGTAGTGGCGGCTGGGCCCCAGGCGGAGAGTTCCTTGGCGCACGTCCTTCAGCTGCCAAGGATTGCATGGCATCATTCTTTGCCTCCTGTAGCCTCCTCCTCCTACTCGGCTTCCTCCTCCTCTGCTTCTACCAGATCATCCAGTCAGCCACACACCTTCACCACCAAATTCAGCACAGCCCAGGGTAAACGTCAGAAGGCCATTCTGAAACTCATATGTTTGGGGGACGGGCCCCACACCGCGCAGGAGTTGTGGCGGGGTATTGAACAACAGACCGACGAGTGGTTTCTGCCGGTGGGCCTCAAGCCCGGCCTGGTGGTGTGCAATAATGGGCGAAATCTCGTCGCAGCTCTGGGACTAGCCGATGTGACGCACATCCCTTGCCTGGCGCATGTACTGAATTTGGTGGTGCAGAAGTTCATTCACAACTACCCCGACATGTCAGAGCTGCTGCATAAAGTGCGGGCCGTCTGTGCTTGCTTCCGGCGTTTACATCCTGCCACTGCTCGCCTGTCTGCGCTACAGCATAACTTTGGCCTTCCCGCTCACCGCCTCATATGCGACGTGCCCACCAGGTGGAACACCACCTTGCACATGCTGGAGAGACTGTGCGAGCAACAGCAGGACATAGTGGAGTTTCAGCTGTAGCATGCACGCGTCAGTCGTACTGCGGAGCAGCACCACTTCCCCACCAATGATTGGGCCTCCATGCGAGACCTGTGTGCCCTGTTGCGAGTACTCCATCAACATGGCCGGTGGCGATGACACCGTTATCAGCGTTACAATACCACTTCTATGTCTCCTTGAGAAAACGCTTAGGGCGATGATGGAAGAGGAGGTGGCCCAGGAGGAGGAGGAGGAGGAGGAGGATGAGGGGTCATTTTTAGCACTTTCAGGCCAGTCTGTTAGAAGTGGCTCAGAGGGAGGTTTTTTGCAACAGCAGAGGCCAGGTACAAATGTGGCCAGCCAGGGCCCACTACTGGAGGACAAGGAGGAAGAGGAGGAGGTGGAGGAGGATGAGGATGAAGCAGGTTCACAGCGGGGTGGCACCCGACACAGCTCAGGCCTGGTGCGTGGCTGGGGGAATACGGAGGACGATGACGATACGCCTCCCACAGGACAGCTTGTCCTTACCTCTGGGGAGCCTGGCACACATGAGCGACTACAGCAACGACAGCAGAGTTGCCCACATTTTAACGTTTGTGGACTACTGGGTTGCCACAATGCTGGATCCCCGGTACAAAGACAATGTGCCCACTTTACTTCCTGCACTGGAGTGTGATAGGAAGATGCGCGAGTAGAGTACAAGCGCACGCTGGTAGACGTGCTACTGAGAGCATTCCAAAATGTCACAGGGGAACAGGTGGAAGCCCGACAAAGGCAGAGGAGGAGCAAGAGGTCGCCAACGCAGCTGTGTCACGGCCAGCTCCTCTGAGGGCAGGGTTAGCATGGCAGAAATGTGGAAAAGTTGCACACCCCCCCACGTACTGACTGATGGTTCGGCCCCATTCAACTTCTGGGTCTCCAAATTGTCCACGTGGCCAGAGTTAGCATTTTATGCCTTGGAGGTGCTGGCCTGCCCGGTGGCCAGAGTTTTGTCTGAACGTGTATTCAGCACGGCAGGGGGCGTCATTACTGACAAACGCAGCCGCCTGTCCACAGCCAACGTGGACAAGCTGACGTTCATAAAAATGAACCAGGCATGGATCCCACAGGACCTGTCCCTCCCTTTTGCAGAATAGACATTTATAACTGCCTTCCCCTCAACCATGTATTCTTGTACTCCGGGGCACTTATTTATTGAATCCTCATTTTTTTAACTTTACCATGATCTTGCGGTGCAACCCAAAGTTGAATGAACCTCTCCTCAATCTGGGCGCCGGGGCCTAAATAACTGAAAGTGGCCTTCTCCAGTGGTGGGTGATATGACGCCTTATTCCTTGCTGTGGGACCTCTCTCCTCTGTCTGGGTGCTGGGGCCTAAATAACTGAAAGTGGCCTTCTCCAGTGGTGGGTGATATGATGCCTTATTCCTTGCTGTGGGACCTCTCTCCTCTGTCTGGGTGCTGGGGCCTAAATAACTGAAAGCGGCCTTCTCCAGTGGTTGGTGATATGACACATGATTCCTTGCTGTGGGACCTCTCTCCTCTGTCTGGGTGCTGGGGCCTAAATATCTGAAAGTGGCCTTCTCCAGTGGTGGGTGATATGACGCCTTATTCCTTGCTGTGGGACCTCTCTCCTCTGTCTGGGTGCTGGGGCCGAAATAACCGAAAGTGGCCTTCTCCATCATAAATTAAATGCCTCTTCTGGCAGCACAAGCCCTATCAAGATTGGTGTAGCACATGCTTGTCAGTGTTTGCTTTGAAATTTCCTTCAGTGATAGTGAACCAAAACGAGGTGCCTGGCCCAAACACAGAACAGGTGCAGATCTTTCCATTATACTTTATCTCTGAGTAGCCTCTACTCCTGGTTTTGACCCATAGTGTGAAAGTGACCTTAGAAGCAACGCTTCGAAGGAAAAATACTTTTAAAATATGGCATCTGAGACAGCACACCATGATTTGCTTTTCTGTATGCTTCATAGGGAGGCAGAAGTGGTGAAATACATCAGGGCCCCATAGACTTATACTGATTCTGCATTAAGGCGTTGTTCAGTTTGGATAATGTACAGAGTTATAATACATATGCATGAGCCCTCAGAAGATTTTTTTTTTCCTTGGCTTCTGACCTCCACCTTCCTACCAGAATGAAATTCTAAGAGTCTGCTAGAAAAGGTTTTGGTAAAACTTATGTTTTGTCCCTTTTATCTGTAGATCAATTATATCTTCTGTTCTGTTTTTTCATAATAAAACAATGGCTACTTCATTATGTTCAAAAACACATCTTTCATCTTGTCAGAAAGCAGATACTAATGAGGTGTGCGTGACCTTCGTGACTACCTTACAAGTTGAGACCGAGTAAGAAAAGTAAATAGAAGAAATGTAAAGCGGTGAATCTGAAGACAGTATGGAGCCATAACGATGCTCAGCCCGGTCAAAGCTTTTATCATGCTCTTAAGCGCATATATGCATAATATGGGTAGATTTGCATTCCGTATAGAGATTACACTATTCAGATAAGAGAAGTTGTTAAAAAAACCAATAAACTGTTTTGATACTCCACTTATTAGCCAAACAATTACGGTTCGCATCAGAAGTAATTATTTCTCAGCGTTACTTGTGTGGTCGTTTCATTAGTAACCTTACTGTTAAAATATACCACTAATGAAGAGCTATAATGTTGTAAAGGCTACGTAGTAAAATCTTTCTACTTTAAATTCATCTTTGTTAACAAATTAAGTTGCAAAGAATTTCATGCACAATTAATTACAACATAAAGTACGATTCAGAGGTAGAGAATTATTTACATATTTTAAAAGGCCTTTCCACACAATTGACCAATTAGATAAAATATAGTCTACTGTGAATGATGTGAAGAAAGTAATTTTTTTTCTACTTCAGGAGAATCTACTGTTTTATGACATGAAACTGTCAAAACATACGCTGGATCTCAAGTCTCGAGTTCTTAACTTGGAAAACCATCTCTCTAAAACATGCACAGTAAAGGAATGACGATTAGTGTTGAGCGAACCCAAACTGTAAAGTTCGGGTCCGTACCGAACTTTGCGAGTTCGGGTACCCGGACCCACACTTTGCCGGAAAAGTTCAGGTTCGAGTTCGGTTTTGGGCATTTAACCCCTTCCCAACTGCCATATGGCTATATACATCCTATCTGCACATACCCTGTGCAGAAAGCATGTGTATAGACGTCATGGCAGCTCTTTAATCCAAGTGCTGCAAAGCGCTTGAATTAAAGTTTGTCCCTGCTCTGCAGCTGTCATGGACAGTGCAGAGCCCAGTAATGTCGACAAGGGACCAATCAGATTGGTCCCTTGCCGCCGATCACTCCGATTGGTTAGTCTATGCGGACTAACCAATCGGAGTGCGGACTGTAAAAGTTCAGGTTTCAGGCTGCAAACTCCACTCTGGAGATCGCAGCCTGAAATCGGGTAAATGCCCCCAGTGCCCGCTCATAAAATAAATGCCCCCCACCTGCGGCTATTGCCCCCCCCCCCATTGGCCCCGATCGCCCCCAGATGCCCCCTCCAATCCTCCTTGTGCTGCCAGCTGTGATGGCAGCGGCTCAGGAACGGAGCTGCTGCCATCAGAAGAGTGTGTTAGCTGTGACTTACAGCTAACACTCTGCTGCAACGCCCGAAATTGGTGCTGGCACTGATCTCAGATGTTTAACCCCATAGACGCCGCTGTCAGCAGCCGCCCGCAGCATTCATGGGGTTGAGAGTGATGGGGTTTGAAAATTGCTAATTTTTAGAAATTTTTGGTAAATTTGGGATTTTTTCATAAATATAGGTGATATATATTGACTCAAATTTATGACTGCCATGAACTACAATGAGTCACTAGAAAACAATCTTAGAATGGTTTGGATAACTAAAAGCATTCGAAAGTTATTACCACATAAAATGACACATGTCAGATTTGCAAAATTAGATGTGGACATAGGGGCATCAATGGCCCTTGGTCATGAAAGGGTTAATAAAGCTTTTGAAATGCTGCATGGCATGGCTGTGATTGGATGGTGCATCATGTGACCCAGCCTCTATACAAGCTGGATAACGTGTAGCACCGCCCATCAGAGGTGCAGGGACAGGAAGCAGGAATAGGGCAGCAGGCAGCTAAAATGAGGTAGAGTGTTAGGAATCTGGCTATTTGCTTTGGGGGTGACCGATAATGATTTTTTTGTGGGTGCAATACACCAGCTTTGTACCCCTGACACAGAAAAATAATAATAAATCTGGCTGTTAATTCTGTGGGGGACCTATAGTGATTTTTTGTGGGCACAATGCACCATTTTTGTACCCCTGACACAAAAATATAATAGTTAATCCGTCTGTTAGTTCGATGGGTGACAGATGCTCATTTTTGTGTGAGATACAAGTGCACTTTATACATGACCTGGAAATTAATATAGCTAATCTGACTTTTAGTTCGGCCGGTGACATATACCCATTTTTGGTGAGATACACCTGCACTGCATATGTGACAGGGAAATTAATATAGTTAATCCACCTGTTAGTTCGGTGGGTGACATATTCCCATTTTTGGTGTGAGGTACACCTGCACTGCATATGTGTCAGGGAAATTAATATAGTTAATCCGTCTGTTAGTTCGGTAGGTGACCTACACCCATTTTTGGTGTGAGATACATGTGCACTTTATACATGACAGTTAATTAATATAGTTAATCTGACTGATAGTTCGGCCAGTGACATATACCCATCTTTGGTGTGACATACACGTGCACTGCATATGTGACAGGAAAATTAATATAGTTAATCTGACTGTTAGTTTGGTCGGTGACATATACCCATTTTTGGTGTGAGAGACATGTGTACTGCATATGTGACAGGGAAATTAATATAGTTAATCTGACTGTTAGTTCGGCCGGAGACATAAACCCACTTTTGGTGTGAGATACACGTGCACTACATATGTGACAGGGAAATTAATATAGTTAATCTGACTGTTAGTTCGGCCGGTGACATACACCCATTTTTGGTGTGAGATACATGTGCACTTCATATGTGACAGGAAAATTAATTCCTGTCCTTTGAAATACTGTAATTCCTTATGGTGGAGACAAAGACTTTTATAAACCTTATGTGCTATCCCACAGTACGTGGTTCCAAGCTGCCACTACATTTCCAGGCGAGCCATCCCTGTCCTGCACAACCAAGTGGCGGACAAATTCAGGTGTGCACTACGCAACGCCATCTGACCGATGAGTGGTTGGTGCTGTTGACCCTCAAGCCTTTTAAAAAAATTACCGCGATATTTCAGAGCTACTGCAGAAAGTGCGGGCCATCTGTGCGCACTTTCGGCTTTTTCACCCTGCTGCTGCTCACCTGTCTGAGCTGTAGCGTAACTTTGGCCTTCCCACTCACCACCTCATATGTGATGTACACACAAGGTGGAACTCCACCTCGCACATGCTGGTGAGACTGTGCGAGCAGCAGCCGGTGACAGTGGGGTTTTAGCTGCAGCATACACGGGTGAGTCGCTCTGAGGAACAGCACCACTGCACCACCAACAAGTTGCCTACATGCAGGACGTGTGTGCCATGTTGTTCTGTTTCGAGTACCCCACCGAACATGAGTACCGCACCAACATGGCCAGTGCCGATGACGCCGTACTCAGAGTTACTATCCCACTTCTTTGTCTCCTTTAAAAATAAACTTCGGGCGATGAGGGAAGAGGATGTGGCACAGGAGGAATAGAAGGAGGAAGAGGGATCATTTCCACAGTTATCAGGCAAGTCATTCAGTGGCTCGGATGGTGGGTTCCTGCACCAACAGAGGCCAGGTAAACAACTGTCCAGCCAGGGCACAGTTCTGCAGGATGAGGGGGAGGAGGGGGAGGAGGATGATGAGGAGGAGGAACCGTGTTCACAGCACGGTGGCACCCAAAGTAACTTGTGCACATCAGTGGAGCGTGGCTGGGGGATACAGAAGACACAGACGATACACCTTCCACAGAGGACAGCTTGTCATTGCTTCTGGGCAGCAATGAACACATGAGCTACTACTAATGTTCGCATCGCGAATTTTAATCGCAAATATTGCCACTTCGAGAATTCGCAAATATTTAGAATATAGTGCTCCATATTTGTATTCGCGAATATTCTAAAAAATTTTTTAACTCTGAACCCATGATCCCTCCCTGCTTCTTGCTTGTGGTACAATGAGAAGGCTGCAATGTCTTTGTCTGAGTTTAGCAACATCCCTACCAACCAATAGGAAAGTTGCCTACCCCTTACTATATAAGAACCTCCCCAGCAGCCATTTTCTGCAGTTTGTTTTCAGTTCTGAGAGAGACAGCAGTGTATTTGCTGTTCTCTGTGCTTTACTGTGTCACATTACATTAGACAGTTAGTTAGTTAGTTAGTTAGTTATTAGTTAGTTAGTTAGTTAGTTAGTACAGATAGTTAGTGGGAGATAGTGTAGGTTAGATTGTGATATAGTGTGGCTGGTTTTGCTGTCCATACATACATGCTACGGTGCTGTGATGTCACAAGTTCACAACAATATTAAGTGCACCAATCACTAATATGTAGTCAGACCTGCTAAAATGTGAAGTTGCACATATTGCGCAAAAATATGAGCATCATTAATTGCCGATTTGCGCAATCACGAATATATCGGAGCACTCTATCTGCATATAAAGCTATTGTAATGTTCTGTCGTGCCAACCATTTTCTCCAGTCTCAGGAAACTTCTAGCAGCTTGAAAAATGTAGCAACAGTGACCCACACCTGATTTTTGCAATCAAGAAAATAATTGCAAATTCTTGAATTCGTGAATTTATGACGACTATTCGCGAAATATCGCAAATTCGAATATTGCTCCTGCTGCCCATCACTACCTACTACATGCTGCAGTGCCTGTGCAATGACAGCCTTTTTGCCCACATTCTAACCAGTGCTGATTACTGGATGGTCACCCTGCTGGATCCCCGCTACAAGGACAATGTGCTGTCCTTAATTCCGTCACTGGAGCATGATCGGAAGATGTGCGAGTACAAGCGCACAATGGTAGACGCACTGCTGATGGCATTTACACCTGACAGCGGGGGCTCAGTGGAAGCACAAGGAGAAGGCAGAGGAGGAAAAAGTTGCCAATGCAGCTGGGGTACCGACAGCACCTTAGAAGGGAGGGTTAGCATGGCCAAAATGTGGAAAAGCTTTGTCAGCACGCCACAACAACCAACACCAACAGCTGATATGGAATGTCTTAGCAGGAGGCAGAATTTCAGCAACATGGTGGAACAGTACGTGTGCACATGACTACACATACTGACTGATGGGTCTGCCCCAGGGATGTAGCTGTAGGGGGTGCAGAGGTAGCAGTCGCTACCGGGCACAGGAGCCTGAGGGGGCCAAAAGACCCTTGTGCCACATAATGAGACAGTGGTATTATAGAAAGTGCATGCCGGTCAAGTTACTCCTCTAGCTGGAGGGAAGGGGTAAGGTCAAGAATTTGGCAGCGGGGGTGCTGTTTCAAGTTTTGCTTCAGGCAGCACGAATGCTAAGTGCTTCCCTGCCCCTGGCCACAAAGCACTGAGGAAAGGGGGCCCCCAAGCTCAACTCTTGCACCAGGGCCCATGAGCCATTAGCTATGCCCCTGGTCTGCCCCATTCAACTTCTGGGTCTCCAAATTTGGCACATGGCCTGAGCTTGCCCTTTAAGCCTTGATGGTGCTGGCCTGCACTGCGGGGAGTGGGGGGGGGGGGGTTAATCACAGACAAGCGCAGCTGCCTGTCCACAGCCAATGAACCAGGCATGGATCCCACAGAACTTGCCCATACCTTGTGCTGAGTAGACAAGTATACTGGCTGCACCCGGCCATTGTTATACTCCAGCGCACTTTCTTTTTTCATTCTCTTTTCTATTTCCCAATGTTTTGGGGTCTTCCCAAATTTAAAAGATTATAAAAAATAAATAAATAAAGAAAAAAAAATTAAAATCAAAAAACAACGAAAACAGTGTTGGTTACCTCTTCCGCCGCTTCCACCAACACCGTCATGTCCACCGCCTCCTCAACCTACTACTCCACTTTGACCTCCGCCTCCTAGTTCAAGATTATTATTTTATTTTATTTTTTATTCTAAGTCATTTCATTATCCATATGTGTTTGCAGGGCAACTGACCTGCTCTTACCCCCATTTTACTTCCTTTTGAAGCCTTCTAGCCCTTACTACAACTATTTTAGAACCATTTTAGTGCACCAAAGTTCAGGTCCCCATTGACCTCAATGAGGTTCGAGTTCGGGTCAAGCTCGGGTCCCGAACCTGAACTTTGACCCGAAGTTCAGCCAAAGCCGAACATACACGGGTCCGCTCCTCTCTACTGACGATCTTACACCTGGAAATAAAACTTAAGACAAGAAATATCTTCTGCTAATATGTAATCTAGACAAAAAACTATTTAATCATGAAATATGCAAATAAATGCACATTTTTAAGTTACTACATAGAAGGTAGAAACTACAGCATAAGAATGGAGTTGAGATGTTGTAAAAACCTCTAATGACCTAAAGAGGACCCTCTTGACATGTCTATTTTTCACATACTTATATTCTGCATGAAATAAAAATTCTGGAGCATCTTTTCTTATAGAATTTGCATTGTGCCGTTCCTCTGTTATTCCTCCTGAATATTTCTGAATAAATTGACAACTGGGTGCTACCATTGACCTTGTCAAAAGAGGATGTCCCTACATCGTCTGACATTGTCAGTAGTGATGAGCGAAGTTTCGAACAATTCGATTTGGTCAATTTGCCAAGCTTCAACAAGAAATTTGATTCATAATAACTTTATAAATTGATTTCTACTGTAAAAAAAAACATTTCCCGAACTCGGGTCTGGTTCCAAGGTACCACTTGGAACCAAACCCAAGTTCGGGAAATGTTTTTATACAGTATTGAAATTAAGTTTTATGCGAATCGACTGTCAATACGCTCATTCGCTCATCCCTAATTCTAACTTTAAATATACATGTTCTGAAGCTAGTGAACATATTAAACTACTCCTATCTCCCCTTTACATTTAGTTTTTAATAATAAATAGCCACTTACCCAAAATGCACACGATGCTTAGTATAATCAGTGAATAGTAAGTAAGCATTATACGCAGCTAGGCATCAATAATGCTAATCAATTCATGAGCCACAACATTATCTGTTACAATACTTAACAGTTAAAAAGACCTAAACTGCTTTCCTTCCTCTGAGCAACAAAAATGGTACATTGGTGAAGGATGAAACCTGGTATATACCCCACTGCCATTGAGTGCCTCATTTACTTTGCCTAAAAGTTAAATTCGATCCACTAGGTGGCAGTGTGATAAATACCATAATTATTATTTAAATTGTATATAACATTTTAGTTGCTGGAAGAAATCTAATTTGGTGAATATTAATACAAATATATAGACATATAAAAAAAATGCATAAAACTAGTCTTTAATGTTATAGAATTTTTGCCACATTGCCCTACAAGCTTTTGTACAAACATTCCTTGCAGATATCCAATCTATAATTTCCGAATGATCAGCATTTTTTTTTTTTTTACATTGTAAATGCCTCTGCTTTAAAAGTGCCTAGAACAATCACTTTGTAAGCAAATTACTTTAGCCATAGGGAATAGAATTTTTAACGCTGTTAGGACGAGCACTTGTATAGTGCAATTAGCTGTTACAAGAATTACTCAAAGAATGATAAGGTTGGAATGGAAAACTGAAAGTTACATGCATTTGATAAATATTCATATTCTTTCTGTATATCCGCCTGATGGATCTGAATTGATTAGGACCAGATGGTAAAAGCTTAGATGCTCGGTGACTTTGTAATTCTTATTTATGTGTTCTTAAAGGGACATCAACATCCAAACTGTGAAATAAAAAGTGATAGAAATTAGCCTCACAATTTCTAAATGTAAAAAAAAAAAAAAAGTTTTCAGTGAATAATGTCTAACGTAGTAATTTTCTATAGTAAATTTATCAATCCAAAGTCAAGAACAAGGAGAAAAAAATATGAATAATTTATTTCAAAATAATTAATTTAGCATTAAAGGGAACCTGTCATCAACTTTATGCTGACCTCAGTGAGGTCAGCATACATTAGTGACAGAAATGCTGATTTCAGCTGTGTGTCCCTCATGAGCTAAAAGTAAGTAGTTAAGTAAGTAAGTGAGAACCAGCATCATAATTATTGCAGCACAGGCCTTGAAAAGAGTCAAATCTACCTGAGAAGAGTCCCGGTTATTCATAATCTCCTGCACTCTCACCCATCTGCTGATGATTGTCAGTTCTCTCCTAGAGAGAAAGGGAGAAAACTAGGTAGAAGACTGTCAGTCATCAGCAGGTAGATGCAGTCAAGGATAGCCAGCACTCGATCTCCGGGTCACGCTGCGCGGGAAGGAGCGTTCTCCACGATTCATTAACAGGATAAATCCCAGCAGCCATGCTCTTTTTCTATTGCTCTTTTATTTTATTTTACAGTTTACAAATACAATAAAGTCCTGGACGCGTTTCGGCAATAAGCCTTTTTCAGCAAGTAGGTGGACAAGGAGAGCAGGAATTCATGACTAAACATGACTCTTCTCAGGTGGCCGTGACTCTTTTCCAGGCCCAGTCTGCAATGATTGTGATGTTGGTTCTCGGCAACCACTTACTTCTAACTTATAAATGACAGTCCGCTGAAATCAGCTCACCTGTCTGTACTTTATTCTGCTGTTAGTATGGACAGCATAAAATTGATGACAGGTTCCCTTTCAAGGCAATTTGTCAGCACGACAGGTACTTTCACTATGTCAGCTGCTAGTTAGACATAGATCCCTAAATTACCTCCCAATATGCTGATAAGGGGGTAAAAATTTGCTGAAGCTGTGATTAGAATGAAAAAGCAGGGGTGGAGATTACTTCTGCTGGTCTCTACCCCTGCTTTTCTTGATTAAACAGCAGGCAGATAAATGTGTCATTTTAGCTCTTCAGGTCATCCATTTAGTGGTATTAGTTCAAGTCTACAAAGCAGGCACGTAGCTAAAAGGCTCATGGGCCCTGGCAGTGGCGTTGCGAGGGGGGTGCGGGGGGTGCGGTCCGCACCGGGTGACACCATTCTGAAGTGGTGTCACCAGGGGCGGACTGACTAGTCGCAGACGCGGCGACGGAGATGAGCGCTTGCATTGCGCTCATCTCCGTGCGGAGCAGCAGCAGAGGAGGGAGAGGCGTGTTCTCTCTCTCCCTGTTACTCTGTTAGGCTGCCAGCACTAGGCCGGCAGCCTATCAGAGGCCGGCTCCGGCGGCGCGATGACGTCATCGCGCCGCGGAGCCGTACAGCTCGAGACACAGGCCGGAAGAGGCCTGCATCGCATCGCAGGAGGTAAGTACAAGTGTTCTTTTTTTTTTTTTTTTTTTTGGGGCTACTGGCACTGAAGGGGGCTACTGGCACTGAAGGGGGCTACTGGCACCTAAAGGGGCTACTGGCACTGAAGGGTGCTACTGGCACTGAAGGGGGCTACTAGCACTGAAGGGGGCTACTGGCACCTAAAGGGTGCTACTGGCACCTAAAGGGTGCTACTGGCACATAAAGGGGATGGCTACTGGCACATAAAGGGGACGGCTACTGGCACATGAGGGGGGACTAATAACACATAAGGGGGAACGGCTACTGGCACATGAGGGGGGCCTAATGGCACATAAGGGGAGATGGCTACTAGCACATAAGGGAGATGGCTACTGGCACATATGGGGGGCTACTGGCACACAATAAGGGGGCTACTGGCACATGGGGAGGCACAAGAGAGGCACTTATTACTAGCACATGTGGTGGCATGGAGAGGCACGTGTTACTGGCACATTATTATGGGGCACTATGTGCGCCTCAATCCTGGGGGTGAGAAAAGAGAAATGATGGGGACAATCACAAAATGTCTGTTTGTGCCATGGAGCCTGGAGGGGAAGAAAAGAAATGTGCCACCCATGGGGGATGACATAATGAGGGGACAATGATGAAGAGAGGGACATCATGTACCCCCGGCACAGTCAGACTTCAACATTGTCCCTCATCATGTCACCCGTCACCCCCGATGGTACAGACTCCAACATTTCCCCATTGGGGATCATAAAGGATCGGAGCTGACGGCTGACATGGGGGGCATGATGGATGGGGGCTGACGGCTGACACGGGGGCTGATCTGAGGTGTGATTAACATTGGTGGTCTGACCTGAGGTATAGTGGAAAATATTGTTTCTTATTATACTCCTCTAAAACCTATGTGTGTGTTATAGTCTTATAGGGCTGAAAAGTACAGTCTTCAAGCGATTGAAGCATAGCGAAGATACCAGGACCACACAGAGGAGAAGCCAGCTGCTGCACACAGGACCAGGTGAGCTGAGGCGGGGGTCGCCAAGATGTAGCTTGAGCTTGCACCGGCCCAGGTCACGCCACTCACACAGGCAGAGCACAGCCTGAACCAGCCCAGACTTGTTGCTGATGTTAATGGATGCTATAACATTGCACCATCCTTCTGACCATACACATCTGTCATCCGCTTACCTCATGATCCTGGAGCTGTGCTGGACAGTGGCCGCCGAGCTCTACAGCACAGCTCCAGGATCATGAGGTAAGGCGGATGACAGATGTGTATGTTCAGAAGGATGGTGCAATGTTATAGCATCCATTAACATAACAGCAGCAATTCCTCTTTAGTTATATGTGAAGACACTTCGTACACACCGGACTGTAAGTGAATTAATAACTAAGGCCCTTTCACACCACCGTTGTAAGGATCTGGCGTGCACTTCCGTCGCCGGAAATGCCCACCGGATCCGTCACAACGCAACACACCTGAAAACATTTGAAGACTGATCAGTCTTCAAAATGCTTCAGTGTTACCATGGCAGCCAGGACGCTACTAAAGTCCCGGCTGCCATGGAAAGCAGTGGGAGCCAGGAGAAGCTACTTACCTTCCGTGTGGCTCCTGGGTGCTCCACAATGACGTCACATGATCACATTATCCATGTGATGTAGGGGCACTGTGACGTCATTGTGGAGCACCCTGGGAGCCGCACGGACGGTAAGTAGCTCCTCCCCTGGCTCCCCACTACTTTTCCGTGGCAGCCGGGACTTTAGTAGCGTCCTAGCTGCCATGGTTACCATTCAGATCCGGCGATGCGCCGAAACAACATTTAGCTTAAAGTCGGATCCGGATTAATGCTTTTCAATGGGCATTAATTCCAGATCCGTCCTTGCGACATGCCTTCAATTTTTTTGGCCCAAGGAAAATCCGCAGCATGCTGTGGATTTTTCATAGGCAAAGAAACGTTTGAATACTGAACTGAAGACATCCTGATGCATCCTGAACGGATTTCTCTCCATTCAAGATGCACTGGGACAATCCTGATCAGTATCTTTCCGTCTTAGAGCCCCGAGGACGGAACTCTAGCACGGAAAGGAAAAACGCAAGTGTGAAAGAGGCCTAAGCACTAGTGAGTATCTGTTATTTTTGGTTATATGACTAAAACATTATTGCTTCGGGGGGGGGGGGGGTCTGGGGTGACACCATTTTCTACCGCACCGGGTGACACCAGCCCTAGCAACGCCACTGGGCCCTGGTGCAAGAGTTCAGTTTGGGCCCCCCTTCCTTCAGTGCTTTGTGGCAAGGGGCTGGGAAACACATTGCCTTCATGCTGCCGGACACAAAAATTGAAAAGCACCCCCTCCCTCATGACAAATTCTTGACCTAACCCCTTTCCTTAAGCCAGAGGAAAAGCTTGAACATTCTGGGCCCCGGTGCAAAATCTTTAACATAGCCCTCCCAGCATGCACTTTCTATAATACCGCTGTCTTATGTGGCACAAGTTTCTTTGGGCACCCTCAGCCTCTTGAGCCTGGTGGCGTCTGCACCCCCTATAGCTATGCCCCTGCTATAAAGAGAGATTGGTGCCTTTTCTCACTGTTAGGGTCCATTCAGACATCCGTAATGTTTTGCAGACCGCAAAATACTGACGCCGTACATTGCCGGCACTTAATAGAGGATTACTATTCTTGTACGCAGCTGCGGACCGGAAGTTCAGGGCCGGGGACCGGAAATGCGGATGAGGACAGCACACTGTGTTCTGTCCGCTTCTTTTCCGCCCCCATTGAAAATGAATGGGTACGCACCCATTCTGCATAATTGCGGAACGGATCCGGACCCATTCTATGGACATGTGAATGTACCCTTACTCACCTCAAGGCCACTCTGTCTCTTCCTCTGATGCTGCAGCTGCTTGCTGCGTCTGCCCCCTCCCCTATCCAGATGCTCCACCCTAGCTCTCTGTAGCTTCCAGATCCCATGATACATAACACCCAAAGATGACAAAAGCTATATAGTTTGTTCCTGCACTTAGTTACCTAGCTATTTGGCTTATTCCAGACTCCCAACCTAGATCCAGGTTTGACCTCTTTAATCAACTCCTGAACCTCTGTTACTTCTAGTTCATGGTTTTGACCACCGGTTTGGTTTTCCTACTGTTTACCTGTTGCTGACCTCATCCCTGAACTACTCTTCTGCCTCCACACATCAATTCGAGACTACTCTAGGGGAGTGTAACCTGTGGCTTTATTGTGAGAAATGCAATCCCTTGTGGAGGGCTCGGATGAAGAACATAAAACCTCTTAAGACTCTACACATGTTTATCACTGGTGTACTGCCCATAAAGGCAGACGGTTGTTATGGGGCCTTGAGTTGAAGGGGTCCGACCAGGCTGTATGGTCCTGCCCCCTTTCTAACCTGTCTCTTCCTCTTTGACTCTGCAGCTGCCCGCCAAATCTTTTAGTCTCATTCACTCTGCTGCTTCGCCTGATGTATCTGTCACCATTACAGTTTTATAAGCAGCAGAGCCTCAGCAAGGTTAGCAGTGTTTCACTGCTCTGACCTCCTGACCACTGTGACCTAATAGCCTATATCCAGGGGAGTAGCTAAAGGCTCATGGACCCTGATGCAAGAGTTCAACTTGGGCCCCCCTTTCCTCAGTGCTTTGTGGCCAGGGGCAGGGAAGCACAGATCCTTTAATGCTGCCTGAGTCAAAAATGTAAATGGCACCCCTCTGAGGCCCCCTTAGGCTCCTGGGCCCGGTAGCGACTGCTACCTCTGCACCCCCTATAGCTATGCCCCTGCCTATTTCTTAGAAGGCAATGAGAGGTAGGGGGTACTGAACCAGGGGCTGACTGGCAACTTTTGGCCCAGGGGGCAAGCAAGACCCAGAGGCCCACTGAGCCCCCCTCTACTTCCTGATTCGCTGTCACAAGAGGCTGGGCGGGGATCTGCGGGAGGGGAGCACAGCCTCCTTTGACAGCATTGACCGCTACCTCTGCCCCCACACCTCCGGTATCCTGATCTGTCACAGGAGGCTGAGCATTGCGGAGAGGATAGATGTTGGCCACTCACATCGCTCATAGCCCCCCCCCCCCTTATGTGCCAGTAGCCGTCCCCCCTTATGTTCCAGTAGCTGTCCCCCTTATGTGCCAGTAGCCCCCCATATGTGCCAGTAGCCCCCCCATGTGCCAGTAGCCCCTCTTATGTGCCAGTAGCCCTGAAATTGCCCCCCTGCCCCCCGGCCCAGTCCGCCCCTGTACTGGACCTCCTCAAAATTTTAAGCATATGTCTATGTAATATTTTGTGTGTGTATATATATATATATATATATATATATACACGCACATACATTACATATTATAAGACCTCTTCTTCTTGCTCTGCTACGTAGACCTGTACACAGTGATGGCAAAAATTGAGCCTGTGCCATCAGCTGTTGGTGTCAGCTATACATTGCTGAAGCTAGCAGGACTGGAGCTAGCTCCAATTCTGCAATCTTAACCCTTTAGATCCTTCATGTTAACATAAACACAACATACATAAAACGTACCCATACTGTTCTTATAAGGGCTCATGCACATGGCCGTAGCTGTTTTTTGTCTGTGTAGCTGTCCACATCCGACCCGCAAAAATGTGGATTGGATGCAGACAAAAAGACGCTTGTGTGCATGAGCCCTTAGGTTAGTGCAAAAATTGTACTGAGTTTTGCTATGGAACCCCATGATTTCTATGTACGCCCTGCTGTGTAGCCTGCATAAATCATATTATAGCTGACGGTTTCCAGGAGTGTCCACTCAGATAAAGTCCTAACATAAAAACTTCATTTAAACAATGGGTACGTTTTTGATGAAACATTCTTTTTAATCTTGGTTTCACTAGATACATAAAAACCCTTAAATTACTGTAAACTGCCTTCGAGCATGGTCCTGTTATTGCTTTTTCTCTGTATTTGCAGACTCTATTTTTTTTGTTAGCAAGTTTATTTTTGTTCAGTAGGGGGTACTGAACCAGGGGCTGACTGGCAACTTTTGGCCCAGGGGGCAAGCAAGACCCAGAGGCCCACTGAGCCCCCCTTTACTTCCTGATTCGCTGTCACAAGAGGCTGGGCGGGGATCTGCGGGAGGGGAGCACAGCCTCCTTTGACAGCATTGACCGCTACCTCTGCCCCCACACCTCCGGTATCCTGATCTGTCACAGGAGGCTGAGCATTGCGGAGAGGATAGATGTTGGCCACTCACATCGCTCATAGCCCCCCCCCCCCTTATGTGCCAGTAGCCGTCCCCCCTTATGTTCCAGTAGCTGTCCCCTTATGTGCCAGTAGCCCCCATATGTGCCAGTAGCCCCCATGTGCCAGTAGCCCTCTTATGTGCCAGTAGCCCTGAAATTGCCCCCTGCCCTCGGCCCAGTCCGCCCCTGTACTGGACCTCCTCAAAATTTTAAGCATATGTCTATGTAATATTTGTGTGTGTATATATATATATATATATATATATATATCACGCATATACATTACATATTATAAGACCTCTTCTTCTTGCTCTGCTACGTAGACCTGTACACAGTGATGGCAAAAATTGAGCCTGTGCCATCAGCTGTTGGTGTCAGCTATACATTGCTGAAGCTAGCAGGACTGGAGCTAGCTCCAATTCTGCAATCTTAACCCTTTAGATCCTTCATGTTAACATAAACACAACATACATAAAACGTACCCATACTGTTCTTATAAGGGCTCATGCACATGGCCGTAGCTGTTTTTTGTCTGTGTGCTGTCCACATCCGACCCGCAAAAATGTGGATCGGATGCAGACAAAAAAAGACGTTTGTGTGCATGAGCCCTTAGGTTAGTGCAAAAATTGTACTGAGTTTTGCTATGGAACCCCATGATTTCTATGTACGCCCTGCTGTGTAGCCTGCATAAATCATATTATAGCTGATGGTTTCCAGGAGTGTCCACTCAGATAAAGTCCTAACATAAAAACTTCATTTAAACAATGGGTACGTTTTTGATGAAACATTCTTTTTAATCTTGGTTTCACTAGATACATAAAAACCCTTAAATTACTGTAAACTGCCTTCGAGCATGGTCCTGTTATTGATTTTTCTCTGTATTTGCAGACTCTATTTTTTTTGTTAGCAAGTTTATTTTTGTTTCGTTTTTAGGTATGCTCAGTTGACAATAACAAAACATGAACGAGAGGCCAGTTTCCTGACCTCTGTAGACAAGGATGAGCCATGTAAAGAGTAATCCAGTAAAGAAATGGTATGTCACCAGTGGAATGCTCAAGGTTGGAAACATTAGGGCAGAGGTCATGTGCTTCCAGTACTGATTCATCCAACAAATATGCAATATTTACAAGGACATTATATAGAAAAATATGAAAAACACACTCAATTAGCAGTAATTGAACAGGAGTCAATTTTTGCAGTCACATACCAAAAAAGTATTAATTCTACATTCTACAATTGCTACTCTTCCAATTCAGATACTGATTATAGGAGGAGCAGACCTCATGGCGTGAAGGTCTAGGGTTCAGATTAGCTATGTAGCTCAACCATTTGTGATGTATAATACCAATTAATCCAGCTAAGAGTCCATAGGAGATCACATAGGCCCTATGGGCTTGAATTTGCTGCTAGAGCAGACAGTAATAGTAGAAAGAGGTCATTCTTTACTTAACCTAGGTTTGTTTTTGCAGAATTTTTCACTTCTTGTATTTTTTAACAACTGAGCTACACTAATACGATTGCAAAATATATATGTAGATATTTCTGTTTTTCCGGCTGATGTAAATGTGTGCCAGAAAGAAGTTAAAGGAACATTTCACCTCAAAATGAATGCTAACAGCAAATAAGAAACATAATTGTTCTTACTGTCAATCTGCACCACTTTCTACATGCTCTTAACACAAACAGTCTTGGGGAAAGCCTCCAAAGAACAAAGAGTTAAACTCCTAGTGATTTGTTATATCTTCAGCTGGTGACTAATTGAGGGGGTGCCAAACAAGAAAGGATCGCGGCACTCCTTCGTCTGTAGAAAATGTTCTTTATTCCACCTTAAAGTGCGACGTTTCGACTTTAATCAAGTCTTTATCAAGCATACACAATTGAGTAAGTGACAGATATATATACCCCACCCCCAGACATCATTGGTGAGTGGGAGGAAAACACCCTCCCTCTTCCTGTGACATCATCATGTAAAAGTAGTACACAATATAAAAATATATATGAATATATAACATGCAGCCTTAAATCAGCCGTCTTGGCAATGATCACATCGCCTATGGCAGCTTGGGACCGCTAACAGATGCCTGTATCATTCCGATGCCATTCATTAAACACACATATCATTAGGTTACCCCCCATTTATATCTCCGGGCGTATTAGCAAGTCAATCATAATGGTCCAGGGCCTGAATCTCCCATTGTAGCAACCATAGGGACATTACCGCTATCATAGGTGTGCATGGTGACATCAATCCATCAAGTAAGCAGGGACTGCACCCATCCACCCCATCCAACCGGACCACGGAGGAACCTAGAAGAAATGACAATAGAGGGTTAAAAACGAATATATACATAAAGCAAACATCCAAAGTGGTAAGTCAAAAGAGGGTCCCATTTTTAAAATCGCGGTTCAGCCCTTTTGGTTCCAATGTATCCAATTCATAAATCCATTTAAGCTCAAGTTTCTTTAAGAGCTTCTCGCGATCTCCCCCTCTCAGTAGTGGAGGTACACCATCTATTATCCTGAACCTAAGTTGGGCTACATTGTGTCGCTGTTTAAAAAAATGTGTAGGGACCGGAAGTTCACCATCACATGTAGTGGGATTGATGGCCTGTTTTTCAAAGAGCTTCCGAATGGTGTAGCGATGCTGGTTGAGTCTCAGCCGACAAGCTTGTGTTGTCTCCCCTACATACAACAGGCCACACGGGCACTGCAGTATGTAGATGACAAAATCGGACGCACAGGTGTAGGTGTTCTTAATCGCATACTTCTGACCTGTGCAAGGATGTCCAAACGAATCACCTTTCAGCATGCTATTGCAATTGCAGCAATTATAGCAAGGGAAGCAACCCTATTTGGTCTTTCTTTCTATCTTGTCCGTAGTTATAGCTGAACGTGACAGTCTATCACCCAGATTTTTGGACCTTCTATAGGACATTAATGGAGGTGTCTGGAACTCCTCTATGTCCGGGAACGACCTAGCTAGTATGTTCCAGTTGCGTTTAAGAGCTACTGCTATTTTAGGACTGACTCTATTGAAAGTAGAGACAAAGGGGATTCGTGATGGACGGATTGGTCTCACCGTCTTACTAAGGAGCTCTTCCTGTGGGATTGCGTTCACCCTTCGTTGATGATATTCAACCACCTTTTTGGGGTACTCCCTATTTTTAAATTTTTTGGCCATGTCAGTTAGTCGTTCCTCTGTCTTGATGTCATCAGACACCACACGTCTTACCCTAAGAAATTGACTATAGGGCAGGGACCTAATCATACCTCTGGGGTGGGCACTATCGTATTTCAACAGATTATTGCGGTCTGTCGGTTTGACAAAAAGGTCTGTCTGTAAACTCTCATCCGCAATGTATACTAACGTATCCAAAAATTGTAAGGATTCCAAAGATTCCACCCTGGTGAATTTCAACTGAGGGTGGATATCATTGATGGCATCATGGAATTGTTGCAGTTCCAAATCCGTTCCAGTCCAAATGAGGAAGGTATCATCAATATACCGCATCCACGCCTTTATCTTGGAAAAGTGGGGGGATGGGTATATAAACAATTCCTCCACATAGGTCATATAAATATTTGCAAAAGTCGGGGCCACATTGGACCCCATAGCGGTACCCCGACATTGCAAATAAAATTGACCCCCAAATTGGAAGTAATTGTTTTGGAGAAGCACTTCCAGCAAAGTCAACAAAAAGTCACGTACCTCAATAATATGATCAGACCTCTCAAGGGCCCATCTGACCGCTGCTATGCCCAAATCATGCTCGATACATGTGTATAGGCTGGTGACGTCAAACGACACCAGTCTATCACCTGGGACATAGGTAAGTTTCTGTAACCTATTTAAAAAGTCAGTGGTGTCACGGACATAGGAAGTGGCACTCGTGGCGTGGACCCTCAAGACTTTGTCAAGAAATCGCCACAATCGCATTAGATATCGCCACAAGAACGAAAACGGAGCACCAAACACGTTTAACCAGGTCAATGAAACCACCAGTAGGAGCCAAAGGGACGGTGACACCACAGGCCAAACAGGCCCATCACTCCATGAAGATGTAAAAGACTCTTTGGTGGTAAATATTTCTTCGTTTTCATTATCAGTGGGGGAAGAGAGACTGTTGCAAAAGGGCTTTTCTTTTTGTCCTGAAGCAGACCCTGATTGGTTTCTTAATGAGGTAGACCTGTTAAAATTCTTTAGACGGATTAAGCTAAAAGTGTTCTTTCATGATGTAGGGGTTGACCCCACCAGAAATCTGGGTGTGGGTCTTACTCCTGATAGACGTGGCCTCACACTCAAAGGTGTGGGCCTCTTCATCAAGAGCGGATATCAGCCACCTGTTTACAACAAAGCGGTCAATACATATATTTCTCTGGTTAGATCGGAGATAGCCGGATTGAAAAGCTCCGTAGGCCATTCAATCTGTACTAATCTATCGAGGACTGAACAAACAGCCCTTAGATCATTGGCTTCTCGCAAGGCACTAACGATCAAGGCAGCTGACAAGGGTGGTGCCATCGTGGTGATGGATACCACACAGTATATTGCTGAGATTGAGAAACAACTGGCTGATACTGAGATATATAGGAGGGTGGATGTGGACCCGACACTGATTATTATGAAAAAATTGAGAATTCTGGTGGATAATGCATTCGCTAATGATTTAATAGATGAACAATTGCATGAATACCTTGTTCCACAGTGTCCGGTGACACCCACCCTGTATATCCTCCCAAAAATACATAAAGACCTGAGGAACCCCCCGGGTCGCCCAATTGTTTCGGGCATTGATTCTGTCTTTTCTCATGCAGCAATATTTATTGACAAAGTCTTGAGGGTCCACGCCACGAGTGCCACTTCCTATGTCCGTTACACCACTGACTTTTTAAATAGGTTACAGCAACTTACCTATGTCCCAGGTGATAGACTGGTGTCGTTTGACGTCACCAGCCTATACACATGTATCGAGCATGATTTGGGCATAGCAGCGGTCAGATGGGCCCTTGAGAGGTCTGATCATATTATTGAGGTACGTGACTTTTTGTTAACTTTGCTGGAAGTGCTTCTCCAAAACAATTACTTCCAATTTGGGGGTCAATTTTATTTGCAATGTCGGGGTACCGCTATGGGGTCCAATGTGGCCCCGACTTTTGCAAATATTTATATGACCTATGTGGAGGAATTGTTTATATACCCATCCCCCACTTTTCCAAGATAAAGGGGTGGATGCGGTATATTGATGATACCTTCCTCATTTGGACTGGAACGGAATTGGAACTGCAACAATTCCATGATGCCATCAATGATATCCACCCTCAGTTGAAATTCACCAGGGTGGAATCTTTGGAATCCTTACAATTTTTGGATACGTTAGTATACATTGCGGATGAGAGTTTACAGACAGACCTTTTTGTCAAACCGACAGACCGCAATAATCTGTTGAAATACGATAGTGCCCACCCCAGAGGTATGATTAGGTCCCTGCCCTATAGTCAATTTCTTAGGGTAAGACGTGTGGTGTCTGATGACATCAAGACAGAGGAACGACTAACTGACATGGCCAAAAATTTAAAAATAGGAGTACCCCAAAAAGGTGGTTGAATATCATCAACGAAGGGTGAACGCAATCCCACGGGAAGAGCTCCTTAGTAAGACGGTGAGACCAATCCGTCCATCACGGATCCCCTTTGTCTCTACTTTCAATAGAGTCAGTCCTAAAATAGCAGTAGCTCTTAAACGCAACTGGAACATACTAGCTAGGTCGTTCCCGGACATAGAGGAGTTCCAGACACCTCCATTAATGTCCTATAGAAGGTCCAAAAATCTGGGTGATAGACTGTCACGTTCAGCTATAACTACGGACAAGATAGACAGAAAGACCAAAAGGGTTGCTTCCCTTGCTATAATTGCTGCAATTGCAATAGCATGCTGAAAGGTGATTCGTTTGGACATCCTCGCACAGGTCAGAAGTATGTGATTAAGAACACCTACACCTGTGCGTCCGATTTTGTCATCTACATACTGCAGTGCCCGTGTGGCCTGTTGTATGTAGGGGAGACAACACAAGCTTGTCGGCTGAGACTCAACCAGCATCGCTACACCATTCGGAAGCTCTTTGAAAAACAGGCCATCAATCCCACTACATGTGATGGTGAACTTCCGGTCCCTACACATTTTTTAAACAGCGACACAATGTAGCCCAACTTAGGTTCAGGATAATAGATGGTGTACCTCCACTACTGAGAGGGGAGATCGCGAGAAGCTCTTAAAGAAACTTGAGCTTAAATGGATTTATGAATTGGATACATTGGAACCAAAAGGGCTGAACCGCGATTTCAAAATTGGGACCCTCTTTTGACTTACCACTTTGGATGTTTGCTTTATGTATATATTCGTTTTTAACCCCTCTATTGTCATTTCTTCTAGGTTCCTCCGTGGTCCGGTTGGATGGGGTGGATGGGTGCAGTCCCTGCTTACTTGATGGATTGATGTCACCATGCACACCTATGATAGCGGTAATGTCCCTATGGTTGCTACAATGGGAGATTCAGGCCCTGGACCATTATGATTGACTTGCTAAATACGCCCGGAGATATAAATGGGGGTAACCTAATGATATGTGTGTTTAATGAATGGCATCGGAATGATACAGGCATCTGCTAGCGGTCCCAAGCTGCCATAGGCGATGTGATCATTGCCAAGACGGCTGATTTAAGGCTGCAGACATGCCGATTGAATATCCGAATGGGTCGTGCATGAGAAAAAGTATGTCTTGGTTTTCCCACCCTGTAGGGCGTGAGCTAGAGAGAGATATATGTATTTATACATGTATATCCGCATAAGCTCTTTTACATCAATGTTTCAGCAAGTCCTGATTGCTCCATGGGTCTTTTCTCTCCATGTATGAAGAGTGCTTTATTGACTGACATCTGTCATTGATTCATTATATATGAGATCATTGTGTCTCTCTGTGTGATGGCATTCACCCACCTCTTTACCGGTCCTTGGATGAACTTGATCATGATATGGCACGGAGATCGGGCGATCATTTTTGATAACAGAAACTGTGTTAAAATCCTGAATGACATGTTTACTATGTGCAGTCATGTGATGGTCACATGATCGGAGTGGCAGTGACATCATCTCTGATGCGTATGGACACGTGACCTGCTATGAAGATAATTGAACTCCTGACCCGGAAGGAGTAGACAAGGCTATTGCTTATGTTTACTTATATATCGCTGCGCTACGATTTTTTGATCAGCGAGACTTTCATGACATGGTTGGATTTAACCCTGATGCTCTTATGTTATATATTCATATATATTTTTATATTGTGTACTACTTTTACATGATGATGTCACAGGAAGAGGGAGGGTGTTTTCCTCCCACTCACCAATGATGTCTGGGGGTGGGGTATATATATCTGTCACTTACTCAATTGTGTATGCTTGATAAAGACTTGATTAAAGTCGAAACGTCGCACTTTAAGGTGGAATAAAGAACATTTTCTACAGACGAAGGAGTGCCGCGATCCTTTCTTGTTTGGTATCGTATTGGCGACCAATGGTCAGGTCCTAACATCGCAGGCACCGCCACTATATGGACTTTGGGTATTTACCTACAATGGTGCTGTCACCCCATGTATTTTTGCTTCAGTAATTGAGGGGGTGAGGCTTACCCAAGGGGTTGTGGCTTAAATATATTTTCTCCTAATGCAGAAAAAACACAGCAGGGAGGATCCTGCTTCAGGTATATGTCTTACAGCTTGTCACAATGCTGTAAGGAGGAGCGGGAGGGACAGGGACGACCTCCTGGGACACAGAGAAAAGATATCTTTATATATTTCTGTAATATGAGATAAAATAGGACCAAGGGTAAGGAGCATGAAGGGTGGAAGGGCTGGGGGATTTTTTTTTTTTTTGAGCATTTTATGTGTTTAATAATCCTTTGAGCCTTTTTTGCCACACACTTTTTCATTCAACTTCTTATTTTCTGTTTGCAAAAATGTCATACATTTTTTACAAGCTCTCTTGGTAAAGTTTTTTATTTAGTTACGTTTGTAACATTTTTTTGTGGTGTTTTTGATGTCCTGTTGAGAAACCTAATGAAAAACTGTATGCTTAAAAAAATAAAGAAATAAATGCTGCCAACCCCCAAAAAGCAAAAAAAAAAAGTTACCAAAATGCCACAAAGAAAACCAGTTTGTAGTGTGTTTAACTCAGCTTTGACTAGTCCCAAGCATTTTTTTGCTTTTGCTTTTTTTCATCATCGTATTCCTTTCAGCCATTTAATTTTTTTTTTTTAGATGAGGTGCACTTTTTAAATGGAACCATTTTGGGGTACATATAAAGTAACATTTCTGCATTGATTTTGAGTGTTTTTTTATAGTGTTAAAATTGGGGAATAAAAAACATAATAATAGTCACTATTAGAGATGAGCGAATCGAAGTTGATGAAGTGGAATTCGATCCGAATTTTAGGAAAAATTTGATTCCTTACTAAATTTCCTTACTCTTTGTGGTAACGAATCACTAAATGGCTGCTGCACATGTTAGGACATGGAGCAAAGAACTCTGGGAACGAGGGATCACCCACAATGCCATGCTTGCAGCCAATCAGCAGCCAGCCAGCCCTATGATGTCACAGCCCAATAAATAGCCTGAGCCATTTTTGATTCTGCCATCTACCAGTGTACTTAGTGCAAGGAGACTGGCAGCAGGTGCTAGGGAAAGTGCTAGGAAAGACTTTGTTGTGCAAAAAAAACAATTTACAAGTTCATGGAAAGATTATTTAAGGTGTAGGGAAAGCATAGGGAGGCATCATCCATGCTATAAACGGAGAACAGGGTGCAATAGGAGAGTGTACAGCCTGGGTAATAGGAGAGATTCTATTACACCTTGCTGCACTTATTGGGGATCCAAATTGCTATTATACTGCTGCTTTTAGCTTTGCACTAGATGATACCAGCAAACCTTGTATGTTATTGGGGTGCTGTGTTGCAGGGTGTATTTATAGGAACTATATGTACGTAATTAGAGATGAGCGAATTTCTTAAAAATTTGCTTTGTGACGATTTACTTCGTCACGAAATGCATTTTTTGGGAAGTAGTGGGTGCAATGACAGGGAGCTGCAATAGTGCCGCCCCCATCATTGTACCCCTCAGATGCAGCATTCATACATGATTGCGGTATCTGAGTGTAAAATGCTCAATAAAAAAATTAATTCAAACTTACCGCCTCCATTTGCTGGTGATGCGGCGCGAGATTACTTCATCACACCGGCTGGCCCGGCCCGTCGCGAGCAAATGGAGGAGGTAGGTTTGAATTTTTACTTTTTTCATACTATTTCAGGTTAAATCGATTCACTGACATGAAGCACAAGGAAATTCGGCTTCAAGGCGAATCGAATTTAACCTGAAATTCTGATCGAATTCCACTTTGTGGGATTCAATTCACTCATCTCTATATGCCATATTTACCATTGTGCGGTGCATTTAAATTGTTCTAGAGTTTCTTTTGGGCTGTATTAGCATAAAAAAAGGACGTCTTATTTGCCGTTCTGCAGTGCTGTTAGTTTGTACTACAGCCTTTTTTGGAGTGTTTTAATAGAATAAAAAGTACGTATTATTTGATGTTCTGCGGTGCAGTTACATTGTACTACAGCCTTTTTTGGGGTGTATTAGTGGAAAAACAAGTACGTTTTATTTGCTGTATTGCTGTCAAGTTACCTTGTTCTACAGCGTTTTTGGGGTGTGTTAATTTCCTTTTAATTATTGTATCTAACAGTATGTCAGACAGACAAGTGACAGGCCCTTCAAGGGAAATGGGCAGTGGCAAAAATGTTTCTGTCGCAGGCAGAAGAAGGGGGGGGGGGCAGCAGGAGTTGCAGTGAGATGCCTGAGCTCCTGTGTCATCTAGCGGTCGTGTCTTGACTAGCAACCCAGCGGTGCTTGAATGGTTGACTCGGTCTTCTACTTCGTCGCAAGTGACATCAGACACCCCCAGCCAAGAGTCAGAAGGTTCTTCAGACACAATGCTTAGTTGGCATGGCCCGTGAGCTTTGTCCTTTTCTGTTCCCTTTGATATGCTGTAGGCTCTGTTTCACTTTTCAGCAAGGACGAGCTACTAGAGGACATCAGCAGCTACTGCCCAGCCAAAATCTGGAGGAGAGATATGCTGCTTCCTCCGGTAGGTGGGCAAGTAGTGATGATGAGAGTTGCCTGGGAGCTGATGTTGCAAGTCGTCAGGCTCCTGGACCTTAGACTGTTGAGGGGGATATCACTGACGTGCAGACAGTAGTGGATGATGATTAGGCCGATGGCACTTGAGAACCGAGTGAAGAAGGGGGTTCATCATCATCAGGAGAAGAGGATGGCAGCTTGCGCGTGAGGCAGAGGCTGAGCCACCAAGGTGGTAGTGTGACCAGGAGTCAGCAGGGTGGCAGCAAAGTGCTTTGCAGGAGCATACCTGCCCATGAAGTAGTGGTGCAGGGCTTCATGGAGACAGCGGCAGGCAGTCAGTACGGAGTGTTGGGGGGAAAATGCCATACTCAGCGGTGTGGCAATTGTTTGTTAGGCCGCCGGATGAGGTGAACATGGCCATTTGCCGAATTTGTGGGCAGAAGTTGAAGTGTGGGCAGGGTGCCAATGTTGGCACCACCGCCCTGCATCAACACATAAAGTGACCTGGGAGAACCATGGCTCCGATGTGGAGATCAAGCCTGCCGCAGCAACTGCTGCATCACCCAGTGGCACACACCCAATTTCATGCAGTCAAGGCTCCACCACCTCAGCCTAAGGGAGCTGTCTGTCCTTTCCATCATCTGCTGGTCCTGATGCTCCTCCTCCTTCTACTCCTTGCCAGTCATTCTGTCAGCAATCGATCACCGAAGCGATTGCCAAGAGACAACAGTATGCGTGTGCTCATCCAACGTGCAGAAGCTGATCGTGCTCCTGGCCAAGTTGCTGGTGCTGTAGTCCCTCCCTTTTCCAAGTGGTGGACTCTGCACCTTTCAAGAACTGATGGCTTCTGCCAAGCCGAGGTGGAGAGTAACAAGCCATCATTTCTTTGCCAAAAAGGCAGTACCAGCCCTGCACACATACAGGAAAAACTCAAAAAATTAGAATATTGTGCAAAATTTCATTTATTTCTGCAAGGCAAATTAAAAGGAGTTGCATTAATGCAACTTAAAATTCAAATATTGTGAAAAGGTTTAATATTCTAGGCTCAAAGTGTCAGACTCTAGTCAGCTAATTAATCCATACCCCCTGAACAAAGGGTATGAGATTGTGACTTTGGGGTTTTCATAAACTGTAAGCCACAATTATCCAAATTATAAATAAAGGCTTGAAATATCTCGCTTTGCATGTAATGAGTCGCTCTCATATATTAGTTTCACCTTTTAAGTTGCATTACTGAAATAAATGAACTTTGCACCATATTCAAATTTTTCGAGTTTCACCTATATATAGAACGGAAGGTGGACCTGTCCTTGAGCTTGTCGGTGTCTGCCAAAGTGCATGGCAGCACTGACGTGTGTAGCTATAACTATAGTCAAGGACAATATATGTCCTTTATGGCCCACTGGGCAAATGTGGCTCCTGCCCAGCCACACTAGCAACTTGGCCAAGTGACACCGCTTCCGCCTCCATGTTCTCACGCCGTTGGTCCTTCAACAACGTCCGTCTCTGCCTCCTCAGCGTCCACCGTGTCCTCAGCCTCCACTGCAGGGACAATTTACAATGCTCCTCCAGCATACCACATGTGCAGGGCACGGTGGTGTCACGCTGTTCTGCACCTAGTTTGGAATAGATGAGGTAACCAGTGGCACACCCAATACTTTCCAAAGATGATCGTGGTGCACAACCCTTGGTGTGCCCTATACCAATAGATAAATGAATAAAGAAAAGATGGGAGGCACTCTGCAAACACCTGAGGTATATGGAGAACACGAACCAACACAAGTGATAGAATGACTCACTCTTTAATATACCTATACATAAAAACTATAAAATCACTCGTATAAATAAAATAAAAATAAAAATAACCTGTAGGGATTTAGAAGTGGATCTTTATAATATAATGTCCTCTGCACCTAGTTTGCCTGGGCGAACGGAATTACACAGGGGAGGAACTTCTCCGCATCCTTTATCAAAAACCCGAATTCCAGCTTTCTACTCGACAACTCAAAATCGGAACCATGGTGACCGACAACAGGAAGAACATGGTGTCGGCGCTGCATCAAGGAGGGCTGAGCCATGCGCCCTGCATGGCGCATGTATTTAATCTGGCTGTAAATAGTGATGAGCTGCAGGGGCAATATTCAAATGCGAGATATTTCACGAATATTTGGGCAAATATTCATCACAAATTTGTGAATTCGAGAATTCTCCATTATTTTCTTGATTGCAAAAATTGGCAATGTAATTTTCACGTAATGCGCGTGCAATACAGGTGTGGGTCACTTTTGCTAAATTTTTTTAACTGCTAGAAGTTTCCTGAGACTGGAGAAAATGGTTTGCATGGCAGAACATTACAATAGATTAATATGCAGATAGACTGCTCCAATATTTTCGCGATTGAGCAAATCGGCAATTAATGATGAGCATATTTTGGCGCAATAGGTGCAACTTCACATTTTAGCAGGTCTATTGGTTGCTAGGGATGTGGCTAAGCTCAGACAAAGACATTGCAGCCTTCTCATTGGCCCACAAGCAAGAAGCAGGGAGGGATCATGGGTTCAGATGAAAAGAATCTAGAGTAATCACGAATTCGAATATATATAGCACTATATTATAAATCTTTGCGAATTCTCGAAGTTGTGATATTCACGATTAAAATTTGTGATTCGAATATTCGCGCCCCAACACTAGTTGTAAAGCGGTTCCTGAAGTCTTCCGCCCATCTGCAAGACATCCTGAAAATGGCCAGGAAACTCTGCATGCACTCCCACCCTCATACACCGCAAAGCACACCCTCCTTGATCTGCAGTGGCAGAACGGAATCCCCCAACATAGGCTGATATGCAACGTTTCCACCCGTTGGAATTCTACCCTCCATATGTTGAACCAATTATATGAACAGAGAGAGGCCATAAACAATTTCTTGATGATACAGGTGAACAGAGGTACTCTCCTGTGTAACTTCGATGTTAGCCAGTGGCAGCTCATGCGTGACACCTGCCATTTGCTCTGGCACTTTGAGAGGGCCACTTTATTTGTCAGATGCCAGGACCACAGGATAAACAACGTCATTCCACTGATGTATGCTCTGGAACAGATGCTGCTAAATCTGGCTGGCCAAGGGATAGGAGACGTGGAGACTACATCTCACGGCCACATGAGCCCTGTGGGGGCTGAACTAGAGAAGAAGGAGGACATTCGAGAATAAGCAATGTTTAGAAAAATGTTTTTTTACACAAGTGACAGGGGAGGAAGATCAGGAGTAGCCAGAGGAGCTACAGGGAAATTAGGAAGAGGAGGCAGAGGACCCAGGCACACTATGGCAGTATGCAGTGGAGATGGAGACAGGGAGTCCCTTTGAGTCCATTGCACAAATGGCCCGATGCATGCTCACTTACTTGCGTAGTGACAGCCGAATTGTCACCATTCGCCAGAGGGATGACTACTGGCTCTCCACCCGCTGAGAGGGAGAACAAAGTGAACTACTATCGAGATATCCTATGTAGTCAGTTGGCCGCTGCCTATGTTCACCATCGCCCATCCTCACACAGGTCTGCCTGCGGGGGCCCTCTGAGCCCACGTTCCACTCCCATGGCTGCTGGGGAGGTGGGGTGGCAGGAGCATTACCAGCTCCATCAGCAGCAACTTAAGTCTAGAGTCACTGATGAGCAGTTTTCTTCACCCGTCTACTGAAGAAACTACTCACCAGCAACTGCCAGTAGACATAGAGCAGAACCTGAACCAGCAGGTTGCGGCATAGTTGGAGTGCACCCTGCCACTTAACGTCGAAGATCCCCTAGACTACTGGCCAGCCAAACTCGATTTGTGGCCGCAACTGGCCAAGTTTGCCCTGGACAAGCTTTACTGCCCGGCCAGCAATGTGGCATCAGAGAGGCTGTTTAGTGTCCGGGGGCCATAGATACCCCAAGGAGAACTCGCCTGTCCACCCAAAATGTGGAGAAACTGACCTTTGTGAAGATGAATCAGGCATGGATCAGCCAGCATTTTCAAACACCAGTACCTGATGCATCAGACTAGATCATCCATGGTTCCACACCTACATTTTTACAAAACAGGCCTGTTTTTTCTGGCTACCTGCTTCAGCTACTATTCTGATGCTGCCACCCTCCTGATGCCACACCTGAATCCAGGTGCTCCGACTGCCAGCCACCATCTTCAGCTGGTACTGGTCTCCCCCCCATCTCCCCACTCTGTCACTATGCCACTCTGTGGTCTCCTCATGCTGCTGCTACATTAACACTATGTCTCTGGGCCAATCTGTGGTCTCCCCATGCTGCTGCCACATCACCACTCTGTGGTCTGCTAATGCTGATGCTACCTCAACACTTTGTCAATGGGCTACTCTGTGGTCTTCTCATGCTGATGCCACATCACTACTCTGTGGTCTCCTCATGCTGCTGCCACCTCCCCACTCTGTCACTGGGCCACTCTGTGGTCTCCTGATGCTTCTTCCACATCACTAATCTGTGGTCTCCTCATGCTGCTGCCACCAACACTATGTCACTGGGCCACTCTGCGGTCTCCTCATGTGGCTGCAACATCACAACTCTGCGGTCTCCTCATGCTGCTGTGACCTCCCCACTCTGTCACTGGGCCACTTTGTGGTCTTCTCATGCTGCTGCCACATCACTACTCTGTGGTCTCCCCATGCTGCTGCCACCAACACTATGTCACTGGGCCACTCTGTGGTCTCCGTATGCTAATGCTACCTCACCACTCTGTGGTCTCCTCATATTGCTGCCACCTCAACAATATGTCACTGGGCCACTCTGTGGTCTCCTCATGCTGCTGCTACATCACCACTCTGTGGTCTTCTCATACTGCTGCCACTTCACAATTCTGTGGTCTCCTCATGCTGCTGCCACCTCACTGCTCTGTGGTCTCCTCATGCTGCTGCCACCTCACTACTCTGTGGTCTCCTCATGCTGCAGCCACCTCACTACTCTGTGGTTTCCTCATGCTTCTGCTACCTCAACACTATGTCACTGGGCCACTCTGTGGTCTAGTCATACTGCTGCCACCTCACCACTATGTCACTGGGCCACTCTGTGGTCTCCTCATGCTGTTGCTACATCAACACTATGTCTCTGGGCCACTCTGTGCTCTCCTCATGCTGCTGCCACCTCACCACTCTGTGGTCTCCTTATGCTGCTGCTAACTCAACACTATGTGAATGGGCCACTCTGTGGTCTCCTCATGTTGCTGCCATATCACTACTCTCTGGTCTCCTCATGCTGCTGCCACCGCCCCACTCTGTCAATGGGCCACACTGTGGTCTCCTCATGCTGCTGGCACCTCACCACTATGTCACTGGGCCACTCGGTGGTCTCCTCATGCTGCTTCCACCTCACTACTAAGTCATTGGGCCACTCTGTGGACTTCATATGCTGTTCCCACATTCCCCACTTTATGACTGGGCCACACCTTGCCTTTCTGGCCTGGCTGACATCATCATTTATTTGACCCTTCTTCTGATCTGTCAGAAGGAAGGAAAAATGAGATGCACAACGGATCCTGTCTATGTAGCATTTATAAGACCATGACATGGTCCCTATTTTTCATCAGAATTGGCTTATGATTTGGTAGCCAAAAGCAGGAGTGGGTACGAAACACAGAAGACATGCAAATATTCCACTTACGTATCATGTCTGTTTTGGATCCACTCCTGATTTTTTTGGCTTTAGCAATACTGATGGAACTACAGTAACCACATGCTCTCTGAGTGAAGGTGGATGCTCAACAGAAAGGATTAGTTTTTTTGGGGAGTTATTGTTCTGACAGATCAGAGGAAGGGCAAAATAATCAGTGATGTCAACACAAACTTACTGCTGACATCCTCTCCACTCTGTCAGGGGTCTCTTTGTATAAGCGTGTAATAGAACAGGTCCATTAGACACCTGTAAGGCTGTGTTCACACTTAAGTTGTGAACACTTAATTTTTTTTTTAAATTCGCTCATCTCTAGTCAGTATGATTGTGGTAATACTAAATTTATAAAGTTGTTTTATGTTTTACTACCTAAAAACACAACATGGGACGCCTGTGCAACACTTAGACAAAATCACCATATAAAGGTGGTGGCCTAGCCTATGGCCTCTTAATGACTGTAATACAAGGTGTATTGATGACCAATCAAGTCATATTTCACAATAAAATTGAATGTAACATCTGGATTCACATAAAAACTGGAAAAAAAGTTAAATGTTTTAAAAAAGCAATGTGTGAAGCCACATCAACAGTACCTAAAAAACAGTAAATCTATAATAAAACTTCAAAACAAGCTTGGAGGCTTGGAAGTCAAACGAACTGACGCGAACAGAATTTCAGGAAAGATTTGATTTGCTGTGAAGCCTAATGTCCTCCTGGTAACAAACCAATTTACCCTGAAATATGTGGTAACAAGAGGAGAGAAGCGCTCAAAGGTTAAATATGTAAAATCAAAAGGGACCTCTGAGAGGGAAATATAGTGTGCTCACCTGTTCATGTTGCACCAAACTGGGTACAACACCAGTTAAGGCAAATGAGAAAATATTGCTGGTTGGTGCAGCCAGACATCCGAGATCCTTAGGCGGGAGCCAAACCGCTGGTTGGATAGACTGTAGCACTAAAAGGCAGCCGGAAAACCTGAGCGCACAACACTTTGGATGCCCCACGTGCTTGTACAGCACAGCTCAATCACATTCCTTAGCTACTTGACTTCAGCGATCCAAACTTGACAAAGGGGTCCCATGTACCCCGAAACGCGTTGTCTCAGAATAAAGTAAAATTATATTTGACTCCTGGCTGTGTTCTGTGCCTTGTGTTATCCACCACAAACTCGACTACCACGTTCTGGCTGCCTTCTAGTTTTACCCAGAAATGGCAGGAGAAATTTAAAAAATAGATACCTCATCCATTTACACACACTGGCCAGCGTGATGATGTCATCACGTCACCGCATGAGATTTATTGCAGTGTCTTCAATGAAAATGGTCACAACGGCCTTTACACGATCGAATGGATAAGGTTTTGTTTTATTTTGTTTTTTTAACTGCTGAAAGACCAAAATTTTAGCCTCAGATGCCACGATCAACGATTAACGCGGCATTTGAGGGGTTCAATGATGGGGGGCGTGGCACGATCGCCATTGACCATCATTTGGCCTGGTACACACAAAGAAATGTGCTTTGTGACAAATTAATTCATCACAAAGTGAGTTTCTGTGTGAAATGCAGTGAAGCAGCCAAATTGAATTTTTTCATAAGTTCGCTCATCTCTAGTGTTTTCCGTCCATAACATGTTTGAATACATCAATACCGACATGCATCAAAGCTTTACAGCCTACCTAAATAAATTGTGAAATAAATCTCCCATAAGCTTCTATCATATGCTAATTTCTAAATATGTAAGCAGATTATATATTAATAGAAGCGTTGTTTTATTTTTGTAACACCCAACTGTTCGATAATTTCAGATGCAATGATATCCTCCTGTTATTTACATCATAGTAAAACAATTTATTAACCACTTCAGTACCGAGCCACTTTTCACTTTTTAATTCAAATCATTTGTATTGATTTTCAAAAGTTTAAACAGGCAAGAAAACAAACCCAGCCAACCCACCCTCCCCTACCACCACTCCCACCCACCCCCCTTCACATAAGCTCGGAGGGAGGAATGGGTGTAAATAACATGTGAACGCACGTGGAGGGAGGGACAACCAACGGGGTACCATAATTTTACATTCAGCGCCTGTGAACACACAGAGGGAAGGAGGGTACCGTAAATTTACGGTGCCTCCCCTTCCTGCGCTCCTTTACAGGTGCAAGCTGTAATGTTTCGGTATCCTGTCTGCTTCACGCATGCGCAGTGGCCCGTAAATCGACGGTACCATTCCTCCCTCCGTGCTCATGTAAAGGCTCGGAGGGTACCGTTGATTTACGGGCCACTGCGCATGCTTAAAGCAGGCAGGGTACCGAAACATTACAGCTTGCGCTTGTTAAGGAGCGCAGGGAGGGGAGGAACCGTAAATTCATGGTACCCTCCTTCCCTCTGCGCGTTCATAGGCGCTAAATGTAAAATTATGGTACCCAGTTTGGTTGTCCCTCTCCCTCCTTGCCTGTGTCCCTCCCTCCCTCCCTCCACGCACGTTCACATGCGCTGACAGTAAAATTATGGTACCCAGGTTGGCAGTGCGCAGGCGCCAACTCGCCTTCTTTTAAGCCAATCGGGTGCCGACTTCAGCGATCACACCTCCTTTACATGCTGTATGTCATAGCGGAAGTGACGAGGGTACCAAGATCTTACAGGTACCATATTTTAACTGAACACCGGCTCCTGCGCTCTTCCTGTTTAACTGAGCCATGCCCAGTAAAACACTTGAGGTTGATGTGCTCAGTTAAACAGGAAGAGCGCAAGAGCCGGCTCAGTGGCTGTTAGTGAAGCTGACGGGAAGGAGTGGGCAGGGTTATCGGCTACTAGTGATGTAGCCATTTGGGGCGGAGCCTGACGGCAGTCCTAATACTGGCGACATATTGTATGAGCGGAGAGAGGGGCGTGCCTGGGCTTTATCGGGGAGGCGGGCCTGGGCACTGGATGGAGTTCCTGGGCAAAGTTTGAATAAAAATAATGCCCCTCTGGACACCTTCAGGGGTCATTAGCATAAATATAAAAGAGGATTTTTATGAAGATAGAAAGCCAGATCCAACTGTAAAGAACACCTATGGAGAGAAGGTATGAGCAGCTATAAGGACCCATGTTTGGTTTAATATTGATTTTCCAAGTGACAGATTCCCTTTAAATCCCTATCCGATTTTTGCAAATCTGACATGTGTCATTTTATGTGGTAATAACATTGGAATGTTTTTACTTATCCAAGCCATTCTGAGAATGTTTTCTCGTGACACACTGTACTTCATGACAGTGGTAAATTTGAGTCAATATATTTGAACTCTCTTTTTCCCTGTTTTTTACTTTATTTTGGGAAAAGGATGCATTTTTTTTAACTTGAAACTTTAAATTTTTTTGTAAAACTTTATTTTTATTGCTTCTTTTTCACTTTATTTTTTGTCAAACTCTGGGACTTTAACTTTTGGGGGTCTGATCCCCATTACATTGCATTACAATATTTCTGTATTGTAATGCATTGGCTGTAAGTGTATTACCTGTCTAATACACTTACAGCTTCCTGCCTGTGAGATCCAGGGGTCTGGATCTCACAGGCTTACACGGATGGCAGCCACGATGCCTAAGGAAGGCATCGGGCTGCAGTCCAAGCCATCGGGTCCCTGTCACAGCAGCGTGGGGACCCGATGGACACCCCACATCCTGCAGCTGATCGGGCGGGCGCAGCTCCTGCGCCCACCCGATCAGAGTGCTGTAGCTGTATGGTGCTGGGATTTGTGACCCTGTTTCCAGCGCCGTACATGTATGGCGCTGGTATCCTATGGGTTAAAGCTCTTAAATGAAGGGAGGGTAGGTTGTAGATATGTCAGCCATGACACATTAAACAGTTAAACATATAGTAATTTGAAATTTTTTAAAATATATTAATTATAAATGTAAAATGTAAATTTTTCCTGAACATTTCTACCACTATATAATAGGGAATACATACATTGGTGTTCTGTATTACGGTCTCATTATAGAAATTGTTTCCTTCAACAATAAAAGTGCTTCACAAAGACATCCAGCTGTAGAAATTCCTCCTTTACAAAAACCTGTATACTGTGTCTGGAGATGAACAAGTTTTTCCAGTAAGTTTAAGGTCTTCATTTGCTGTAAATGTCTAGTAACGATCTAAAGATGGAAATTAAAGGCCTAGCTAGTATAGGGCAAATGCCCCCATGCAGTCAGGTAGGTTGTGCTGATGTTGAGTAAGATCATAGGTCTAGAATGTCCAGTGAAATATAAATGCTAAAGGTGGCCATAAACAGGATATTCTGATCATCCAAAAAGACAGTTTTAGACCATTTTCTGTTGACCATAAGCCGCTTTTATATGCAGATAGTAGTTGAAAAGATGACCTGTTGTGTTAGATTTTTGGCCTTTGATAGGTTCTATCCTTTAAAACTCATTCCTGGCAAGTGACACATCTACAACCATCATTGGAAGGCCAGACTAGGCACAATCGATATAATGAGAAATTGATCAGCAACATTCACAGATCAACTATCAATAACCCCTAATGCCTGGCTAGCTCAAAAGGGTTGTTGAGCTTTTTGGACTTTTTTAATTAGCAGTGTGGTCTTGACTGCCCAATGACTGGACTCATCTATTATGTGTCCCCAAGAGACACGTGACTGCTGGGTTATGTGCCGCTTATGGACATGTCACCGCTGAGGCCAGTCATTGACTGCAAAAGTGCACGTGATGGAGACTAGAAGAACACTGATGGGAGCTAGGCACTTACAGAGCAGGAACGGAGCAGATCCATGCAGGTCAGCATTATTTTTAAAAGGTATAACACTTTGGTATGAATAGTTAAAATGTCCAAAAACATTGGGCAACCACATTAAAGGGAGTCTGTCATGCAAATTAGGCCTATAATAACTAGGAAATGGAGCCTCAGATTAACAAAAGAAAAACAGTAGTTTAATCAGGTGAACCACAGCTACAGTCATGGCCGTAAATGTTGGCACCCTTGAAATTTTTCAAGAAAATAAAGTATTTCTCACAGAAAAGTATTGCAGTAACACATGTTTTGCTATACACATGTTTATTCCCTTTGTGTGTATTGGAACAAAACCAAAAACTGGAGGAAAAAAAAGCAAATTGGACATAATGTCACACCAAACTCCAAAAATGGGCTGGACAAAATTATTGGCACCCTTTAAAAATTGTGGATAAATAAGATTGTTTCAAGCATGTGATGCTCCTTAAAACTCACCTGGGGCAAGTAACAGGTGTGGGCAATATAAAAATCACACCTGAAAGCAGATAAAAAGGAGAGAAGTTCACCTGCAAGTCTTTGCATTGTGTGTCTGTGTGCGCCACACTAAGCATGGACAACAGAAAGAGGAGAAGAGAACTGTCTGAGGACTTGAGAACCAAAATTGTGGAAAAATATCAACAATCTCAAGGTTACAAGTCCATCTCCAGAGATCTAGATTTGCCTTTGTTTACAGTGTGCAACATTATCAAGAAGTTTGCAACCCATGGCACTGTAACTAATCTCCCTAGGCATGGACTTAAGAGAAAAATTGATGAAAGGTGTCAACGCAGGATAGTCCGGATGGTGGATAAGCAGCTCCAAACAAGTTCCAAAGATATTTAAGCTGTCCTCCAGGCTCAGGGAGCAACAGTGTCAGCGCGAACTATTCATCGACATTTAAATGAAATGAAACGTTATGGCAGGAGACCCAGGAGGACCCCACTGCTAACACAGAGACATAAAAAAGCAAGACTACATTTTGTAAAATGAACTTGAGTGAGTTCTGGGAAAACGTCTTGTGGACAGATGAGACCAAGACAGAGCTTTTTGGTAAAGCACATCATTCTTCTGTTTACCGAAAATGGAATGAGGCCTACAAAGAAAAGAACACAATACCTACAGTGAAATATGCTGGAGGTTCATTGAGGTTTTGGGGTTGTTTTGCTGCCTTTGGCACTGGGTGCCTTGAGTGTGTGCAAGGATCATGAAATCTGAGGATTACCAACAGATTTTGGGTCGCACTGTAGAGCCCAGTGTCAGAAAGCTGGGTTTGCAACCGAGATCTTGGGTCTCCCAGCAGAACAATGACCCCAAACATACGTCAAAAAGCACCCAGAAATGGATGGCAACAAAGCGCTGGAGAGTTCTGAAGTGGCCAGCAATGAGTACAGATCTAAATCCAATTGAAGACCTGTGGAGAGATCTGAAAATTGCTGTTGGGAAAAGGCGCCCTTCCAATAAGAGAGACCTGGAGCAGTTTGCTAAGGAAGAGTGGTCCAAAATTCTGGGTGAGAGGTGTATGAAGCTTATTGATGGTTATAGGAAGCAACTGATTTCAGTTATTTTTTCCAAAGGGTGTGCAACCAAATATTAAGTGAAGGGTGCCAATAATTTGTCCAGCCCATTTTTGGAGTTTGGTGTGACATTATATCCAAATAGCTTTTTTTTCTCCCTTTTTTGGTTTTGTTCCAATACACACAAAGGGAATAAACATGTGTATAGCAAAACACGTGTTACTGCAATACTTTTCTGTGAGAAATACTTCATTTTCTTGAAAAATTTCAGGGGTGCCAACATTTACGGCCATGACTGTATGTGTCTATGCAAACAGTTTCATAGGAAGGTCACTGATGAAATATTCCCTTTAGGTCATTTTAAATGCATTATTACATAATAAGAAATTACCTCAGGTACACTGCTCACAATTTTGTAGTTGGTGTTGCATTTTGCAACATAAGAGTGCTTAATCATTTGTTTGTTTTTACTACATACTATATAATTGTTGTACATTTTTGTAAAAATTTTGCAGATCAAGAAAAAAAAAGTGGTGAACCAGTAGCCTTCGAATGTCCTTTAATGGTCGGTGGATTACGGAGACAGCAGTCATGTCTGCTCTGGGTGTGACCAAGATGCAGCAGCACATGTTCTATGATTTTCGTATATTTTTAAACTATGCTTTAACTGGTGTAATGGATTAGTCCATTCTGCAAAGAAATGATTCTGGAATGGATGCTGTTAAGCTAAGGAGCTCCCACATAATTGCTTTGGGGTCCTGGAGAAAGCTCCCTAACTGTGCATTTCTACCACAATAAATATAAGGCAATAGCTGGCTGAGTAAAAGGTGTTCTACAGAATTATATACCTATGCTAAGGATAAATCTTGATCGAGATCAGTAGGAGTTAGACATGCCAATGTGTCTAGATAACTTTGAAGAGGCTTCAGGGCTCTTTGGAGGTCCTTTATTCTGCTGATCACCCATTGATGGCACTATCTAATGATCGGAGAAAAAATACACTTCCGTTTACATTGTCAATGGGGACAAAACTGAACTGAACAGACCGGAGTGCTCCAAAATGCATTCCATTCCGTTTGGTTGCATTTTTATACCGGAGAGCAAACCACAGCAAACTGCGTTTTTCTGTGCAGCACGGTAAATAAATATTTATATATACAGATTAAGTTTGAATGCTGCAGCAGGTCAACAAGATAAACACAGCAATTTATTAGACCACCTGATGAGACTAAGTCTAATGCGCAGTAAGTCGATGTATATCAAAACAGATTAAGTATGAATGTCGCAGAAAGTGAACAAGATAAAAGCAGCAATATATTAGGCTACTTTCACATTTGCAGTAGCCTTTTCCGGCAGGCTGTTCTGTCGGGGGAACAGCCTGCCGGATCCGTGCTACAGCAAGTCCACCTTGCTGGCGGAAGTCCGCTCGGCCCCATTCTCTATAATGGGGGCGGGCCAGAGGTCTGGCCGCAGCACTGCAAGCATGCCGAGAGGCGGCCGGACTTAAACAATATTATGCTGTAGTTTTATTAAGGCCGCCTCTCGGCATGTTTGCCGTGCTGCGGCCAGGCCTCCGGAATGGGGCCGGAGTGGACTTCCGCCAGCACAGTGGACTTGCGGTAGCATGGATCCAGCAGGCTGTTCCCCCGACGGAACAGCCTATCGGAAATGGCTACAGCAAGTGTGAAAATAGCCTTAGAATGTCTGTTAACCCGTTAGCTTCCAGCGCCATACATATACAACGCTGGAGAAAAGTATAAACATGTAGCTCACTCATGCGTGCAGTGGGTCTCCGGTGTTTCAAACAGCAGAGACCCGCGGCTAATGACCATGACCAACAATAATGCCAGTCACAGTCATTAAAGTCTTTAGATGCCGTGATTAAGTAAGATAAAGGGTGAAAACCCCGGAAGCTTGTGCGTTCGAGCATCTAACCAGCATCCTCTGCGGCCAATGAGGATGTTGGTAATTGATTTCAATATTTTGGCGAGCAGGTGGCAGGCCAACATAAGAAATGAGCAATTTTGTACAAATCATGGATCTAAAAGACCATGAGGGCTCATAATTTAAAAAAAATACGAGCTTCAAAATCATAATAAAAAGTTTAAAAAATCTAAATATAAAAAATAAAAAAATATAAAAAGTTTAAATCACCCCCTTTCCATAGAATAAAAAAAAAAAATACATAAATAGCAAAAAATATATAAACAGCATCGGCATCACCGCGTCCAAAAACACCATACTATTAAAATATTAAAATATTTTTTCAATACAGCAAATTGCGTAACAGAAAAAAAGGTCAAAATGGCCAATTTGCCATTTTTTCATCACTTCTCTTCCCCACAAAAAATGAAATAAAATGTGATCAAAAAGTCACACACACCCCAAAATGGTATCACAGCCCAGTAGATACAAATATAAAAAAAGTTATGGGGGTCAAAATATGGTGATGTAAAAAACATTTTTTTTTTCAAAGTTTAAATTCATTTTTACCCAAAAAAATCTATACATATGTGGTATCCTTGTAATCCTACTGACCCAGAGAATGAAGGGCACAGGTCAGTTCTGCCACAAAGGGAAGGAAAACAGTGGAGGAATTGCGTTATTTTCCAATTCCACCCCATTTGAAATTTTTTTCCCCACTTCCCACTACATTGTATGCCATATTAAATGGTGGCAATAGAAAGTACAACTTGTCCCGCAAAAACTAAGCCCTCATACAGCTATGTGAATGGAAAAATAAAAAAGTTATAGCTCAAGGAAGATAGGGAAGAAAAATTAAAATGAAAAAAAAAATCCAGTATCCTAAGGGTTAAGACTGAATCCGACGCACAGTAAATATATATATTACATCTATATTACATATATTATATATATATTTATTTATTAACAGATTAAGTATGAATACTACAAACGCAGCGACCTGCGGTCTCCCTATGCTCTCACTACAGTCTCAAAAATCTCTCCGTCACTCCCTACGATCTCCCTGCATTGTCCCTGCACTCTTCTTCTCCAATATTCTTTTTTAACTGTTTTCTGCAACACTGTCACTAGCGCATGAGCGCTTGTCACGTCTCTCCCTAAGCTCATCTCACAGTGAAATGATAGAGACCACGTGGGATGAGGCTTTTTATAGGACTGTGACATCACAGGGTCTGCCCATGGCATTATGGGTCATATGTATCTCATTCCTAGGCTTCTTATTTTCACTTTGTAACACATGCATCAGCCATTTTAGAAAAAAATCTGATTCGTTACTACGATCAAAACTAAGCCAATTACAATAAACTGTGAAATATATACTCCCTAATATCTAGAGCTAGCACAAGGACCCCCTGAGGGCCTAAGGGAAATAAAACTTAACTTTTAATGTTGATACTAAAATGCAATGTAACATACCCCAAACATGAACATATAAAAATGAAAATATCTCACCCCACAGAAACAGCAGCTGGCAAAGTGTGTTGACGGCTCGGGTCAATCAATGGAGGTTCGTTTAAAGATGACTTGTTCCATTGAAGACAATAAGAGAACTTCTGACCCTGTAAAACCCTACTCATGGGAAGAGGACCTTGTACCGTCCTACCTGTCTATACGGGGTTCTTACCCGTCCGGATACCTGTTCCTGGTCACTGGCAGTCCCTCACAATCCCTACGATGTAGTTTCCGACGTGGTATGTTTCATTAAGTAAATCATCAGGGGAGATATACACAATAGGAAAACCTAAAGGTCAGTAGACCACCTAGGAAAGTAGTAGTGATGAAAAGGGGGGGGGTGCCTCTCAGTGGAGAGAACACACCGCCTAATGCAACCCCGGCTAGTAAGCACGGCCTGAACACGGCCTGCACTTCAGAACAAATTCCAGTTCGGATGCCTCAACACTGTCAGTGATTTTCACTCTTTAGCTGTGCTCTCAGTTTTGTTCTGTGTGCTTTTAATTTCTTATTGGATTGAGCAATAACAATAATGTCTAACCAGATTAATGTTAATATGAAAAATTATAGGATTTATACGACATCAAAGCTTAAACTACAAGACAAAATCCCTTTGGTATATAAAACGTAACTTTTACTATTGATTAGATAAAATAAAATAAATGTACCCAAAAACAAGTGCCTATCGATGCTTAGCACTGCCTCCCTTGTCCAAGGCACCCCCCAGACTTATTGATGTTAGAAATAGCTGGGGAGGATGAAAGTAATGGACCCAATGGTCCTTAGTTGCACTATTGGCATAGCCTCAACAGTGGTAGGGGTATGTGTATGGGTGAGCACCAAGGGAAAGGCTGCTATGGCATTAGCTAGGACTAGATGCTAAAGTGTGTCATGGGAAAGGGATATACTTGCCCTTCCCAGTCCCTGTCCTTGCTCAGCCCAGGGACCACCCCTGATGGTGGGGTTCCCCTGTCCTCGTGCCTTCCCTGTTGACCCTACACTTACCCTCAATAAAACTACCCTGTTGCTTAGTGCTCAACTGGTGAGTCTACCCCACTTTAAAAGTGGGGGTCTTGGCAAGGAGGAGGTACATACCGGTATGCCAGGCTAATAATTATCCTGCCTGGAGCACATGAGGGTTAACCTTGACCCATCTGTGCAAACTTGGTAAGAATGGAAGGAGAGGGCCTTACACATCATTAAATAGGTCAGAGTTTTCCTTTCTTACCATATGGTTGTACACTACATGTGTGACAATTATTTACATCTGCACTATCAGCCCCCTGAGGAGCCTGGATACAGGCGAAACGCGTTGGGGACTTACCACACATATATACATCTGGGGTTCACTATAGAGACCAGTTTGTCACCGTTATCTACCTAGACCCCCACTTTTAAAGTGGGGTAGACTCACCAGTTGAGCACTAAGCAACAGGGTAGTTTTATTGAGGGTAAGTGTAGGGTCAACAGGGAAGGCACGAGGACAGGGGAACCCCACCATCAGGGGTGGTCCCTGGGCTGAGCAAGGACAGGGACTGGGAAGGGCAAGTATATCCCTTTCCCATGACACACTTTAGCATCTAGTCCTAGCTAATGCCATAGCAGCCTTTCCCTTGGTGCTCACCCATACACATACCCCTACCACTGTTGAGGCTATGCCAATAGTGCAACTAAGGACCATTGGGTCCATTACTTTCATCCTCCCCAGCTATTTCTAACATCAATAAGTCTGGGGGGTGCCTTGGACAAGGGAGGCAGTGCTAAGCATCGATAGGCACTTGTTTTTGGGTACATTTATTTTATTTTATCTAATCAATAGTAAAAGTTACGTTTTATATACCAAAGGGATTTTGTCTTGTAGTTTAAGCTTTTCTTATTGGATTGACCTCGGCTTGCCTTTGACAATTCTCTGTGTCATGATTTGGTACTGTGTTTCCCGTCTGATTCTGACTTCGGCTTGGCTGTTCTGAGTACCTTCTTTTGTCTGATTTGGTACTGCATTGTCCACCCGGTTCCGACCCTTTCCTGTATGACTTTTTTCATGTGTAGTTTCTTCTTTATATGTGTGTCAGTCCTGCACCTAGCAGAGTAGGGAACGTTGACCTGTTGCGGACTTGCCGCCTAGGGCTTGCTCTTCGAATAGGCAGGGAAAGTGGGCTGGGTTCCAGTTAGGGCAAATGTCTAGTGTTCCTGCAGCTCCAGTGGAGGAGAAATGAAGCATTACACTATGCCCAGTGAAATAAATGGTCTCATCATATAATGCATGCACACGCTTAGTCTTCTGTAGAGAGACACTTTTCATAGTCATTGTACACTCTACAATACTCGATGAGGATCTTAAATATTCACTAATCTTTAACACTCCTATAGTTTATTAAAAAACAGTTTTTTTTCTTAGTTTTCTCCATCAACATGCCAAGTTAGATGATTTTCACTTAATATGTGATATCATATATTTTCCATGCTTAAATGTGTTTTTTTTCCTTGAAAATTGTATTTTAACGTATTCTTTGAATATCTTAAACATGCTAGATGTATTTTATTATTTTTTATTTACTTCAACCCCATAGTGACCACCCATACACCTTTTTACAGCAGTCACTAAGGGGCATTAGGCTGGACTGCTGCTTTTTTATGGCAGCCCAGTCTATTCACTGCACTGGACCCCGTGCAATGGAGAGCGGGGAGCCGGCTCTCACATGAGAGCTGCGGCCTTACTCTAACAGCCTGAAACGGCAGGAGTGCCAATCCAGGCTGTTTAACACTTTACATGGCGCAGGCAATGGTGCGGGCCGCATGTTAAGTGCTGACAGAGGGAGTGGACTCCCTCTGTCTTCCATCGGCACCCCACAAATGCGATTGCAGGGTGCCAATGTGTGTGAAGGCTGACTGGGTTCTGATGTAGACCCCAGACCAGCCTTGAGTAATTTTCAGCAGGCTGTGCCTCTCTGGTGCAGCCTGCTGGTCACTGTCAGAATAGAATTGCCATTTAAATGCAATGCACCATAGGGATAGTGCATTGCATTTTAAAAGCAATAAGAAAGCTGTCTGTTATAGTCCCCTTGTGGGACTATTAAGTGATAAAAAAGTAAAAATCGTACTGACCCACAAAATAAACATATTATGTTATTTATATCGAAAAATGAATGCCGTAAAATTTATAACGTAAAAACGAAGTGGCAGTATCGCTGTTTTTCCCATCTCCCTCCCAGAAATAATAAAAGTTAACCAGAAAGTTATGTGTACCCCAAAATGGGGCCATTAAAAATACAACTTGTCCTGCAAAAAACAAGCCCTCATAAAGCTATACAGAGGGGAAAATAAAAAAAAGTTATAGCTCTTGGAATGCGACAATGAAAAAAGGAAAAAAAATGCTTGATCAGTAAGGCCCAAAACAGGCTGGTCACTAAGGGGTTAAACTAAGCCCCTTTCAAGATTCACTATGTTTGCATAATAACTCTCTGGGCTATTGAACTAACCTTTTAACATTCATAATACAATTTCTATTAAACCAATTAAACACATTTTTCACACACCCCCTAATGGTTTTCATCTTTCATTTCTCCATGAAACTTGTTCTTTTTTGTTAACTTTCCTTTTAATAATCCTATAAACTGTTTTACAGCTTGATTTATCTTATCCTTTGGTAGAGTATTCATTACTTTGCATTAGTTGAAGGAAATATCCACTAGACTACAAGCTACACAAAAGGGAAAATAAAGTAAAGATTTTATATTGCTCATTAATTTCTGGTGAAAAGACATTTATTTATCTATCGCCTGGCATTCATACTTTTGTTATAGGATCATAATGAGGTTTTTTTTTTTTTAATAGGTATCTTGAAAATGACTATGATGTTTCAGTACCTTGGACAGCAGAAGAAGTCTCTGCACTCCTCTTGATTTTGAGAACACAGAGTAGCAGACTAGCTCCACCTTTCTTTTTTTCTCTCTCTCTCTAATGAATTACAAAAAATGTGTGTTCAATAGAATGTGAACTTTTTGGGAAATTCGGAAATAATTCCCAAATGGTAGAATCAATTCGCTTATCCTTAATGTTATAGGTTTATGGGTTTAGAGTTGAATGCGGAGATTTATCCTTGTATTTATGCCAGTTGTCTGGTGAAATTACGTTAAAGAATATTGCTGTAATGAACTTACTAGGGTTAACAAACCAGAGAGCTGGGCACTATACGTGAATCATCTGTTCACTGGCCTAAGTGCTAATTATAGGTGTAAGCTTGCTTCCCAGTCTGTTTGTATATTTTTCTTCCAGTAAATGTCTAAATGTGAACTAATATCTTGCCCTGTGACTTGTGTTGTCCTTGACTACTCTATTAGATTATCCTCTGTATTGCATACCTAAATCACAATTATTGAAACATGGACTGCCTAACTATCCTCCTGACCACTGCTTTTGTAACGCTTTCCAAGCTATGCTAGATTACTGTTGATGATTTAATTATCCAGAATATTCTTCTGACAATTACACTTGTACCATGTTCCCATCTCTGCTACTCCATAATGTCACATTCCTGAGATGTGCACTGACTTTTGTTGCTGTTACCCATCAGGGCCGGTGCAAGGTTTTTTGCCAACACAAGCGAACCTACATTTTGGCGCCCCCCCCACCCCCCTCCCCCGCAGCTCTCCTGGGGAGCGCCAAAATATAGGTTCTTCCCATAAGACGCACCTAGGTTTTAGAGGAGGCTAATAGGAAACAATATTTTTCATTTAGACCTCAGCTCACAGGCACAGTCCCAATGCCTCAGATCAGACCCCCATGTCAGCAGCCATCAGCCCTCCATGGCATATTTCTCCCCGTCCATGGCACAGACAGACTACAGACATTGTCTCCGGCCCATCATGTAACCCCATCCTCACCCATGTCACATTTCTCCCCCTCTATTCGATAGCTCTAACACCTAAAGCAATTATTATTTTTTTTAAACCTGATGTTTCTCCAGATGATCTTATGCTAAAAGTAGTGGTAATAGAGTCTCAAAGGTCTATAGAAGCAGGTACACTATTTTTACAAACCTTTGAGACTCTATTAACACTACTATCAACATCAGGTCATTTAGAGAAACAGCATGTTTTTTTATTATATTTTTCCTTTAGGGGTTAAAATATAACTTTCATTTGATTGCTCTAAGGGCTCGTTCACATCACCGTTTGTCTTTTCCGTTCTCAAGCTCCGTTCAGGAGCAGGAGAACGGAAGGACGGATGCTGTACATAACTGACACCAATGGAGCCTAAAGACCCCATAGACTTTAATGGGGTCCGTTTGGTGTCCGCTCAGAACATGATTTTTGAGCGGACACGAAAGTCCTGCATGCAAAAATCATGTTCTGAGCGGACACCAAACGGACCCCATTACAGTCTATGGGGTCTTTAGGCTCCATAGGTGTCAGTTATGTACAGCATCCGTCCTTTTCGTTCTCCTGGTCCTGAACGGAGCCGGAGAACGGAAAAGACAAATAGTGATGTGAACAAAGCCTAACACCTAAAAAAAATCATTTTAAAACCCTGCTGTGTCTCTAGATCAGTGTTTCTCAACCAGTGTGCCTCCAGCTGTTGCAAACTACAACTCCCAGTATGCCCACACAGCAAAAGGCTGTCCGGGCATGCTGGGAGTTGTAGTTTTGCAACAGCTGGAGGCACACTGGTTGGGAAACACTGCTCTAGATGACCTTATGTTGACAGTAGTGTTAATAGAGCCTCAAAGGTCTGTAAAAATAGGGTAACTGCTTCTATAGACCTTTTAGACTCTATTACCACTGCTAACAACATAAGGTCATCTTGAGAAGCA